>VXBZ01005078.1:52072-67520 GCA_013399135.1 Heliornis fulica | reverse complement strand
TATATTGTATATTGTATATATATAAAAATTAAAATATTGCACATAACTAGACAGGCTGGAGACATGAACAAGAACAAACCCCTACAACAAGGCCTAGATCAGATTGTCACTTTATAGCTGAAAACATCCCTTTCTGAAAACTTGAGGAGACAGAAGGAAAGCCCCCCAAATGGAGATGTGGAGCCAGCAGTGCTGGCGGCAGCAGAGCCAGCCCCGGAGTCAGCAGCGCTGCAGTGTCCCCGCGGTGCTCTGCGCTCCCAGGTAGGACTAATTAGCTGTCGTTGAGCACATTAGCACAGCGATGCAGACCTGGGGGCTCGCACTGGCTTTCCCGCATACCCCGGCTTGCTTGGAGCTACGCTGTGCCGCTTGCAAATGTTTTAAGATTCATTAACCTCCCTCTGCACTCCCCAACTAGAGAGACAATATATCAGGACAGGAAACCTGCAGCAGCGGCCAGACAGGCAGGATGATAATTTCTCACCCATTCTCCTTTCCTCTGCTCTAACACACTCCAGATAATCACACCTGAAGCTAGATCAGACAGGGACAAAATTAACTGGAACAAGAACTCGGTTGTCACACATTTCTTACTTGTATCTACACAAGGCACCGCGACCCTTCCCCATCTGTCACCTTGTCCTTACATCAGCCATATTACCCAACAGCCCAACTTACCCCATGCTGTGTCAGCCTCTTCTGCTGCTAGGCTAGAAGGATGGGTGTGTGTGTACACTGTGCCCTGCTGCTGGGTGTGCAAGCCTGCATAGGGGACATAGGCAATCATAGAATCCCCTGGGTTGGAAGAGACCTTTAAGCTCATCAAGGCCAACAATAGCCCAACCCTGCCCAGGCACCTCCAGACCATGTCCTTCAGCACCTCATCTATGGGCCTTTTCAATCCCTCCAGGGATGGGGACTCCACCACTACCCTGGGCAGCCTGTTCCAACATCTGACAACCCTTTCAGAGGGAAATTCTTCTCATGTCCAACCTCAATCTCCCTTGGGGCAGTTTGTGACCATTTCCGCTCATCCTGTCACTTGTTACNTGGAGAGCAATACGGTCTCCCTTGAGCCTCCTGTTCTCCAGACTCAAAAGCTGCTCCTTGTAGGACTTGTGCTCCAGACCCTTCCCCAGCTCTGTCTGGACATGCTCCAACATCTCAACGTTCCTTCCTGTAGTAAGGGGCCCAAAGCTGCACCCAGCACTCGAGGTGCGGCCTCACCAGGGCTGAGGACAATGGGAGAATCACTTCCCTACCCCTGCTTGTCACACTGTTCCTGACAGTATCCTTGCACACTCAGTTCTGTGTGCACTCCCATGCAGTCATGGGAATTCAAGGTGTGTTTTTCCCATGTCTCTTTTTCCAAGTGTCAGGAAGTGACCTCATTAATGTCTATAAATATGTTAAGGGTGAGTGTCAGGAGGATGGAGCCAGGCTCTTCTAGGTGTTGGCCAGTGGTAGAACAAGGGGAAATGGTTCCAAGATGGAAAATAGAAAGTTCCATCTGAATACAAGGAAGAACTTTTTCACCATGAGGGTGATGGAGCCCTGGGACAGGCTGCCCAGAGAGGCTGTGGAGTCTCCTCTGGAGACATTCAAGACCAATCTGGATGCGTTCCTGTGTGATCTAATCTCGGTGATCCTGCTCGGGCAGGAGGTTGGACTAGATGGTCTTTCAAGGTCTCTTCCAACTCCTAACATCCTGTGAATCTGTGATTCTGTGAAGTCAGTGACTACAATTTGTCCATCTCTGCAGTGCTATTAATCAGTTACTTATGTCTTAAAGTATGGGAAATATTCTTGAGAAAATAAACATGGTAATGAATTCTGTATTTGTCTCTATTATTTTCATAAATGATCTCTTGAAAACTAGTTTACTTTGGTCAAAATACAACCTCCTCATTCTTCTGAAGGTTACTGGGGATAATACCGGTCTACTATGCTTTTCTGGACCTGAATTAATAGTGACTAGTTTGACACATATTACTTAGTTTACCTGGGTAGGGTATTACTTTCTTATCTAACTACATTAATTGATTCTACATCACTTAATAGCTCAATAGTTTATCAGGTTACTTCACTCACTAGACAAGCTAAATGTCTGGAGGCAATTAGAGTGTCATTCTCCGTAATAACAAGTTTCTTTGAGAAGTTGCTGATGAGGTTCTTTATTACACAGATTATAAAATGTATCTTCATACTGTTATAAATATAGGTACAAATTGAAATTACTTACCAGGAGTCCCACTTCCCTAGCAACCAGCCAGGTTTGAGGCTCATTTTAGGAATGGCTGTTATATCCCCTTCCTCCCCCTTCCCCAGTGCTCTCTCCTGCCTTCCTCGTGATCTGTGTCCAATTTTCTGTCACTCAGAGGTGATCTACAACCACCGAGAATCTGTCACCATGTCCCTTGCAGTTTGCCATTCTCAGTGTTCAGTTCATTTGGAGGATGTTACCTCCAGGGCACCAGGGCTCAACATCATGGTTTAATTATGGCTGCTCTCCTCCTCGGCTGCCACTTACACGATAAGTGCAAAGCCGGAGAGGAGCTCTTCCCTTTCACATTTCCATACGACGACAGCTGTGCTGTACAGGAGGTTACACACCAATTCCCAGTCTTGCCCCAGCAGAAGATCTGAATGATCTTGGGCCCCTCACTTCAAGAAGGATGTTGAGGTGCTGGAGCGTGTCCAGAGAAGGGCAACGAGGATGGTGAAGGGTCTGGAGAACAGGCCCTATGAGGAGACTGAGGGAGCTGGGGAAGGGTCTGGAGAACAGGCCCTACGAGGAGGCTGAGGGAGCTGGGNCAGAACTCGAGGTAATGGCCTCAAGCTGCACCAGGGAAAATTTAGGTTGGATATTAGGAAGAACTTCTGTCCTGAAAGAGTCATCAAGCACTGGAACAGTCTACCCAGGGAGGTGGTTGAGTCCCCATCTCTTGAGGTGTTTAACAGACGGGGAGATGCGGTGCTTGAGGACATGGTCTAAGGGTAGACTTGGTGGTGGTAGGTTAATGGTTGGACTGGATGATCTTAGGGGTCATTTCCAGCCTTAAAAAATCTATGATTCTATGATTGTATGATCTGCACTGCCTCCTCCACAGCCCTCCCACTGCATCTTTCAGCTTCAACTTAGTTACCTGGTTCATTTCTCACCTATGCATCTGAAAAACATGTTTAAGCGTGGCCATCACAGCACCTTGGATGGAGAGCCTTCTCCGCGCATCTCCAAATCCATCCTGGTGCCCAACAGAAACCTGAGCTCATTTTGCTTACTACCACATGCATTCAATCAGTGACAAATGTTTCTTTCCATGTATTAAATTAATTCACATATTAATATTTAATAAATTAGAATTAAGTGGAAGATCATTAAATTATCTTGTTAGGCTGAGTTGTATCTGGGAAAGACTGTATCTGGGAAAGAGCCCAAACCCAACATCACTGATGCCCTCTTTCACACAATCCCCCTCCTATCTGCACTCCACAAAGTCTAAACCAGTATTTGCCTATCCCAAACCAGTGTCCCACTTTCAGGCAGAGAGGAAAGTGGAGGTGGAAGAGATGAGCTTTGGGCTCTGGTGATCTTAGCACTGTACAAAGGGGACAGTCAAGACTCTCGGCACTCATCCCCCAGGCTGCTTCTGGCTCTGCCCCCAAGCTCTGCTCCCCTTACCTGCTTTTCTCCCCATCATCAAAGCCAGTGCTTTAATTCTAAAAATCTCTTTGTGTTACCAGCATGGTTTGGATGTGTTTCTGACAATGAGTTAGGGAGACTCCAGTGATCGACACACAAGTGACAATTCGCTGCACTAGCAGAGGTGCAGGAATAGTGATTCTGGTTCTCCTCCTCACTTGCAGCTTTCCAGTTGCCTCTGGAGGAGTTTGAGGGGGTAACACCAAATCCCTGCAAAGGGACATTCCTTTGTGGCACTGTTACAACTCCAGGGCTGGTGGACCTGGGATACTTACAGTCATGGGCTGGATGGAAAGTTTTGCTAATATGTAAAAGGACCATTATCATTGGATTCTCTTCATCAAGGCAGAGATTTTAGATAATTAAGATGCACAATTCCAATTTTCTGCCAGAGACAATGTATCGTTTCTTTTCTCCCCTGGCAGAGATGTGAACAGAAAACCACCCATCCCTGGACATCTCAGAGCCATGCTTGAAGGTGATGGTCCAGCTGCAGGCTTGAGGCTCAGGAGGAGCAGTCCCTAAGCCCACAGAGGCTTTGCAGTCTTGGAGGAGGGTGCAGAGATCCTCTGCCCCATTGGGCTTGAATTAGAGACCTGGCTGAAGAGCAGCAGCTGCAGAGTTCTGCTGTCAGGCCATCCCCAACCAATGATTGCAACTCTTTTTGCTTGGGTGCACTGAATAATAATTTTAAAATATTAACAATGTTTAGACATCATTTTCATCAAAAGCACCAACAGTGCTGCTCCAGTCTCTCCAACAAAGCTTTAAAGCAGTCATCTGGGAATGAGGCAGAAGCAGGATTTTAGATGGCAAAGGAAAATCCTTCATCATGCTTTTCTTTTACCTATTCTAAAAGTTGCTGCTGTCTCTTGGCCATCTCCTGTGACCACACAGGTGACTGAAGCTGACATTAATTGTGCTCTTTCTTCTATTTCTTTAGGAAGGTTTGAGGTCACTGCTGGAAAGCCTGCAGGAGCTATGGGAAGATGGAAAAGCTGGTGGAGTTAAGGCAGGGAGTGCTTAGGTGTTGCTTGTGATCTTGGTTTAAAGGAGAAGAATCCCTATGTCCCTCCACAGAGGAAAAAGTCTTGATCTCACTTGGATTCCTGGTAAGTATCCAAGGGAGTGGTGGCTTTTTCATCCCACGTGGATGCTTTGTACGTAAGGAAAACCAGGAGCCCTTGGCCCCTGGGAGAGCAATTCCAGGTCCCCCCCCCAGGTGCTCAGCTCCTGAACTGACATAAGCATTGCCACCCCAATGTCCATCACAAATCCCACCTCCCCTCCAAATGCAGTTCCTCCAGGCTCATAGTTCAGAAACTGAAAGGCTGAGAAAACTGTGTTTTGCTTTCAAGCCCCTGGTTCTCACCCACTTCTTATACAAACACCCTCCTGTCTCAGAGAATGAAGACACAGCACAGAGAATCATTAAGATGATGTGCTGAGCTAGCAGCTCCTTTGCCCAGCAGCTTGTCTGGGAAGCACCAGGGCTCTGAGCCTGTGGGAAGGTGCCTACAAGACACAAAAGCAGCCTCCAAGCTGCAGGACCGTCTTTCTGTGCAGTCACAGCAATCCTACGTGAGCTGTGGCTGCACAGCTCAGCCCAGCACATCCACTCTCTGTGCCTCCTGTCTCTGGCATTTAAAATGTTCAGTAATTTTCAGAGGACAAACAAACAAAACCCTCACGGTTCCCCTTTAAATATTATGCAAGACCCACGGCTAGTTGATATGCACCAGCAAGAGATGTCTGCTACCTCAGAACAATTAGACTAAAATATTTATCAGAAATAAGTGTTGGGGTTTTTTGTCCAAGTTTTTGAAGTTATGAGGCCTCAGATGGGATTAATGGAAATTTTAATTAAGATATGGAAATAAGCTGCTTTCTCCCTGTCTCTCTGAGACTGCAGGGAGTTAACATTATCCTCAACAGCATGTCTCAACCTGCTGGGGGAACCATTTGCAAGATGACTTTGTATTTTAAGTTCACCTTAAGCAGGATGTTTAGCTGGGAATTTGATGTGAACCCCAAGTCCATGTCAGCAAAGAGCTGCTCTGCCCCCGAGTACAGGGACCAACCGATCCCCCTACTCTTGCACCACGGGAGCAGTCAGCAGCACCAACCCTTTTCCCACTCCAGGGAAAAGATTTACTGAAGGAGGAAAAGTGATTTCAAACCTTTTGTGTGTTTTCCATCCTGGCCATCTAGCTGATTATCTTAGCTCCATTCCTAAGGACAAGATAAACAGAGCCAGGAATTGAAGGGGCAGCAGCCAAGAGGAGCCCAGTGACGGCCAAGGGCTGTCAGGAAGAGCATCCCTGGAGGAGCAGAGGCTTTGCTTCTGCACTTCCCCAGGTTCAGGCTGGTTCAGACAGGACCCTGACAAGGCTGATGCTGAAGCAAAAATGGAGCACTGATGATTTTAGGCCTGATCAGCAGCAGAGGGGCAGAGCTCTTGCGATTTCATTCAGCAATCACGCTGCAAATGCCCGACACCAGCAGAGTGAGTTTCCCCTCTCAAAACACCACCACTACCCAAGGGAAAATATTTATTTTATGGATGTTTGCCCTCTTTACACTGCAGCATTGCTAATGATGCGAATGGAGCTTATTTTTGAAGGTAAAAGATTTTAATTGAAGCCTTGGAGCAACTTTGGCCTCTAGTTCGTGATTGGAAATCAGGAGCCAGCGTGTTGTGAAGAGATGGATTTTTGCACAGAAGCAGAAACTGCGTGGAGAGGGTGTCTCAAAATACTGAGGAAAGGTTTCTGCAGGAGCTGCCTGGAAGAAATCTGCTTTCTCTTCCTCCTTTCTGCCTTTAGTAAGTACAGACAAATTTAGTAAGTACAGCCATTTGAAGATGAGGGAAAACATAGCACATAGGCACCTATGTTTTTGGAGGCTTGGTAGCCTGGCTTCCTGATGCACTAAATTTTCCTCTTTTTAGCTAAGTTCAAGAAGTACAGAAGTGTTGAGAGAAGGGTGTTTTAATTCTGTCTTCCAAAGGTAGCAAAAAATATCTGATAAAAGTATTTCAAATCACTCTATGCTACTTTGCACCCCGTGGGATCACACTTCAATTCCTACTAACGAGAAACAAGTTGTTTTATTTATGTGAAACAAATCTCATTCCCAAACATGTTAACCCAATGGAAGCACTTTTGAATGCACCGTGAGTAACTTATTTCATGTGAGGATCACAAAATAACTTAGGAGCATTAATTAATCAAGTACTGAGACCTAAGTATGAGCTATCTAAGCATTTCTAAACCCATCTTACTGACAAAGAGGGGACTAAAAGGCATGAAATGACTTGTCCAAGGTCACAGACAAGTCCATTGCGATGCTAAAACTGAAATTCAGGAGTTCTTTTTCTCTTTCTTCAAAACCAGAGTCTGTCCTCTAGCACTGGGAACAAAGGAAAAAGGAAAAAAGTAAAAGGAATGGATGTATTAAGGATGCCCAGATGTTCTTGACACAGAGGGCACAGGTCAAATCTGAGATCCTATTTCAAAATCTAAAGAAAATTACCTTTCCAATGACATGTGGCGTGACCTTCAACTCCTAATAGTCTAGGAGCAGTCAATTTCTGAACGTTTGGATCATGCATTTTACATTCAGGATCTCTAAATCATCTCTTATCATTTACTTACTTCTCTCCAATAATGAACACTCTTTTTCTGCTGTATCTCTCTTTTTTTTTTATGTGGGCTGCATCCCGCTACACGCTTTTCAAAAGCACATGAAAAATCTCAAAGCTCAAAACTGACATTTAATGCAAGACTTGGGTATAGTTGCTGATTACTGCTTGCTCGTGTGCTTTGTACAAAGGGGGCAGACAGACTGCAGAAGGCTGGAAGGCATTAAGCAGAGATGATTTTGAGGGGATCTCAACCAAATTAAACTTTTTTTTTTTTTTCCAAGTAAAGCCCAGCAGGAGATAACAAAAATTAGGGTTGGATTTGCTAAAAATGAAGTGCTCTGGTGATTAAAAAATGGTTGGCTGCAAAATCCCAAACTGCATCTGATTGTGAAACAGCACCACACCAAGATAGTGCAGCTTTGATAAACTGTGGTGTGAATGACAATATTTCACAGCATCCCCAGTCGCACAATAAGGAAGGGACTGTTTAATGACAATTTATTAGTGTACATGCACTGATATAGGCTATTTTAATTTTTTTTTTCAGTTGGTTCTTCCAAATAGGGAAAAAAAAATGATAATCGTTATCTAAGCTCTTGACTTCCCTTGACTTAATTGCAATCTAAGCCCGCTTCTAATCTGTACAGATCACGATGGCACGATTTAGAGTTTAATTCGAACCCCTGGTGAATACATGCTCAGAGGCTGGAGGGTTTGTGTGCACACATGTTTGTGTGCTCTGTGAACAAACCTTTTTAAATCTTTTTTCCTCCCAAAAGCTAGCAGAAAAAGGTGTTCCCTCCTTTCATATTGGCACACACAGCCTCCGCCTGCCAGTTTTGCAGCTTTCTAAAGGACCAAGATTTTTTTCCACAACTTCATCTTTCATTATATAAATAAAACCAAGAGTCTTTGAAGAAGAACACCATAATTTGCTGGGAGTGGGGAAGACCAGAGCAGTTCTGCTGTGCCTGGTCTGCCCAATGTGTCATGCCCCTGAGCTAGGTGGAAGATCCCTTTGTGCTCCATGCCTGGTATCTCCAAAGCTCTCTAAGAGATCTGGAGACCTAAATCTTATTAGAATATTAAATTGAGGCTTTTCATATACATCTTCACCTCACATGTGCCTCAGGAGGATTCCTCCAGCCCTTTAGAAATACTGGGAAGGGGATCTCCATCTCTGCATTAATGGAGGTCTGCTGGGGAGAATAGGCAACATCGATGAAATGAGATATAACGTACCTAAAATTTGAACCAACTCATTTTGAAGCTGAAGACAGATGAGTTACCTACTTTTCTACCTTTTAGATTATTTTTTTTTTAAGTATCTGCCCATCCCAGATCAGGTTAAAAACCCAGAGCACTGAAATACCTCCATACTTGGTGACTGTACCTACATAAGAGCAGAATGACTCTGCCCCTGTAGGGACAGCACCACCGGCATGGCCAGGGAATAAACCAAAACCATCTCCTGCCATGGAGTGAAACACTCTATCTCTTCTCTGGCTAACATACTAACACACAAGCAAAGCTACACACACTAAAACAAACATTTGCTATGCTTGTAGCTGAGATTTAGGTTGATTAGTGCTGAAATAAGACTTCCACAGTTTTAATTAGCTACAGGGTGGGGGCCTGGCTCATCACTCTGAAAATGTAATGATGTTTCCGCTTCCATTTCCACAATCAGGTTCTTTACAAAGTGGTTTCTGGCATGTTAAAGATGGGGGGTGAGCAAGTCAAGCCACATTGTTGGACCAGTTTAGACTTTGATGTGAGATGACAGCTGAAACACCCCCACTCCTCCACTGCACCAGTTGGGCAGGTTTGGGGGTACGCTCTGCACTGGGTTTGGAGGCAGACTGACCTGTGCTGGATTTACACCTCCATTGTCCTCACCTGGATCTTGCAATGCCTTCAACGGTCCCAACATCTTGCCTGAGCTGAACTCAGATCCCCAAACCTTCCCTCACTGTATTTTTATCTTCACTATATTCAAGGTCATAATGAGCTTGGCATTATCCTCACCCGAAATGATGCATTGTCCAAGCTTCCTCCAAGCACGCTCTCACATGCCTGGAAGTCCCAGTGCCTGATGATTAACAACGACTCCAAACGGGGACTAAGAGACAAGCAATGAAAAATATCCCCTCAAGACAGGGCTTGCTGAATGTGAAGAAATGAATCCCTGTAAGGAGCCCTGAGAGTTACTTTTAGGTCCATGATAGCTCCATTAGTCGTAGCTAAGGTGCCACTTCGCATTTCATGCTACAGCGAAGTTTTCGTTTGACCAGCAGTGATTTGCACAACTTGTGGAAGTTTCTTTCTCAGTGCTGGCACATTAAGGAAAAAGGCTATACAGCACTGCAGGCAAGATCCAATATTTTGTTGTCATGTACAATTGCCTATTGACTGTGAAAAAGCAAATAACACAGACTGAGCCAAGCAAGCTTTTGGATACCTGAATCCGAGCCTGTCTTACTGCCTAAAGAGAGACCCTTTGGTAAGTGTTGGGGTGGAGGAACACGTTTGCCTGACCCCAGAAAATGTGTCAGACTCTCCCAGTTAAGAAAAAAGTGTTTTAACTCGGTTAGGAAACACTGCCAGCTCTGACAGTCCCTAGCTCAGTCCCCAGGCTGTCAGATGCTGGTCCAATTTTAGGTTTGTGTACTGTCTAGATAGCAAATTTATTGATGAAATATGGTTGTAGGTGTCAGAAAAACTTGAAGGATCTGCCCTAGCTTCCTGAACCTATACTTATGAAGACTAATGTATATCCAGATGAACTGGCAAATGCATCTTTCTACCCCTGAAGGTTTGTGTATGTGAAAAAAAATCTGCAAAAAAGATGCTAATACTTTGAACATTGGCTTGTGGGTTGGGTTTTTTTGTGTGTGTGTGTATTTCTGTTTTGTAGTCCTGCTGCAGTCAGTGGAAAAAAAAAATCTGGAAGAAACAAGATATAAATAATTGTTACTATGACAGTGCTGAGGAGACCCAGCCCCAAAGCAGCACTTTGTTCCACAAGGGTTTTTTCACAGCTTAAGGAGCCAAAAATTACTTGCGGAAGAGTTTTGCCCTAAACATTATTTGACACTAACAGATACAATTCCTATACTGCTGCACACACAGCCCATAACTGTCTCAAGGGTCTGGAGGTGAGAGGGAGGAGCAGCAGAAGGGATCTACAGGTTGGGAGCTGGGCAGAAAGGTGACATCACTCATAGAAATCCCTGACTAAGACTTGTGTTTCTCACTTAAATTAATGCCAGATTTATAGTGCATTGTAGTAAGTTGGCTTCCAGCCACGCTTTCTGATGACAGAGGTCTCTGAAAGCTCAGAGCCAGCTCGGAAGAGTTACTAGTGAACAGCTTTAGCAGAAGTTAGTCCCCAGAAATCTGGATTTTCTAAGATCTCAGACCAGTGAGAAGCACTCTGCAGCAGTGATTTAATCCAACAAATTGCAACTGTTTGCACATGGAGAGAAGAGCAGGAGGGACTGCTGGCTACAGAGCCAGGGAGCAGGGGAAGGCAGAAACTGCTCAGAAGTGTGATAAAAATGTCCTTGATGTGTGGGAAGAGAGGGAGAGGTCAGACAGATAATGCTGCTGGCTTTTGTTTTGTGGCTTGGGTCTTCTCATGTTCTAACTGGCTGCATTTGACATGAGCATGACCTCATTATTTTAATTCAACTATAAGTTGTATGAAGTGTGTTTTTAATGCCTGGTGCCTTATTTGGTAGAAGCAAAAGGTTATGAGCCCATAAGGGGAAAAAAAAAATTCAATAAATTACAATAAAAGTGAAAGAAAAACATTTCTCTGGCAACCAGCAATGCAGCACCAGCAGGAGAAGCAGCCGCAGTAAGGGGGGAGAAAAGACATGGAAGAAAATAAACAAGATGTCTCATTTAAAAAAAAAAAGAGAAAAAAAAAAGAGGAGAATTTAAAACAAGGCTCATGTTTTTGCAGGAAAGGAATAGTGAGTGAAAAGAGGACAGTTACATGGAATAATTACCCTGGAAAAGCATGTATAAATGCTAAGGAATCCTATTAGTGCTTTGCTGGGCACTAAAGACAAGTGAGAGGAGGGAAAACACCACAAAGTTGAAGCACAAGGCAGCAAGCTGCCTAAGTGTCTGCTTCCTCAAAAACCCTAACAAGCAGCCTCTGTATTCTAAATTTCCTTGTGGAGGGAGAAAAAGAACATTTCATCTGGCTCTCCTGGCTCCAGTTAGGACTAGTCACTGCTCAGCTCTCCCTGTGCTCTCCTAGCACCTTGATGAGGGGCTGAATTTTAATGATGAGGGCACTTTCAAAGCCTCTGCTTTGGGCTCCAGTGTCAGGGAAAACCAAAATGGTGAGAATCACAACATGCTCCAGGTCAGAGAGACTGACTGGAGTGGGGGACGAGGCAGGAATCCAAACATACATCACTTGGGGATGCAGTCCCTGACTCCATTTTACAGCTGGCTTTCTGATTTTTACAGCTGTTTAGAAACTTTTGTAGGTTAAGTAGTTCCATGTATACATGTCCATCCCTATTTTGGTACATGTGTGTCTCTTTGCCAAGGCCCTTTCTCACCCCAACACCTGGTTACCAGCCTGCAGAGATACATTGAGTGAAATAAGAAAACTGGAAAGCACATGAAACAAAGCAATGGACATGGCTGTTGACTTCTCTGCAAGTTCACTTGGAAAGAAACACTGCAGGCAGAGAAAAATCCAGGAGAGGGAGGAAAGCTGAGGCCCAAGGAGAGCCTTGTGGGCAGAGATTACTGACTTGCTGCCGTTGTGGTTCATGGAAATGCCTGGCTCCTCTGCAACAGGGCAGATTTCAGAGGAGGTATTTCCACCAGCTTTGCTTTCTCCTCCTCTCCCAAAATACAGTAACTCAGCAGGTGGTTTTGCAGAGCAGTGACATCCAGTCTGAATGTAAAACAATGTAAAATGCACCCAGTCCAGAGTCAAACACAGTGACATACTTCAGTCTCAGTGCTGACTCACTCCTTCTGTGGGAATATACCCCTGTCTCTTCATCTCAACGTCCTGCCTATGCAAGGTGGACAGGCACAACCAGACGTCTCCCTGTGCACCAGCCAGCCCTCCTCCTGCCATGTCCAGGTAAGAGAAAATCATCTGACCACCAGGTCATAACTGTGTAACCCACAGGGAATACACCACCTTCATTACCCTGCTGCAATCACTCAACAGCATCCATCCCAAAACTGTGACTTTTCAAGGAGAATCGGGGGATTTTTCAGCCTACTTCGTCCTCCAGAGTGTTGCAGCCTGGGAAGAGTCCTAGATTGAGGTTGGACCCTGAGGACCTGATTTCCAATAGTCCTGCTCATCGGCCCCATTCAGAAAGAAGCCCAAACTTGTGCCTGACTCCTTGTCTCACTGAAGTTGTCAGAATTAGGCAGTGAGGCATCTGTCTGGCAGTGCTGCTACCCATCACCTCCAGCTTCGGTGTTAACAAGGCAGTGCAGATGCTGTGAGGTACCCCTGTGTCAAAGGTGAAAAACACACTTTATCTTCCTCATCCTGCTATTGAGAGAATTCCAAAGAAATGTGTGTGTGGCTATACTTAACTCTTGGTCCTTTTAAAAAATAAATAAAATAAAAATTATTCAGCTCATACAGGCAATGAATGTAGGCCAAAGAATCCAACACACAGCAGCAAAAGTACTCCATTATTAAGTCTGTAATTGCCAAGAATTAATTTGCTAATTGCATGCAACTAATCTGCGTCCTTTTTGTTTTATATCAATTAACAGAGTAATTAAAAAAAGCAATCTTCTTGATAGTTCCTCACTGGCAGACTTAGCCCAGCAGAGCTAATGAAAGAGGGCCACCCTTTAACTAACCTCATTAGTATCTCTTCTTTTGTTAAACATCCTACAAAAAATAGTTAATTTTGCTGCATGGAAGTCCTTGATGTTAGACTGCTAATGAGGGGGCCACGCGACTCTGATTTGGTGTTTGTTTGGAGAGTGGCTGTACTCGTTGCAAAAGGAAAATGCTTGTTCCCTGCCTTGCTGCCCTTCCAGGGATGGAAAGTCAGGTAGAGAGCCAGAGCTGTGTACCAGTTAGAGGTTTATAGACACAAGCAGTTTAAAGTTCCCTCCAGGTCAAAGATGAAGTTTGTTTCGTTATTAAAAAAAAAAACAAAACAGCAAAGCAAACAGCAGAAGACCTGCCTGGAAGAAGAGAGCATCCAGGATGAGGCTGTTTCTAGAGTATGGTCTGAAGAGATACCACTCAGACAGCAGAGAGGGGTGGGAAAAAAAAGAAAGATGCATTTCCAGCAGTGGCAGAGATGCTGCACTGGAGGTTGTACACACGGCGTTAAGTGATCTGTGAGGGAGCAGCCAAATGTGGCTCTGGATGCCTGCGGATGGGCGGGTGTGGGCGGGAGCTGGGAGATGCACAGGGACCTGCTGGGATTTTCAATAGCTTGAAATTTCCCCTCATTACCTGTGCTCCTGAAACCCTCTGAGGATCTCTGCTCACCAGCAGCTCCCAGCTTTGAAAGAGCCTGTGCACAAGGGGAGCACAGTCCTCGTCGCAGACACGTTTCTAACACGTTCCTGCCTTACACCTATCACCACCTCTGCTGGGAAGCGGTGTACAGGGCACTGGTGCTGAGGCATTTCGAAGGTGCTGGTCAAGGGGAAGAGCAAGCAGAGGGCAATCACCAGTGAGGACAGGGGGGTGGCTGCATGTCTGTGTGTCCTGATTTCGGCTTTCGATTCTCTCCTCCATCCTGCTGCAGGGTGAGCAGGGTGGGGGGGCGGGGGACTGAGCGAAAGGCTGTGGGGTTGTTTTGGCTATGGGCTGGGTTAAAGCACAACACTGTGTCACTGTGATTTGGGAAGGAAATACTCTGCTTTGATTACAGAATCAAATCTACTTCATGTTCCTCTCCCCCGACTGAGCATCATGTGAACCTTCCTATGAGGCATCTCTAAGTTCAGCTGGGCACTGGGCTGCCTTAACAGAGTCTTCCTCAGAGCTTGTGTGCGTGGTACTGCCCTTCTTCAGCAGAATACAGGCCCATAAATAGATCTTTGCAGTTTTAAGAGATATTCTATAATATTCTGTCATCCTGAGGACAGCTTGAGAGGAGAAACGCAGCATCACTAGTGCAGGAGACAAGCAGGAATTCCAGTGCATGGGCTCTCTTGGTTTGTTTGCTTTGCTTTGCTTTTGGGGGGTCTGATGGGTTAGGAGACCCCTGTGCCAGTGGGCATCTTTCCTGCAGGATAATGGCAGGGTGGTGCACATGGAGCTGGGCTATGTGGTGACTTCTTGGCCCTGCTTCATCCCAGTCACCCCCCTCCCCGTCAGGCTGATCTGAAGGTGTTTGCTGCTCATGTCCTGCTTTTTTCTGACAGCTTCTGGAGCTGGAAACCGTCCTTGCTGTAATGAGACCTTCCACCAGGAGGCAAGTGGGGCTTTGCAGCGGCACAGCAAAGAGTGGAGACGGTTCTAGCCAAGAGCTGTCTTATGCCATGAGAGGGTCCCAGGTGATGCTTGGGTGCCAAAGAATTTCTCTCTGAACACATCAGACAAGATTTACAAGCATTTCCCTGGGTTGGATTTCTAGATTTTCTCAGTAGATTTACTGAAAAAAAAAATTGTCAGAGTAGCAGGTGGCAGCATTACCAGCGTTTTCCTGCTCCAGGGGCTGGGCTTTGTCAAAGTAGTCTGAAACGGGTTCACATTACTCTGAAATGACAAGCTGAAACCCAGGCAACCCCCTCCCCCCACCCCTTCCAACTCCTCTCAAGTGAGCTGGGAGCCCAAATCCTGGGAAGAAACAGAACACCTTGTGTTTCTCTTCAGGAGCTTTTACAAAACCAACTCTTCCTTCAGCTCCTCCCAGGTTGGGTGAATGTTCCCCACCACATTTAAAGGAGACCAGCAAGATGCTGGACCCAATCCCAGAGATCCTTAGACACAGACCACAGCTCATCTCACCATTCTCCTGCCTATTTACCTAAGTCTTCAAGATGTGCTCTCACAGGTTTTGTCATTCCAAAGCAAAAAGAAGGGATAAAAAAAAAAAAAAAATTAACACAAAATTGTTGTCGCC
>VXBZ01005078.1:16858-52042 GCA_013399135.1 Heliornis fulica | reverse complement strand
CATTACTCTGAAATGACAAGCTGAAACCCAGGCAACATCCCCCCCACCCCCAACTCCTCTCAAGTGAGCTGGGAGCCCAAATCCTGGGAATAAACAACACACCTTGTGTTTCTCTTCAGGAGCTTTTAAAAAACCAACTCCTCCTTCAGACAGCTCCTCCCAGGTTGGATGAATGTACCCCACCACATTTAAAGAAGACCAGCAAGATGCTGGACCCAACCCTGGAGATCCTTAGACACAGACCAGAGCTCATCTCAGCATTCTCCTGCCTATTTACCCAAGCCTTCAAGATGTGCTCTCAGAGGTTTTGTCATTCCAAAGCAAAAAGAAAGGATAAAAAAAATTAACCCAAAACTGTTGGCGCTGTTGGTGCCTTTGAAGCAAGGGCTTCTTTGCACCAGTGAGAGCTGAGAGCTGGGCATCAAGCACCATCCCCTAGGACACTCCCCTATGATAATATGTCTGTTTGACTTTATTTTGGCCCAAACTGTCATAGAATCATAGAATGATTAGGGTTAGAAGTGACTCCCAGAGGTCATCCAGTCCAACCCCCCTGCAAGAAGCAGGGACACCCCCAACTAGATCAGGTTGCTCAGGGCCTCATCCAACCTGGCCTTGAACGTCTCCAGGGATGGGGCATCCACCACCTCCCTGGGCAACCTGTTCCAGTGCTCCACCACTCTTACAGTAAAGAACTTTTTTTTCTAATATCCAATCTAAATCTCCCTCCCTCTATTTTGAAACCATCACCCCTTGTCCTGTCACAACAGGCCCTACTGAACAGCCTCTCCCCATCTTTCTTGTAGGCCCCCTTGAGGTACTGGAAGATGGCTATAAGGTCTCCCCAGAGCCTCCTCTTCTCCAGGCTGAACAGCCCCAACTCTCTCAGCCTGTCCTCGTAGGAAAGGTGCCATCTTTGTGGCCTCCTCTGGACCCTCTCCAACTGGTCCATGTCCTTCTTGTGTTGGGGGTTCCAGAACTGGACACAGTACTCCAGGTGAGGGCTCATGAGGGCAGAGTAGAGGGGGAGAATTACCACAGAATTATCTGTCACCCAGACACTAATTACCACTAAGGACTGAGCTGACTCACTTGCTGGGTCTCTGAAATAGTGAAAAGCACTCACTCCTGTTTAAAACCATCAAGCTTTTCTTTTCATCCCTCCATGCAGGGATGTCTTGGGACCTGGGGGACAGCGATGCTCGTAGCTGCCTGTCTTGGCTTCCCCACGCAGGGAAGCGGAGCAGCGGAGGGAGGTGAGGTGTTACCACCAAGGGGGGTAAGAAAGAAGAGAGGAAATAAAGAAAGAAGTCAGATTTATGCTTCAGCCATTTCCCTCTGTAATCAGCTTATGTTGTAGAGTTAAATGAACCGATGGGGAACTCACGCAGGCGGACGGGGCTTGTCAGCTGAGAACTTGTAAATCACCTGCTGGTGCGAGGAGCACATGCAAGGGTGGGTGTGCAAGGGTGGGTGTGCAAGGGTGGGTGTGCAAGGGTGGGTGGTCAGTCGTGCACACACACATGCAGCAGAGCGAGGGCCGGTGTGGCGGGGGCAGGTGGGGCTGGCGGGGGCCCAGCGCCCGTGCTCGGCGGGTACCCCTCCTGCCAGGCCGGGTGTGAAGGAGCAGCTGAGACAAATTGCAATACCTCCCACTCCTCTGCCCATTTGTTTCTTATGAATGCATAATGAATGCTAATGAATTCCTCACTTGGGGCATATGGTTAAGACATATAGAGCCTAACCTTGCTACAAAGAAGAAAGACCTTGATGTTACAAGATGGGGGAGGGTTGGGAGGAACCCGGCGATTTGTGAGGCTGGGGTCAGGGGGACTCATCCTGCTCTAGCCTAAGGTCTGGGTCAAATGTAAGGGCTATGGGACCTTTATGGGGGAGAGAGAAATTATTTACTTGTCTGTTAAAGGGAAGGCAAACATATGTCTACAGATGTGTTTTGGAGGCTGAGAGCTGCCATCAGGTTAAAGCAAGAAAAAAGATTTCTCCTTTCTCTGAAGACAAGAGGGATATCTGAAGGAAAATGTTGCTCAGCAGAGGGGAAATGAATACACAAAGATTCAAAGGCAATGTTGGAAAGGACCAAAACCAACCTCAGTTTATGCTCTTTATGTCAGCTCAGCCTTTTGGCTTCTCATCTGAAAGCAGTAGCTGAAGGTGCCACGTGGTACCTGAAGTGATGGATGCGTTTGTGCAAAGAACCCTCCTCCAGAAAGCCCAGCTGCCTGGACAGGTGCTGAGCCCGGATCTGGTAATGGATCCTATGCTAAAAAATGAGTAATTCTGCCTTGAACTCCAGCAAAACAGGAGGTAATATCTCAAGGCTGGTGGGGAGAAAGGAGCAAAGCAGGAGTGTTGTGAAGATGCTGAAACAGCACCGCAAATAGAAGCTTTGGAAATGGACAGAAGGATGAGAGAGTTGCAAATGCCAAGGGATTTACAAGAAATGCAGCAGTGGGACACAACTGGCTGATGTGACAGTGAGAGACACTCAAGATTGAAAGGCAGATGCCTCAAATGTGAGGATGATGATAGAGGTGACAAAGTGACCAATACATCCACACCCAGTGTGTCACAGGCTGGTTTAGTGGCATTACAGAAAAATCACTATAGTCCTGATAGTTTGGGACCTGCAACAGCGTTCATGGTTCTGCTTTGGGCTGATGGGTGAGCAAGAGATTTGTGAGCAGATTTCTGCCTTCCTGCCTAGAGATTTGAGGTGGGAGAACCCCATGGGTTAGTGCTGCAAACCCTGGACTGTGTCCCAGCCTTTCACAACCTAAAAAATCTTAGAAACTACTGAGAGATTTCTTTTGGAAGAGCTTGAAATTTCATTCTCCAGACAACTTTGGATCTAGTAATGAAGTGCTACCAGTGCCCCCAAATAGCAAAGACTTACAGAATGAGATTTAAATGAGCTCACTGAGATACCTGTAAAAACACAGATCTCTTTACTGAGCTATATGCAAAGGTACTCCTGGCTGAATTTTGGGTCTGCATACAGCTCTTGCTGCTCTGCTCAGTCCCAAGCCAGGCAGTGCCAACTAGCTCCAATATTCCTCCATGGGTTGCTGTCATGTCTGTAAGATATCAACAAACATGCACCTCGACGGCCTGTCCCCAAAGGATTAGAAAACATCAAGAAAGCACTCAAGGACTTTCAAAGTATTCATAAAATGTCTGAAGAGACTTTCACCCACACCAAAAATTCTTTCAATACCAGTAGCTGTCATGGGACCCTCTTGGAAACCTGCATCAGGCAGATTTCTGAGTGAGACCACCTCTCTCAAACAGCTGGGGACTGTGACAACATGTGAGCTGGATGCTCCACCATCAGCGTTAGGACTTTGACTGCCGTGGGTGAGGGCTTGTCTTTCTCTTTGCTTTTTTAACACATCCTCTCCCCTCAACTGTAGCAGGAGCAATTAGATGGCCACATCTGCAGCACTCTAAGGCATTGCTGTCCTTTGCTGTCCATCTCACGCCTTCTAACAGGAGCTGAGATCGGTCAGAACAACGTGAAAAAGCAGCACTTGCTGTCACTCGTCACTGCTAATTTATCAATGCATTTCCGAGAACAAAGCAGCCCAGGTACCTCACTGAGTGAGCAGCGAAAAACAGCAGAGAGTGAGCTGGAAAAATTTCAAAGTCCTTCTAAAAATTAAAATCTGAAAGCCAGCCAAGTCCCAGCAGCTGAGTGGAGGTGTGAGGCATTTAGTCTCCGGGGTGGGCAAAAGCAGCCGACTGCCGTATGCAGTGTGCATCAACACCTCTTGACACTTATGAATATGGGGCTGGTGCTGATGCCCACTTGGATGAAAGAACAGAGCAAGATTGCCAGCATCAAAGTGGGTGGAAGGGAGAGATTATCAGTAGCAAGATGTTGGGTTTTCTTTAACCCTCTCTTGCACAAAGAGGAGCCCCTGAACCTGTTTGTCTGAGGTGGAGACGTGGAAATTTAAAGAATTGCAAATTGTTGGGTGGAGGTTGACTGAAGGATGGATCTGGGCTAAGCCTGCAGGAGAGGAGCTGGATGGTTGTGTGTGCAGACAAACCACATGTGGACACTGATATTCAGTCCTGGGGGAAAAAAATAAAAAAGTCTGAAGGATTTCATGGTCTAAGGGTAGATTTGGTGGCGGTAGGTTAATGGTTGGACTGGATGATCTTAGGGGTCATTTCCAGCCTTAAAAATTCTATGATTGTATGATTTCCTGCAGCACTGACTTGATTTCTGGAAATGTTTGAGTTTTCTGGGAACTCTGATTGTTGGTCAGTTCTGGAAACTCAGGCCCTTTGCATTTCCCACAGCACACACAGCTCAGCATCAATGCCCAGCTCCTGAAAAGCAAGGAATCACGCTGCCATTAAGTTTCCAAACCTTGATGACTTCTTTCTGCAAGCCCAGAGAAGATACTGTGATCACCTAAAATAGCTCTTTGCAATAAAAGATCGTGGTAGGAACAAGGTTTCTGTGAAAGCTGCTGATTGATGAAGGCTCAGCTTGGAGAGTGTTTTAAATCTCTACACCCTAAATACAAATACGTGTAGGTGGGGGCAGCTGGGGTGAGGGTAGCCAGGGTGAGGGTTTGGATGGTAGCAGCCTCATCAATGGACGAAGAATCTCCTTAGCTTGAAGTGACAGTCTCTTTCACTTTCAGACTTTCCAGTTGTGGGTTTTGGCTTCTACTGAATCCTCACCAAAACAACAAAGTCATCCCAACATGCCCCTCCTCCTGCTGCCCTCACAAGAGGCTTTCCCAGCAGAGCCCCAGGGGCCGGAGCAGCAGCATCCCACTCCAAAGCCTTCCAGCTCTCCCACAGCAGACCAGGGAGCTCACACAGGGACACTCCTCTCGCTGCCCGTATTTGCATGACAGACGGCTCCTTTGCATTATCCATCTCCTTCCATAGAAGCCTGTCCATCCCTCTGGCATCCTGTGGGGACTTCTGCTGTTGCAGGCAACTTCCCACCCCCTCTCTGCCCATCCTTGCCCTGGCTCCTACTTGCTTCCAGCAAAGCATCTCTCTAATATGCTGACCCCACATTAATTTCTACTCATGAAAGCTCTTCCCATCTTTTATCTAAAATTTCAGGTCTCTGAGATGCAAAGAGTGGACAGTCCTTTGACACCTATGATGACCACCCTGTGTGGACACTCTCCAGCTCAGGGCCAAGCCCCCAGCTCACCCCAGCACGGGGCTTTGGTGGACAGGAGGAAGAAAGGAGCATCTCTCCAGGAGACACGCAGACCTTACCCCAGCTGCAACATGCACCATGCCTGATATGTTGTAATGACATGAAAATGAATAGAATAAACTGACTGAGTGGCATTGTTATTAACCTTTGTTACCTCAATAAATCACACCAAAGAGCAGCAATTACTCCAGTTTCTGACAAATACTGGTTACACAGTGGATTCCCTCTTTGCTCTTGGTCCCGTGCCCTCTCCCTCAGTCTCTTTTACTATTGGAACCAGGAAGGACCATTGGAAGGAATAGGAAGAATTTAATACCAACTCATAAAGGCACATAACAGATAACATGGGACTTCCATGGTACCCATCTACTGCACTCTTAAACTGTCTCCCTCACTCTTTAACAAGGCAGTGGGCTTTCCAGGAGCTCTGTGTCCAGGATGAATCTTGGTCCTGATCCTTAAACTCAAACGCAGAGCAGCACTCATTCATCCATCTGTGCCTGCAGAGATATGGGCACTTCTTTTGTATCAAGCATCTCAGAGTTACTGAATGAAAAGGCTGGGAAGTAACACTCACCCTCCTCTAGCTCTGGTCCAAGCGATGAGTCAAGCTTTGGCCCCAACCCAGGACTAGCAATCGGGCTTTCTGCGTAGCGCTAACTTGGCTTGGGTTTCTGTCACGCACTCGTGTCAACACCAATATGACTTTAGGACTTTGATGCTGCTCCCAAGCCAGCTAATTTCTGAGGTCAGTGCCATGCTTTCAGATCAATAAGTGCAGGATTTAGTCAGCACAAACAGCCTCGAAGCCGAGAGCTCTCCTTGCATATTTAAAGCTATCTGGAAAGAGGACCTTTCAACAAAGGTATTCAATTCAACTGAAAAATCAATCCTCATTTCAAGAGACTGGCAAAGTATTGTAGCCACCATTGTTAAAATGCCTGGATTAATAACAAATCAGAGTTGACAAAGAACTTCTTGCATTTTTTACTTTGTGGATTTGTTTTCACAGAGGACCTGGATGTGGGCGCAAGAGACACGTGTCTTCAAAGAAAGATTCCGAATTAGGATTCAGTTAAATTCCAAGGACTTTTTGTAAACCTGGAAAAACATGTCTATTTTATTTGTTCATTCCAATTGTTTCTTCAGCAACCCACAGGAGTCACTTTGGAGCTTCAGAAAAATTCCCATGGAATTTCCAAAGTCACATATACAATGAAAATTGTGAGATTATAATATTCAAACATGATGTCCAGTCTTTAAATAGCTTCAAATGAGAACTGAATAAATGCTCTGTGGCCAGAAATAGCTTAAGTTTGGGCTCCTCCTGCAGAGGTGAATTTGCTGGAGCAGCATCATTCATTCATTACTCCTGCCTTCCTTGCCATAGGTACCTGTGTGAGTGCATCACCTGTGCTAACACCCCACTCCAACAGAAAACAGAGAATCAGCACTGGGCTGGCTACTGTACTAGGTGAAACCTTCCTTTTGAGATCACTTTGCTGGGTTGTATTCACTTTGTCATGCTTATATTTTCATTAATCAGCATGAAAACCCAGCCTCTGACATCAGCATCCTCTGGTACAGGACCAGTGTCCCATGGCTATAGGTGTCAGCTTAACACAGGAGACATAAAAGTGGCCCAAGAGCGTGACTGGCCCTCACCTCTCTGTCTGGGAGACACAAGAGGACAGTAGATATGACTGTGTGAATACCCTGGAATATAATTTTCTGATATCATTTCAGTGCTGTAACAGTGAGTGGTTTTCACCCAAGGAATTACAACCGGTACAACCAGCAGGAGCTACTCAGCTCTTCCTGAAGCGACTGCCAGATCTGCAACGAGACCCAACCTTTGGTTTAGGTCAGTTCGAATCTAATTTAAGGAGGAATCTTTGTTGTATGGATGTCTCTGTGACTTATGTGCTTGGAGTTGATTTTACTCCCTCAATCTTATTAAGGACTTATTATAGAGTGAAGACTGCTGCAGAGTCCATGAGGGTATGGGAGATGCCCTTTATTGCTAGCGAGGGGTTCGTGTGCGAGAGAGGAAGAGCAAAAGGGAAGCAAAACGGACATAAATCATCCAGAATGCCAGCCAGCAGAGCCTAAAGACCACGGAAAAGCAAGATTATTTTCTTTCTGTTTTCCAAAGAGCAAAGGACCTGACCCAAACTCAGACAGCGAGTAGCGACTTCAGCAGGAATGCTAGAAACAGGACAGGACCTCTTCCCGACCTAGATTCTGCACCCTCATTGTCCTAAAATAATCCTTCCTCTTCTGCCTCCCTCACTGCTTCTGAAGAAAGGAGGTGGGATTTTGTCCTTTCCATCAGCATCACAGGAGTGGGGCTCGTGTGGGTCGAGCCCACATTTCCTCCCTTTCTTTTCCGCTGGAGCATGCGACAGTTTGTAATGGGAGGACCAGGCGGCTCCAGAAGTTGTAAAAAAAACCCCAACCCCAACAACCCACCCAGTCCCACATCACAATGACTTTTCTCAGATCATAAACATAATAATAAAACCCCTCCTAGTAGCCAATATGATGCTAATGCTTCTTAGCTCTGTCAAAAGTGAAAACAGCTCCTTGCTGTCAATTACTGGAGGGACAGCTGGAGTCTCTCCTCTCACTGTCAGGATGCAGACATATTGCATGTCATCGAGAAGGTAACAAATTCACCAGGACAGCATCACCATCTGTCACCAACAGAGACACCGCCGAAACAAAGGGTCAGGCTTCGGCGCAGAGCTCGGGCCTGATCTTACCCCGTCTCGCTCGTCCTTCGCTGCGAAGCGGACGGGTGCAGATGGAGGTGCCCTACAAAGCCCCACGTCCATCCTGGGGATATAGGGGGGGAGTTTCCATTTGTAAACCAGGGGGGGGAACAAGCTTGAGTTTTGAAATTATTGGTTTTGCCAGCAAACCCTGTGCTGAAGCCTCCAGACCCTGCTGATGGGTATAACACCGTCTGGTTTATCATCGTCCCTCACCCAGTTCCCATCTCCGCGCGCAGTGTTTTCCAGCGTGACCTCCTTACACATGGCGCATCTTCCTACGGGCGTGAGTAGATGCATTTGGGCTACTCACAGGGGTAAAACGACACCCACGCAGGGCTGGGCCATCAGGCTGTAAGTCGGTTTGTTTGGGGCCAGATGGTTGATTCCCCATGTTATTGAAGTCTGACTGCCCTGGACCCGCTCTCGTGAGGAGATGCTCGCCCACCCCAGGAAGGCACTTACTCTGGTCCAAACTCTACATATGATCTAAAACCTGGTAGAGTGACAAATTCTCTGGTATGTTTTGAGGTCATTTTCAGTGTCTAACCAGCTCTCCAAAGACTTCAAAAATACTCTTAAAAAAAACCCCTCCTCAATTAATAATGCCACTTTTAAAAAACATGTTTTTGAAGATGCTTTTCAGGAGAATAGTGTAAATAATGTCAATAATTCAAGAGATTTTTTTTTTCTCTAGCATATTGTTGTAAGATTTAAAAATAACCCATATAACTCCATTCTTTCACTCAAGATGAGGCTTATTTCCAACTGGTGATGTGCTAATTATTTCGAGAGCAAAGTTTATATTTGACAGACAAATCATTCTACTTAAAATCACGTAGGGTGTTGAGACTTTGAGTAAGCCTGAAAGAAAGATGTTTCTGCAAAACTAGCCCAAAGTGACAATTCAACATGTTCATGTAGCTCCTGTGCTTGTGTTACAGTATTAATTTGGGATACCCTGCGGCTGCTGGCAAATGCAGCACTGTGGGGTCCAGCTGACATCTGGGGACACCCTTCGGGTTTCCCGAGTCGGATGGCAGCTTTCCTGTCTCCTATCAGTTGCAAGATTTATATATCAATTTATATTCTTCAATATCTCAGATGTTATTTACAATTCAGGGGTCAGTTTAGTGGAAGAAATGAAGTTACCTGGAATTAGATAGCACAATTCAGACTTTGGCAGTCGTTCAGATGCTGCTTTTCTCAGGTCCTGCAGGACTTCCCTGGAAACACTGCCTCCCCCTGCTCGACTGCACAGTAATGATCTGAAATAAGCACAACAGAAATTTGATCTTAAATCCAAAATGCAGCAGAAAAAAATCCCAGGTTTGCTGCTGCTCATTCCCAACTTGCACTACTTCTGCTGAGATTTACAACCAGCACACAGTCATTTGGAGAAAAAATGTGACCGGAGACATAAGGATACGTTTCTAACACGGAGAAAGAGCCCATCCTCTAGTCACAGGCTTAAATAAAAAAACTCATTTCATGCTTTAGGCTACAAGAAATGACAAGTGACTACCCTGAATCATACAAAACAACTTTAAAGAAGTTACAGCTGCGGCTTCACCTGCTTCCCAGCACTGTTTCACATCTTAAACCAAGGCCGAACAAATCCAATGTGGAGAGACAGAACACAGAGCTGCAAGGCTGCATCCCCTGTCCTCCCCTTCACCCTTTTCCATCTCCCCTGGTCTTTCCGAGCTGCCTTGGGATTTCTCACTTGACTCTCCTCCAAGGTTATGTCAAGAAGTCACGGGATACTGTCATCAAGAGGCTGGAAATGAGATTCGGATTGCGGCTTGTGGTCCTCCTCCCTCTCACCCTGCTGCACCCTTGTCCTCTCCCACAGATATCAGGAGATGCTCAGGGGAGCTGCAAATCTTCCACATTCAGTGCTGTATAAAGATGCATGAGTGAAAGGAGGAGATTTGTCAACTGGTTCAAGGAGAATGGCTCATGTTCAGGGAAGAAAGGAGATGGTTCTAGATGGAGGGAATGAAATAGTCCCATGTTCACTGCAAGCTGGAAGCAAGTGTTTTGGGCCTGCGATTACAGCCTTCATCTAGATCTGCATTAGTCTCTTCTCTTGGGGAAGATGAGGGTGACCCACTCATTGCACACTTTCTGCAAAACCCACTTCTCTGAACTCCCACTGGTTTTGGAGATGGCTCTTTGGCAGCCTTTTAGATGTCATCACATAGCAAATTATCCCCCAGAGAACCAAACCATGGCAGTTTGCTGAGACTCAGAATCTGACCCCTAAATTTGAACATGATCCTGCCTAAATCCAATCTCAGATTATTCATTTAGGAGATCACATCAAAGAGGTGGTCCTCTAGGAGTGTTCTGCTCTGCTTTGAAGAAGTCATCTCTACACAGAGTCCACCTCATTCAAGGTGCAAGTTGCAGCTTTAATGACATTGAACGGATGAAGCCTGGGCCACACACTTGGGATGGGACAAGGTTTTAATTCTCTTGTTTGCAGAGGTTTGTATGAACCAAAGCAAATTCTGCCCTGGCTGCCTTGCTTAGTTTGCCCTGTGATAGGCTTAGAGCCACATGAGGATATTTTATCTTCATGGTTACATTAGAAAAAGGCCAAATGATCAAATGTTCCACATACCCCTCTCTAACTCGGTCCATGCTGGGCGGCTGACTTCACAGCCGGAGCTTGCTGACTTTTACAAAGCTCTGTGTAGCTATTTTGGAACTGGAGCTGATCTTTATGCATTAACATGGACCCAGATTTTAGAAGAAAACTCACATCTCTTTTGAGCTGCTGCTCAGAACATTTTGCTCTCTCAATCCCTCTGCCTGCAGAGCCCCGTAGCCACCACCAGCAAAAGAGAAATGAGAAAACCAACGCTGCTCCTTTATTAAACAGAGTGGAAAACTTCAAGAGAGAAAAGCTTAGCTTTGAAAGCAATATCTGCACTTGGATGTTTGGCAAATTACTGCAATATAGAGGCTTGTCAAGGTACAGCCTGTGCGGCTGTCCTGAGCTTGCATATAGGTGGTGACCCCACATCCCACACTGTAGCAAGGCTCTGGAAGTGGCACCATGTATAAAAATTGCTTCTCCCTCCAGTGAAATGCAGCTGGAGGGTGGAGAGAGCAGCTGATAAAAATGCAGCTGTTTCATTAGTTTGGACAAGGGATGGAAAAAAATTGGAGACCGATGGGAAAGTCAGGTAGGAAGAATCTGGTCTGAGGAGCTGTTCTGAGGAAAGATTTTGTGCTTGAACACAAATGTCATTTCAGCATGGATTTTTGGCATTGGCCACATTTTTCTTGCTGAAACAATTGTGACATTTCCATTAAAACTTTTAATTTCAACTCATGATTCGATTCAGTCCATAAAAAAGCAGCAAACATTCTGATATATCTCACAAAAGTCAAACACATCTTTGAAGAAATACATGAAAAAATATCTAAAACCAGTAACAAATTTGGAAATTCTGTTTTTCCCAGTACCTTGACTAACTATAGTAAAGAATAGGCAAACAAAGGTCACAGTTGTGTCTCTGAGGACCCACAACAAGGGAAGATGTCAGCTGAGAGGGGTTATAAATGCTGCAGCACAGCTAAGCCAAAGCACATATAGCTGCGTCCAGTCCTGTTAGAATCTGGTAAACTTTTTCACCATGGTTTCTACATCATGGAGCAACAAGTGTGCCCAGGATGTACAAGGGGTGTTAGAAAACAGGGTTACCTAGCAAACAACAACTCTGCCTCCTCTGGTCTTGAGTTATCTAAGATATCTCATGGCTACATACAGAAGAGGCATATACCATGTGCAGGTTGTAACTACAGGGACTCTGGGGCATGGCCCGTACTTAATCAGTATTTCCTGCATCTGTTTTATCAGTGGTTACTGATAAAAATGTATTTTCTAGTAATGTAATTGCTCTGTTCTCCTGTGTGACCATAATTTATGAGCAGGTGAGGGCAATGGTCCCAGAAATATTTTTCAATACCTTGAGTAACTATGCTGATAAAAAGCGATGTATGCAGTTAAGTGCACTTTTTAGCAAGTAACCTTTTTTTCAGTCAACCAAAAATGAGTTTTCTAATATGAGAGGTGCTGGAAATGTTTCTTTCTATGACCCTTCTTTGTTTTGCTTTCAAATAATTTCCCATGTCAAGTCCACAGGACTCTACTGATATCCAGAAGACAGAGATTCATATGCAAGTCTTAGAGCAAGATTTATCAAAAGTAAATGAGTAGATTTGTTTGACATTTCTCCTTGGTGGACTGCAAGACCATTGTCACCTCTTAATGAGCAATGTTAATGAACACTGCAAAGTGTCTGCACTAGAACTGAAAAACACCCTCCCTGATGGCTCCAGTTAAGATGGTTCACAACAAGGAGCAGCCAAGCAACACATTTTCTCACATGTACTAAGTAAAAGCCCAAGTACACAGTTAATGATTTTTTGGTTTAAATTACTATCTTTCCATAAGGGTAGGTTCATATCTGAAATTTGTTGTTACAATTTGATGTTTCTATTTTAATGGAACTCAGTGTCACAGGTAACTTTGCACACAAAATGCAAGTGTATCTTATCACACAGCCTGTGTTCATGAAACCACCAGGACCAGGAGTCTTCAGGGGATGCACAAACATGTGGACTGATTTGTGCTTACTTTTATTCTCATGGGCAAAGTTCTGCCAGTTGCAAACTTTCTGTTTCAGGTATTTACAAGGAGAAACTAGTGTGTGATTTTACAGGTCTTTAGAAGAAAAAATACCTGTTTTCTTGTTCCCCAAGACTGAGATTTAAAAAAAAAACCCTCTCAAACTCCCACAGATCTAGCTGCAGTTTACACTATAAAGCCAAACAGAACTGAACACCTAATTTACTCAGGCAAGTTCAAGAAGTTGTTACCACAATTTAAAAAGTTTTACTTGTGGCTGAAGTTGTTTCCTCTCCAACAGACAGGAACTAACCACATCTACACACTCAGAGATGAATTTTCACTGCTATTTTAAAAATGTCTGAGCACCTGGAGGTGCAAATGGACAGTGTGATTTTTGAAAGCTCTTGAATGTCTTCTTCAGCAGCAGCTAAAGCCACAAGTCTTGAACATTGCAGTAGACTTCTATATGTATTTTCAGGCAGAGAAGAGTCTTTGCCAACATGGGCTAGTATTTGTAAGGATGAATATAGAAGGATGTAGGCAAATACTCTTTGTGAAGATAGTTGCTTTGAAAATGTTATCTGGAATCCTCAATAATTTACCATTTAGTTTGCTTTAGTCTTGTGTAAAAGACAAAATGGGGGCTTGGACCTGAGTCAGGCTTTCCTACCAAGTAGCTCCACCAAATTAGGAATTTAAACCAAGTCTGAAACAGCACTTTGTCTGCATTTACAGACATATTGCCCCAGGATAAGAGATGTAATTCTCTGAAATGAAGAAAATTAAATCATTACCCTCTTCACCCAAGCCTTTTTGCTGTTGGAAAGTTAGTTTTGCATTTAATGAATATGGGCTCATGTCTTTCTAATGAGTATGAGATAGCTGATGTAATTGAAAACTTAAGCAGGAAAAAATCATTACAAGTTTGGGGTGGTTTTTTTCTTTTAATTAATTTATTTTGTATATTTGTGTTATGAGTGAAAGCTCCCACTAATGGGGATGGAAAACCACAATTTACTCAACAGGCAATTCAAAACCATGTGTTGGAATGGGAGATTCCCCATATTTTACCTGCCTGAAGGAAAGCAGCTGGAGGAAAATTTTCTCTGTATGTCTCTGGAAGATCCTAGGCATTTCCTTATTCCTGCCTGCCTCCTACTTCTTGCAACTAAGGACTTGTTCTCACATTTTCTGTTCTCCCTTTTTCCAACAGGAAACACCTCCTGTGTCCCTTGTTCTCCAGGGCTGACCACCAACCTGACATTTGGGAAAAACCTGCAAATGAAGGGTTGATGAAGGGATAACAACTCCTGGGCTGGCATCACTGTTCAGTCACATAAGTGCCTCCTTTCCCAGACTGGGCTGTAATTCATTTTTACCTTCCTGAGAGTTGGGAACTAAGCAAGAGCCCAAGAAAATATAGGGCAGAGCTGCTGCTCAAGGACCATGTTTCTAGGATTGCAATGGTGGCTGTGGTCTGGACAAAGGACAGACTCTGGCGTCCTCTGCTCATTGTTCAAACCTTCAGCCGATGTCTCTGGAGCCCCAAAGACTAATGGGACTGATTGTCACTGTGTTCCCATGTATGAAATTGAGGACGGAAACATGCATTTTTAATAATGAAGGGACATCAAGAGGAAGGGCAAAGGAGGAGCTGGGGAGAGAGAAAGGTGGTTCAAAAGGTCAGTGTGATTCATAACAGATCCATAAATCTCTACCATTAACCTCAGTGCTTTTCTCCATCTTTTTTTGATATCTTTCCCCAGGTTTTGATAATCCACATCAGCCACCTGCACATTTACCTCTGGAGGCCAGCCTTGATCCACAGGCCCATATATCATTTCCAGACAAAGATTTTCCCCTATGAGCTTTTTGTTTTCCTTTGATCTCTCACTAACAGGTATTTTGTGTGTCCTTTCTCTCCTATGAACAGCCTTTCCTGGCCACCACCATCCACAGCAAAATACCCGTCATTAACCCCGCTTTAAACCCTGATATCATTCTCCTGATAGTTTCTCCCATATTCCCCGTGCAGAAAAACATTCCTCCTCATTCTCATTTCAGAGGCTGTTCTTGAGATATCCTCTAATTTCAAGAAGAAAATCAAAAGAGAGGGAGGTAAAACAGTTCTGAGAAGCGCTCACTGCAGGGAGTTTTCCTGGAAAGCCCCAATCCCCTATTTACGGCCATCGGCCATCGCAAGGCAGCGCTCGTGCAGTTAGCACCGGGCTTCCCACACCGCCTCATCCTCACGGAAGAAGGATTCCAAAGCAGCTGAGAGTGCAAGTTAAAAGCATAAAAAGATATTTCTTTGCAATCTGCAGTGCTGATTGAAGATTTTACCAGCCTCCAGCTTTTCTTTCTTTCCTGCCACGAGCCGGGAGCCTGCGAACGCTCCCTAATCAGTTCCACCCCGTCATCCATCTCCTACCTGCAGTCACTGGCAGTTTAAACTAACCTGGCTGGTTTTGCCCGAAGTGGATTAGGGAGTGCACATACCATCACTCGTGCCCACAGGGCTGGTAATAGACAGCTGGGGAAAGTTAATGTCTTCAAGTAGCATCACTTGATCTGGGAGAGGATAAATGTCTGAAACAGTAGCCAAGGGTTATGTCCTGATCCCAGTGTATAATTTATCCACAAATTGGCTTTCTGGAAAGAGGCAGGAGTAGAACACCGCCGCTGTTCCCAGGCAGATTGAGTTGATATACAAGAAGGTTGCAACTCTACTCTGCAGCTAGATCTGGACAGCGATTTTTCTGCTCTTCATTTCCATGAACACCCAATTTAAAATCAAATGTCAGTCCCTACTAGCTGTTCAGATTAGAACAGACGCATCTGGAAACCACGCATTGCCCTGAAAGCCACCCAAGCTGGCTCTGAAGTTGAAGACGAGGGTGGAATGTTCTCATCCCAGAGCCAAGGCTGTCACTGTGTGAGCACAAAAGGCAGTTGGTAGGACATCAGCTTGTGGGAGTTTCCTTAGTTACCATAAGGAAGTCTCCACTGGATCAAATCTACAAGAACAGAGATGATTTATTTGAGCTCAGATCCGGGTTTAGCCACTGATCTGAAGATGAGGCTGGAATATGAAGCGTGCAAGAGAAGTGAGTTTGCAGTTTCTAAGGTAAAGCTAGAGAAGTCAAGGCAGCATGTCTTAAATGATATCAGAAGATCATGGTCTGCCTGATCTACGATTTAATTTGTCTTCACTGATGATTTAACATGCATAGCGTGCTCGTATCAGCTAAATTTAAACCAAAAAACTCTGTATCTGAGGAGAAAATATGCTGCTATGAAGCAGCCACTCTGATTTTACCCTCATTTCAACTTTCTGGTGACAGCATGATCCAGGTAATATCTGATTACAGGCGTGCAAGGTGACAGTGAGCATTTGGACACACCAAGGTGGGGTTTGTAGGGGCAGTGACCTGCATCTCCACCATCCAACAGGCAGCATCACCTAAACCTTCCACCTCACACTCTTTTCTCTGCTGACCAGAGGCAAATCAAAAGAGCCTGGATGAAACGTTACTGGCAATTTAACAAGATGCTAATGCCACTGCCAGTGCTGAGACCTTTGACAATATTTTTTTCTCAGTCTAAACCCCACCCTTGCAAAAGTCAGCACCACTTTAAAGAGGCAGAGGGAAGAAAACGGTGCTCATTAATCATTCTGCCACGACAACACTACAGGATGATTTCTGCTCTATACCTTTTCTCACAATAGTATGCAATTTAATTGCTTTTAAAAAAGCTTTAATGATACAGACCAAAAGCTGATCATAGCAACATCTTTTCTACTTCAGCAGAATTAAGGACACAGTTGGCAGTTGACAGAAAAGGAGCTTTTGAGACACTTCAAAAAAGGCAAATATATCTCAAACCTCAGTCAGGCTAAATATGATACTTTTCGGAAAGGTCCAGTAAAATACCTTCTATCTATTCTGAATCCAAAATGCCTTTTAACTTTGTGCCAGGCCAACAGATATCATTTCAGGGTGTTTTGACCCAGGACCTTCTTGTCTGTAAGAACCTCTCTCTAAGGGGCAGGTTTTACAGATGAAAAGAGGATAGAGACACAGATGCATGGTTGGTAAACTGAAAAGACAAAACGGATGAGGACACTGACAGAGTGCCAGAGAATCTGTATAAAAATTAAGAGTCATAGACTGCCAGGTGTTCAAATAAATGTGGTGTGTATCAGCAGATCCAGCTTTTCTGTGGCACTCAGCAGGCTGGGTGCCGGTTACACAGTGGGCACTTCACGAGGATAGCATTGGATGCCAGGAATTCCTCTGGAAAAATCAGATTACAATGAATGCATCAGATGTGGAGCTGGATTTTTCTGTGGGTCTGAGCTAGATCACAAGAGCTTGAAACTGCAATGTGTGGACATTGCAGAGAGTTAATAAAATAGGACAGGGTTTGGACAGGGTGTCCAGACTTCTTTAATGAGAAAAGTCTTCTTTTGTGTCCAAATGTCAAGGAATGACTAGTGTGTTTGTGCCACCAACTATAAGGGACTTGTTTTAAGAGTGATCCAGGTCACTTCTACTGTCACTACTTGCAGTGCACATGCAGAGCAATGAGAGGGCTTTACCTACAAAAGGACCAGGCCGCTGACACATGCGGTTCTGGAGATGTTTGATGAAAACACCACACATAGATTACTAAATGTGTCCCTGCTTTTGTATCACTGGACTTTGTGACCAAGTTCTGCAGTCTCAGCATGCCTTTTCCTGCCTGTAAGGGATTTGCTACTCATTTGACATTTTCTCATCTTCTGAGGTGGCAGAGCTGAAGAGTCTTGCTTTATCATGTCTTCTCAAGGAGGGTTTTACTGGAATGTCACAAGGATTGTGACATTGTCACCCTTTCTGGATTTGAAGGAATATCACCTTTCCCATATCACTACCGGGAGAAGGCGAATTTCTGAGCCCTGAACCAGGCTGAAGCAACAGCATCATCAGAGTGAGAGCTGCCCAGCACTGCAAGCAGGAGCCAACCCCTTGAGGAAAGTGTTCAGAATTCAGGCTCAAGGCACAAAGAGGATGAAAAATGTTGCTTGTTGGGAAGGAGGGGAGAGAGAGGAGGAATGCAATTTGTGGATAAAGAGAGAGACCTTGTTCTGTGCAGCTTTGCCTCTGGAAAAGCATCTGTGACCATCTTCTCCCAGCCAGAAATGTGCACTGTTACTCTACCCAACCCACACAACATGCTCGGAGTCACAAGGTTTGCATCTGTTATCATTCACAGTCTTAGCACAGTTAAGGCCAATTGAGAAAAGATTGCCTTCCTAAGAGAAAAGACCTTTCTTGTTCTAAGAGCTACACACAAAGACATTATTTGATACAGGGATGTACACAGCAAACTTACTGGAAAATATTTACCTCAATGGAAATCGCTACTCTGCTCATTTATCAGAGTGCTACGTTACTTTAGAGAGTACCTTAAAAATTTCCCTGTGATCACTTTTCTTAAAGGGATAAGTTGCAGTGTTGATGGGTTTGCCTAGGAGGATATTCTCAATGCAATCTGTAGATATGAGTGATTCTTTATATTATTATTAAGTATAAAATAAAGCTTTGCAAGTTGCAGGTCACGTCCAGGTTTCCCTTTTGAACAAAGATTACCAGTGAGGGGTTGACACTACTCTGTGTTGCTCTTTCCCAACCCTTTCAAGCTATGACTGAGGAGAAGACAAGCATTGTCTAGTTTGTCCCATGCAAAAGCCCTAGACTTGGCGAAATCAGGGTCTTTGGTTACTGCTAAAGATTTTATGTGGGAATAAAGAGCTCTGAGGGCCAAAGATCCAGCCTTGCTCCAAAAGAAGAAGAGAGAAAAGCTGCTTTTTAGGTGGGCTGATATTTTTAGCTGGAGAGAGAAAACAAAGAAGTGAGGTAAGGTCACAGAGCAGGTCGATGGCAAGAACAGAAATAGAGAACAGATTTCTCTCCTTCCCAGCTGGCGCCCTACTCAGAGCAAGGTCTCTCCAGCTGGAGCAAAGCCTATCCTAGAACATTTGGCCCCATACTTACTAAATTTCTTCCTGTGGCTTTTATTTCATAAAGGGGATTCAAGGCTCACTTGTGTCACAGTATTAGTTTAATGTACATTTATTTTTTATGTGATCTTTCCTTTCAGGCATGTCAATATGTCTGAAAATCAGAGGCAAAAAGAGATAACACATTAGACACAGTAACTCCCAAAGCCACAGCCATGGTGTGAAGAACACTGAATTCCCATGTGGTGTTGTTATATTGCCTTCTTTGCTGCACAGTTATGGTAAGTAAGGGGATTATCTGCTTGTCTCACAATATATAGATGAGGAACAATAAAATAAAATTTAAAAAGCACTTTTGTTTTAATAGTTCTAGTGTATTTACCCCCAGGAAATCAAATTCCTGTCTCTTCAAAATATTTTCTTCCTACAGCATCACAATCTTCTCTCCAGAAAGCATCTGTTTAACCAAAGGGAGATAGGAGAAGGTAGAGCCAGCTAGGAGCAAGTTGGGAGGAGACCTTCATTGTCATCTTACACAAGCATCTCCTTTGTAGAGTACCAAACCTTTAGATGGACCTTTGGAGCTGCTACATCTTCCAGGGCTTGTTCCTACCCTGGGGGTTTGAGCCCTCCTTTATTTCTCAAGGAAAGTCAAAGAGGAGAACATTCCCAAAACTAGAAAGAAGATTTAGGTCCTGTAGTAGGAATAAAATTAGAATATGATGAAACTCTGTGTGCGACCTTGAGAAAGGTACAGGCAAAATATTTCCAAGTTTATCAGATGTTCCCTTGGACACCAGCTACTAAGAGAAAAGCAAGAGGCAAGGTTGTGCCAGCTCTTGCTTTAGGAAAAGACCTGCAAAGCAACAAGAAGAGCCTCCATGTTTCCAAAAGCTCCCTCATCCAGTCATGAGAAAGTGGAGCACAGCTGGAGAGGACAAGCCTGCACTGGAGCACTTCAAAAGTGTCAGCATCTGGGGCTGCACGAACTCAGCCTACAAAATGTCACCTTCTGTCAAAGGCAGATGGTAGTGGCTGGATACCACAAGGTAAGGAGCAGCAATCGTTTCTCCAGATGTGCCCGTCTCCCTCCAGGATCAGGTCCTTTCACCTGACATGCCATTCAGCCTGGTGTCTGACCCAGTAATTAAGATGTCCTTCCTTGTCAATTAAGTGTGGAAACCCTCTCCCTCTTTACCCCAAACACTAATTTAGAAAGCAAAATGCCAGAGTGACTGCCTCTCTCGTGTAATTTTTCCCCACTTCAGATTCCCTTGCTGCCTTTATTTAGTGCCAGCAGAAAACAATATGGTTTCTTTCATTGTCTTCTATTAAGACTTCCAAAGGAGGGGGGAGATTATTACTCTTCCAGCGTGTGACGACATAATAGGCTCCTGTCCCAGAAAACAAAAGTCTTTGCGAGACGATAAAGAGACAAGTCCTACTTATGATGTCACTGAAAAGACAGTAGTAGAAATAAAGAAAGGAAAGGGAGAAAAAAAGATAAGAATAAACATCTGTATATTGGGAATAACAATAACATTTGTTCTGCCTTTTATTTCTGAAAGCTGCCTTAAATTGTGCCTTGTACAGAACAGAAAAGACTTTGTGTGTATGTGTGTGTATGTGCACAGATGGATTTATAATAATAAAAAAATCCATTGAAATGCAAAGTTTAGGATTTCCCCCCTCCCCCTCAAAAATAAAAGATCAAATAATTCTTAACAAAGAAAACCACCCCGGTTCTATTTTTTCCCCAATCTTCTCAAGTTCTATCCCTTTTTTAACCATGCAGAACAAAATGTAGGATTCTTTTCAAAAGAGAAATGTGTATATTTCTGGAAATATGCTTTAGGTGGCATAATTAATGAGGCATGAGAACAGCAGAAATTAGGACTATAGGAACGGAATTGCCTCCTGTGACAGTACAACTTGGGTGATGGTGGAGTCACTCCTCACTCGTGGGCTTTTTCCAGGAGGGCAGGAGGATGCTGGGTTCAGAGCAAGACATGGACACGGTGTGGGCATCCCTGTCCTAGTGCCAAGAGGCTGCACCCAAACCATGCAGAGAAATTCCTGAGTCCCAGGCTCAGCGAGGTGCGAGAGCTGCTTGAGCACACCAGCAATGCTCCCGAACCCACGGACGGCTCAGACACAGCCATGCTGGGGGCTCCACACCACACTGTGTTTTATATTTGCTCACAGTAATGAATCACACTATCAGTGACCTCCTCAGGGACACGCTAAGTTTATACCAGCAGTGTTTGTCCCTCTGCTTTGAAAACAAGGGGGGAAATACCTTTATAGTTTTGACAGTAGTTTGAGTTATACGTTAGTTCCCACGCAGCTGTTGGTTGCAAGGTTGCAACTCTGCTTTAGAAAGAGGGAAATCAAGGCACACCAGGTCCTAACAGAGCAGACAGAGGTTGCTTACTGGGTCAGCAGAGATCCTAAAGCAGGAGGATAGATCAGAGTACAACAAATCACAATCCCATGCAAGAAGCAACGACATCGCTTCCCACAGCTGCGGCTGTGGGCACTGCTTGCAGTTGTTTCTCATGGATTGCCTAAAACCTCATCAGCCTCATTGCATCAACTGCCCTAACGACTATTTCTTGCTCTTGAAGGTGGCATTGTAACAAAGGTGGCCATCACTTGATAAATAGAACCTCACTGTGCATTTACATCTGATTTACCTTCCCATAGCACGGTTACTCCTAAGACTTGCCTAATGTTATTAGATCTATATGCATGTGTATTAATAATAACAATTGTACTTGCAATTAATTTTAAAGCCCACCATCAATCTTTCTTAGAATCCAATCTGATGCACAGCCAGAGGGAAGGGACGTGTGTGCTGTATTTCATTTTAACCCCTTCCTCTTTTTTTTTTTGTTTCCCATCATCGGGTTTACGGTGAATAACAAACCACCGCAGCTATTGCATTTCCAGGCCAGGCTTGAAGAGTTAAATTTGCCATTGCAGGGAGATTGGACATCATCAAAACCTAAAATATCAATAAGTAAACAGAGGGGAACAATGTGCTCCTCCCTCACGTGACTGATGTTACTAGTGGAATTAGGAATTAACTACAAGATTAAAGCCACCATTTTAATTCATCAGACAAAGCTGGTTATCTGTACAGCCATCATAAGCAGGTGGCCAGCTTGCCAGCTACCATGGACACAACGGCCAGTATAATGCAAAGTGGACTGGGAGGTAATAATTCAGCCGATAACCCCTGACACACTTATTCAGTTGCTAATTCGCTCCGCGTGCAAGAGCTGTAACCGGCGTTTAAAGATGTGCTATGATATTTAAAGCCTAATTTATTCTCTTTATTAAAAATGATATCAAACAATATTTCACTCTCCCTTTTGGTGAAGATTAACTGTTTATGATCCTTGTGTATTACGCGGGGCCATAACCATTATTCACGTCAACTGTTTGGCTGGGGCATCGGAGGCCCTTTAGATTAATCGTTTGGCGGCTATTTGTTAAAGCAGAGGAGGTATCACGGGAGGAAACAGCCTTGGTTCTGAGTCAACTTTATGCTGAGTATTAAAAACATTTATTTGAATTTGATTATGTTTAATCACCTTTATATTTTGAAGCTTTTTATCACGGGTAGAGACATATTTTGAAGTACAGAAGATTTATTGTTAGATTTATTTAACATCCACTTTTCCGCAATTGAGGTCTTTCTAAAACCACTGACAATTATCTAAGCAGCTACACTTCCCAGGTGTCCAAATGTTCAGCAACTCCTAAGATACATCACTTGGATGGTGCAGCAGTCAAGCTGCACCATCCAAAACCCCCAACCAAGGCCTGGATGAGCCATTGGGCATCAGTATTTCAGGTTTCCCTGAGGAACTGATTTGTTTTCTCTTCCAGAGTGTCTGGCAGATTTCCTTGTGCATCTTTTTCCTTGCACAGAAAGGAAACCTCACTGCTCATATCTGTTTTAGCCTACAAAGATGATGCTGATCCTCAGGTCCTCTGATCTAGGAAAGGAGTCATAAAAACCCTATAAACACGTGTGGACTACCATTTGAACAGCCAGGGAATTTCTAGGGAAATAAGGCTATTTCTTTTAGTTGCTTGTAGCTAATGAAACAACATTATTAAAGCAGGTCACCCCTGTTAAAGAGGTGAAGTTTCAAATAACAAAACGGAATTAATATAGAAATAGTAATTAACTGTCCTTAAAAATGCAGTGGAGAGAAGTGAATGGAGGTTATAAAACAAGGTAGCACTACCTGCAGGGGTAAACCACAACCTCCCGCGAACTTCCCGTGAAGCCGAAATAGACCATTAACGGAACAACACTGCGGTGTGGAGTTGTGAGTGGGAGGAGATGTTCAGACTCCAATTTAGACACAATCACAGAAGCTGTAAGTGCCTGGGACTTCCTTTGGCTTGATGTTGGTCTACAGGATTTCAGAGATCACTTCTATCCATATGCATGATTTGAGGGCACTACAATAGTTAGACTGCATCGCACATCCCATGCCTCCTTTTCATTCATTTGTACCTCCAGATTTTCTAAATTTTAACCCACAGAGACTGCTTTGATTTTTTATCTGCCATAAAAACCCACTGGCTCTGGAGGGATTCTGCTGGCTTGTCATAAAAGACACAGATGTTAAGAGTTTCCCGTGAGCGGCAGAGCCGGCTCCGCAGGAGCACACAGCTCCATCCCGCTCCGTTGCAAATCTGGAACAACTCTGCTAACTTCAGCATGCTGCACTGGTGCTGTGGGGAGCAGAATTTGGGCCACTGACTAGAAACAGTAGGACAATAAGTGGGTTTTTGCTGTAAAGCTTAGCTGGAAGTGAATGGCTCTTACACCTCCGCACCTCTGCGGAGTTAGTTGCACGGATTTGTAGCAGCTCAGTGGCTGTGGAGCAATTCTGGCTTCACTCAGCCTAAAGAGGATCCTAATTCAGAGTTAGGGAAAGCAGGCAAGCCAACAAGCTAGCAAACAGGAACCCTCTCCATCTTTCATCACTCTCACTATGCACAGGGCTTCATTTCCTTCTCGGTCAGAGCAACGGCACTCAAAGATATTTCAATAAAACCCCTATAGCTAAGTAATATAAACCCCATGTTAGTGATTCAGTCCCATTAATTAGCCCCCTCTTTTTAATTTTGTCATCTCAACTGTATGCACCTAGCGACCTGGGCCCACAAAGTCACTTGCACACCTATTTTAGGTGCATGTTTGCACAGGTGAGTCCTCCAGAATAGACCCCTCACTCCTGGCACTGCAGAAGTGACTAAACAAAAGCAGTTGCTTATCTCATGTCAGTATAAATTTGATGCTGGGAACACCAGGAGATCAGTTTGGAGATCAGGGGAATAAAATCAGTCCCTCCTGCTCTACATCTCTGAGGAAGGGAGGGATCAAGCTGGAGGTCCTGAACAAAGGGTCTGTGGTCAAAGCACTGGGGTGGTGGATTTGGTCCTAGGTTGCTCCTGGACTCTGTGGTTCCACTCCCCATCTACAAAATGGGGACAACTGCACTTTCCTGAGAGTACAACAGCTTATCTTGGAAAGCGACTGAGATAAATAGATTAAAACTGTGCTGGTGGAGAGCCATGGAGAAGAGGGTCATGTGACAGCCTATTCAGACAGTTCCTATTATTAATATGTAAAGCTGTCATACTTCATAAGATCACATCCAATGTAATCAAGAGGATTTAGTTCACTAATATAGCAGCAGTCACACTAGATAAGATTGCTTATAGGGATAAGAGTGTACATTTGTCGCTCCATTTTAATTAAAAAAACCTTAATAAAAGGTTGTAATGATAAACTGATAAGCAATTGCGTTCTCCCCTTCTCCCAGTAGGTTACTACACAAAACTCACATTGCAATTAGAAACCTCCCATAAGACACCATAGGACATATATCAATGTTGGCTCAGCAGCAGAGAGCTACTGGTCACCCCACTTTGTATGTTCAATTGCTGCTAACTAGATTTCCTCCCCCCACTCCCACCTTGGTTCACAAATTATTTTGCCAGACAGGGAACAACCCAGAGTGAATTTATTTAACACATCCTGGTGTTATGACTAAGTGGGAAGAAAATCCTGTCTCCAAAGAAAACTAATTGAAAATGTAAGCAATTCCAGCAGGACAGGCCTGCTGCACGCTCTCCCTCGAAAAGTAGAGGCTCACTCAGTGGTGGCACTGCTAAACAGCCCCCACCCCTTGTTAGCTGAGGTGTTAAAGTGCATCTCTCCCCCTTTTCAGGAGATGAATTATAAAATGGTGTGATCCAGAGCTCCAGCCTGGTTGGATAAGAGGTGCATGTCGATTTATACAACCGAGCACATACATTCCTGTAGCAGCATGAAGAGGCATGCTGCTATTGAAATTTCAGATCATTTTGCAGCTGCAAACTGTAATAGCAGTAATAATAAACCAGAAGCTGTGCTATCCATTAAAAAGAACCCCAGACACTCTAGCATGTTTGTTTTGCCTCTGATTTTAAACATTCAGCACCAGCTGAACTTCTTGTGCACGACTCATTAAAAATGTCCCGCATCTTTTCCTACATGCAGGCTCCTGTGTGAGCCCAGAGATAAGTGACAAGATGGGAGGTGTGACCAAACCCAAGCTCTCCCCTCGGTTAGGTGGGTGTCTCAGCATGAGGTTAGGTGGTCCTTTCCACTGCACCGTGCCACAGCTCTTCAGAAGGCAGGAGGGAGATGGTGGTGTCTCACCTCTATAAGGCAGAAGCTTTTCTACTGATAAAAATCCAGAAACTTGAGAGGTGACTTGCCTTGGATATAACCAGACACAGAAGCTGGCTGATTGTGTGTGTGTCCTGCTGGAATGCAGCTCTGCATCACTGCTTGGATGCAGCACCGGGCCGAGCTGCAGCACACGGACAGCCTCTGAGCCTGCATGCAGGAGGCTTTGAGCTCCTGCACAGGCAGAGATGCCAACACTCTAAAGTCCTGAAACTCTACCTGCTGTCTCAAAGACAGGAATTATTTCAGGTCACAAGTACTAGTGTGGTAGATACAACCTGATTTTACCTAAAAGGGTCTCTCCATGCCACAGAGCAAAGCCCAAGTAACCTCCTCTGCTCCTTCCCAGCAGAGAAAGCAGCTCCTGCCTTTGCTGTGCCATGGTTCTGCCCCTTTATTAGGAAGATTTCTCTGTCTCACAAGCATTTAACTCCATTTTTCAGGCTGTGGAGGAAAAGCAAGATCTGCAAGATGGTTTATGCAGTGGCCCAGCATGTTTTGTAAAGGTCCAGGGGAAAAGAAAGACTTTTATTCTTGGTTACTCAAGAAACCTTGTGCTAGACGTAGGTGTTGGAAACCACCTCTCCCATGCCCTCATTGAATGCCTAAACACCATCACTGAGGGTGGTAAGAGAGAGCCACGCTGCCACTACTGCAATTTAAAAATTCACGTGTGCATTTCAGCACTGACAAACTGGGAAGCAGCCCTGGGAGGAGCAGCCAAATCCCTCCCCCCCCATACCACACTGCAACCGTCCAGCTCTCGCACTGCTCTCGATGCTCTCTCTTACAAACCATGTGGTCAACCAAGAAGCTACTCAGGCTTCTGTGAACCCGAGAAGAGTACTATATATTTGCAAGAGGACAGGAGCAATTTTTTATCAGTAACACTTTCTTGCTTAGCTTTTTTTTAAAGTGTGCCAAATTAACACAATAATGGCAATGTTGATTTTTTTTTTATCTCTACTTTTCAGTGAATATGAATGCTCAACTCTGGCAGGGCTTAACTTTGTGTATGAAGAGGGAAAAAAAATTCCTGGTAAATATGTTGTTACTGATTTAAAAATCTATTTGTTCAGTAATTTCTGCTGGAGCCATCATTATCTTGCCAAAGCAGCTGTTGGAATATTAACTAGACACAGCAGTAACAAGTGGAATATAATTAGCACTCCTTGTTCCAGTGAATTTTCAGTTTTAACTAGGAACAATTTGCAATGAATCTCTGTGCTGTTGTAATTAACTTAACTAATGCACCACACATACCGAGGACTGTACTGAGTACTGTAGGAAATCACCGAGGGTGCTGCGGGTGGGGCAAAGCTATTGCCTAATTCTGGCCAGCTATTACATACCAAGGATATCCCTCCTTGCCTTGCAGTGTGATTAAAGACTGGCAGCATATATTTGTGAAACCATAAAAGCCACATTACACAGAGATGCCAATGCCTCACGCTTGGGGTTTTGGGTATATTTTTGCAGCACGTGCTTTTAATAGACAAAGCGAGGCAGGGAGATATGCAGAAAAGTGAGCTCTCCCAACAAAAGCTGCTCCAGGAGCCCCATCCTGCACAGCCACGTGTGCCATTAACTTTTACCTCCTCAAGTAGATCTTTGCAGACAGAGAAGCTGATGTTAATTAAAGTTAATCACTGTCATTGCTCTGGTACCCACCAACACACCAGGCCCAAGCTCTGGGCCTCACCACCTCTCTTTCCCAACGTGTTTCTTCCAGCCCCATCTCTCGTTTGTTTTTACTCTGGGGACTGGTGTGGAACCGTGGTCCTGCAGTATTTCTGTCATGCACAAAGCCTCACTGGACCAAAACCTTGCCTACACCAGTTGGGGTTTAACCCCCTGGCACTGCATCCAAGCATCTTCTCCAGACTGGGTGAGCCACCCTCATGACAATGAGCCCATCACATCCTCCTTGCCAAAGCAAAACTCTTGGGAAACAGCAGCAAGCACATACAACAGTTGTGTCTGAGCTACCCCATCTTGTTACCTTTGGAAGCTTCATGGTGAGACAACTATGTGTAAGGTTGGCCCAAGGACTGAGACTACCAAGGTATTGTTAAATATTTGTGGGGGTTTAGGGAGGCAGAGCTGAACGTTTGCTGTTTCCTCTCTCTCTTGTCTCTCAGCAGGTCTGAACTTACTGGGAGGGGGAAATGTCTCCCTAGATAACTTCATCCACGGTGGAGACTTCAGCACAAGGTGTCTCCACTGAGCGGACCGACACTACATACAAGGACAGTGACAATGTTAGTGCCATCTGGAAACATTTTTATTTGCCTTCTCCATCAAGTTCACCATCAGCTGTTACGTGATCAAGTGACCATCCTGCACATGTGCGTACCCAACTCCAACAGCACCATCAGGACCAATTTACTACTGAAAATGGACAAGATTTTCTTGCAAAATACCATTACAAAATTTTCTGACTTCAGCTCCTGGACAGGTGCAGTGGCAGATTCTCAGCTTTCCAGCTTCATTAAAAAGGGAAAGTTGCTTCCTAGATCTCTCAAACTATTTAAAAATGGCCCTGTGGCTCGAACCAAAGAAACTCAAAACATCTAGAGCTTTCCAGGTTAGACTCCAAGACTTATTTTTTTTTCTTTTGAACCAGTGGCATAAGTTGCAGCTTCATCTCAGTATCTGGAATACAGGGAGGGATGTGATACTACCACAATAATTTCCAAGGGCAAACTTCTGTGAACCTGAGTTCTGCAGGCAAGTTGAAGACTTCTGCCTGCAAAAGCAACTGAGGAAATTTCCCTGAGGAAAGCAGAGCCCAAGATCCCCAGAGGCATGGGATGGCAGAGGCCATGGACACCTTACACACACTGCAAGCCCACGAGGGTGGACAAGATGTGACTGTAACCAACCCCCACTTTGACTTGCACAAGTTTCTCTTTCTTTACCTCAAACTCTGTGCTGTACTGGGCACAAATGGCTGGGCATGGTGTGATGGTGGGATTGAGTGTTCCTGCGTGGGCTTCCATGAGACAGTTCCATGTGAAATACCCAAAGGGCTCCCAGGTGACTGTCTATGTGTCCTCGTCCTTGTACTCAGTAGGAAATATTAAAAATTTATTTTTCGAACTGTCTTGCAGAATAAAACCCTGAAAATTTATCTTGTCCTTGACTGTATCAGGGGAAGAACCAGCACTTCAACACCATCAGCTCTGGCACCGCTGACCAGGGCTGAACCAGCCCCACGTATGCTTCAGTGGGAGATGGCATGGAAATTACAGGTGTTAAAATGTCTCCTGGATGGCTTTTTCTAAAAGAAATGGCTTTGAATGAAAAATTGTCACAATATTTCAGTTTCCAAATTTTTCACTCTAAAGTCTAATTTTCCTCTGAACCCCTTTTGGCTGAAGAACAGAGAGGGGGAAGAAGCAAAGTTGAAATATTTTTCCATATATTTAAAAAGGGTTTCTTCCTAAAATTTAATGTACAAAGAACTGATGTTCTGTTAATTCTGGACCACATATTTTTCTCTGAACAAATAACAATGATGGCAGTAAATAATAATTCTTATTGTTGTTATTATTAGATTAGAATGGCACATTTGTCCTACCTCTACCTGTATTATCAGGAATTGAGAGTTACTTCTCATCTCTATAGCTGATCTCACAACAAGTCTCCTGAAATGGTGTCGGGGGAGCTGACAAGGACCAGTATATGTGTGTAGGGCTTCTGAAACAGGACAACAAATGGATCAGATTTGAAGAGTCACAGTGATCTTGTAATTTTTCTTTAAATACTTCATGTGTTATGAAGAGGAAATTAATTTAAAAACCTTGACAGCATAAAAACAGAAATAGAAAAATAAAAAGGAATTAAATAGGAAAACTGCTATTTTTGCAAGCAATTGGAGTGCTACATATAGTAAGCCAAGCTGATCCTTAGTCACCAATATGGAGAACAAAGATTAAAAAGGAGCGAGAAATGGGGTGGGGACTGCAAAGAGCCGCTTTCATTTCTATAAATACCCTCCTTGCCTGTGATTCTGCAACAGAAGGGAGTTGGGAGATGGTCCATCGTTAGGACACCTTAATGGCAGCCTTGCAGACAGGAAGGTACGTGCTGACATGCTCCATCAAAGCCTCCTGCATCGCATGAAAGACAAGCCAGGAAGGCAGGCACTCTATAGGCGTTGTCACAGCATCTTTAAATCAGGTGTGAGCTTCCAAAACCCAAAGAAAAATCCTGCAACCTTGAAAAAAATAAAATAAAATAACTCCTTTGTCGGCACAGGAGGTGGCAAAGGGAAAATTTATTAAGTCATGCTGTTGCAAACCGCAATTCTTGACATCTAACTCCTGAAATGCAAGGGAGGTGGGTTCCTCTCGTGCTCTTTAAAAAGCATCACTTCATGCTTTCTTGTCTGTTTCCATTAAGATCCCACACGCGTGGCTATTCATCCCCTCAGCACACAGGAGCCAGATTGTTTGCCGAAGTGATAGATGAAAAATTCATTCTGTTTTGAGGATGTTTAAACATTCAAAGCAGGAGTGTAACTGGCTGCTGGGTAGCCAGCTTAGTAGTTGCTCTCCAGCTCAGAGTCTCTAAGGTTCAAGCTGCAAATTCCAAACCCTACTCGTGGTCGAATGAAATCATCAGAAATTTGACTCTGATTTTTTTTTTCTTTCTTATTTTTGGCTTCATTTGTAATATGGATTTTTAGGTTTATATATCCATTCACATAGTAGCATTTTACAATTTATTCTCCTGAGCTTGACCAGGGCTGTTGTGCATAAAGTAATGAAAATCTTGGAGTCCAAAGGGAAACATCTCTCCGTGTGTGCGTGTGTGTGTACACATACATATATTATTTTGAAAAATGAATTGACAGACACCCCTATGAGATCATGTTTGCAGGCTGAAATTTCCTGCCCTATTTTTTTTTTCCTACAGGACTAAATCAAGACATTTATGCTACGGAGGCAAAAGATTTGAATATCTAACCCTTCCCCACCCAGGACGCGCTTGCACACACATAAAGGCAAGGCAGAAAATCACATCGCTTCCCCAGCTGATACATATTCCACCCCTGCAAAAATGGTGTAATCTGTTTCCCCTGTAACTGGAATTCATGATGTCAGGGATGCTGATGGCAGTGTCAAGACATCAGCTGAGCCTCTGATAATGGCATTTGCACATTTGACTTTTTTTTTTTATTCTTTGGGCTTCCTGATTTAAAATCCGTGGTTTAATCTGCACCCACCATCTTGCGTGTGGACTGTAAAACACCCGCATATCCTGACACAGAAACAGCAAATGCTCTTCTCTATTGTCAGCCATTGCTGTCCGAGGCCAAAAGAAAGAGGTCACCCATAATAATAAGGTCAACCATCACCATGGTATCTGAGCACCATTTGATTTAAAGAATGCTGTAAGAGTCTATGGAAAATGTAGAGGCAGCAAAGGAAAAGCACTCAGAGTAACTTCAGAAATAATTGCAATGCAATTAAGATGTGCCACCAAAATGAATATTTCAGACCAGAGTTCATCTGCGGAGAGGTTGCCAGTGTTATAAAAGTTACAGATGTTTAGGCTTGATTAGGCTCTCACATACAACCCAGCAGCCAAACCCACAGAAATCAATGGATTTGTATCCTCTCTGCACAGAAATCCTCTCGGAGAGGAAAACCTTGCTAAACAGGACGTAACCGTACCCATCAGCTGCTCTGAAGGCTCTGACATTTACTGCTCAGGATCAAGCTCTGAAGCTGAATCATTGCTGGACCACGGGAAGGGAAGGAGAGGGAGCTGCAATGCGTTTGGTAGAGGCTTTTCACTACTGTCCCCACACCTGCAACAGGCAACACCTTCGGCTCAGTTCCTCCAAGTTTCACCATTTAAATGCACATGGGAAACCACACTGAGAGAGACTGGTGTGATTCCTTTTGTTACCGATGTCTCCTTGAGAAGGATCTTTGTTTTCCCGCTAACAGAGCAAGCGCAGAAGGGCGGTGATCCCGTGGTGCCCCCACCGCAGGGGCCGCTACCGGAGGAAAAGGCGAGGATCTTTCTAGCAGGCAATTCACCGGTTAAGCTGCCGAGCCCCATCGGGCAGCAATTGGTGTGTGCCTTGGAATATGATGATAATTTGGCCAAAAAAAAAAAAAAGAGAGGAGAATGGCAAGGTCCTTGATCCATCTCCCTATGGCTGTTGCCTGTCTAAACCCCGTTTGAACCCTGACATCTTCTCCCCATCCAGCACGGAGCGGGGATAAGCTCCGCTTTCAGCAAACGAGCAGCCCCAATCAAGCCAGCCAGGCTTAAGGACAGGTTTAAAATGAGAATTAAGCACATTTTACTTAAATGCTTAACGATTAAATTTTTGGGTGAAGGGGATCAATTCTGGCAGCTCTGGCAGCTCAGTGGGTCGGATCCCAAAAAGCGCTGGAGGATTATTAGCACAAGTTAGAAAAACAAAAATCCCTTTGGAGAAGAACAAGGGGAAGCAGCTTTCGGAGGCTGCTTCTCCCAGAACCGTGCTGCAACTCTCAGCAGCAGGATTGTTGTGAGCAAAGACGTGGCTGTTTATCTCCTAGAGGTGAGGATTTATTTTCTAGAGGGCAAGTGCACCTCTAGGGAAGACTATTTTGGTCATTAATGCAGGTTTAGCAAGCACCATTGTATATTGAGCTTTGCTGGTATGAAGCTGTAAATAAGTTTTAAATTCTCAGGACTGAAAAATCAGGAATGATGCTCACCCAGCCGGGCAGGGGCCCAAACTGAAGGCATATACGAGCACAGGGCAGCTTTGCTGCTTTTGTGTGATCCCCACCGTACAGTAGCCTTTGAAGTTTATTATGAAATATTATGATTTAAGTGACTATGGTAGTTCATGAAAAATGACCCCTGTAAACACTGCCTGGGAAACTAGATTCAGTAAATTAGCACATTCCTTAACACGGTCCTCTTAGCTGTATACTGTATGTTAACTTAAATGTGCCTAAATGGACAGTTCAGTAGCCTATACATAAAATCTCTCCCTGATTATCCTATTAACGACTATTATTGGAGTGGTTTAGTCTAGTGCTGTATCATTTATGCACATGAGAGGAAAACTGAAGTTACTGTTACTTTTAGACAAAGTGCAAATAAGCTTTCCGTTGCATATTAATGAATTGCTAATACCACAGCTCTTCCGCACCCATCTTTATGCAGATTTGAGTAATGCTGTTTGCTCAGTTGTATAATTTGAACTTTTTCTTTTTGGAGCACCCAGGCTAAGATTTAATACCCAAACCCTGCCTGATACCCTGCAAGTTAAACCAAACCAAACACTTTTTTCTACAGAAACATGGAATCAAAGCTGCAGACTCGGTGAGCGCATCCAGCTGACGGTCCTTCCTGTTAAATGTATCCAAATTATTTTTTTTTAAGAATTAAGTGTTAAATTTAAGCAGATACAAACTGAAGACCAAGAAAGCATTGAAGAACAGGCAAAAATCCACCCATATTTGAGATTATTCTTAATTTTAAGCACGTTTAAATCCTACTGATTGCAGTGACATGCTGACATACATTTCAGTCCCTCACTGAAGGAAAATTTTCTCAATTCAGGGCTTTAAGAGAATACATCTCATCTCTGGACCTAATCCTGCAACCCACTACTTGTAACTCGCACAAGCAACCCCTGTGACATGAAACCCCTTGTATCTGTGCAAATTCCTCACGTATAAGAGTCAAAATTGCAAACAAGAGTGTAAATTCTCACTGGCTCTAATGGGCAGAGTATCAGATCCACAGGGAAAAACAGAGATGATAAATGTGATCAATGATGACAGTAACTTGTTACGTTGTAGCTTTGTTGCAAACAAGGAACTGCTTCCAGCTGTAAGAAAGGTGGGAAGAAACACACATGCTCTGTTCCAGAAAAGTGACAATGCGCCTTTGTGGAGCTTCAGATTTGATTCCAGAAGAGAATCAACAAAAGTGCCTGATGAATCTTATTTTTTTTTAGATTTGCTCATTCCATTTTACTGCTACCTGATGCAATAGTTGCACAGTCATTAATAGAAGTTGTCCTCATAAAACTGCGTGGTTAATATTCCAGCACAGCATTGGAACAAACATAGTCATGCAGGAAACAAGTGTGTCTTTTGGAAACACCCCTTAGTGCAAAATGGAGGAAGGACTGGTCAAAACACACCTCTCTTCCCACCAGCTGGTCCAGAGAAAAAGGTGGATTTCCAGAGGGATGGATTCCCTGCAAGAGCCGCTGCTGAATCCAGATTTGTGACAGCAGCAACAGAGCTGATGGCACCGGGCTGGCGTTTGGGTTCGATTTCTGGTTCTGTCACTGACCTGACGTTCAGGTTGGTGGCATGCTATTTGCTTCTCCTCTGGTGAAGGGGATAACACTATCTGAGGGCAATGCTTTGGGAAATGTTGTTTCTGCAGAAGTACTGCATTCAGGCAGGAGTGCCATATATTCTTTAGGTTGGATTTTTTGAAAGGGAATTTGCATTCCTGGTTGCAAGGAAGAAAAATTCTGAATTCTCGAGAGCTCCTGACTTCCAGGCACTCCCACAGAAACCATCATTATTTTCTTTTCCAACCACCAAACTAAATGCAGCTTACTGGGTTTGAAAGGGTTGATTCTGGCAGCAAAGCAAACTGAGGACCTGAACAGCAAAAGTACGTGGCTTTCTGCTACCGTCACTCATATTTACATCATCCTGAGGCTGACAAAACAGCAGCAGTGGGCAGAATTCAGCCAGGCAAGGGAGGAGAGATGCCTGGTGCTCCACCACCAGGAACCCTTCCACCAGCTTCACCTCAAATCCTCAGATGTTCCTATTTACCCTAGATCATCACAACCGCTTCACAGCCATTACCAGCTATTCAGCAAATAACACGTATGCTGTCTAAATGCATAACATACAAACGCTCAAATACATAATTAATGTGGGTTTACCCTTGAGAGCTGTTGTTGGTCTCCTGGGTAAGTAATAGGTCTTTTATTGTTTAGACTTAAAGATCTCTTGAGCCTCTTTTAAGGACGTGCTTTGAGCAGCTAAGAGAAGGGGGAAAACCGCACATGAGAAATCTATAGGTGACTCTGTTGGCAAGAAACCAAAAGGACTATTCCATTCTGCTTTGCCCTGGCAGCTCTTCACTGAAGAAGACTGATCAGCAAAACTGAGTGCTTCACTTTTTGCAGAGGACAGGACTTTGAGCTCAGGATGAAGGTGTAGGTGTGACCTTACCTTGAGGAGGAAGACCCAGTCCAGCCGCTGCTGCCCTCCCACAAGCTAGCTGGGAGCTTGCAGGAGGGCTTACAGACAGGGAGAGGATTCTTGGGGTCCAGAGACCAGCAAGCATAAAAAGAAGCTGAATTTGAACTAACAGCTTCAAGGTAAAAGGACATGTAAGTTTCTTTGCTAATTCTTAGGAGCATCGAAGCCTCCTGCCATCCTGATCTGGAAGAATTACAGCATAAAACTCCTCTGCGGCATCTGGGCCAACCATTCCTAAACAGCTCTATGGAGCAGTGGGGACCTTCCCTATCTAGGCTGGACAACCATATCTGATAGGAGAACACAGAGGGAATTCAAGCAATGATATGGGGTTATGAATGGTTCCTGACATCCCATCGGTTCACACACATCCAGCATTTTCATCCCTAATGTGCACAGAAAGTTTCCATCCCTCACGTTTGCCAACATGGTCATGCGGGGCAGATCCCAGCTCTCACCATAGGCTTGTACAATAATTACCATTAGTATTAATGAATTTATGAGAGAAGAT
>VXBZ01005078.1:0-16728 GCA_013399135.1 Heliornis fulica | reverse complement strand
ATAAAAGATCAAATTAAATTTGCACCGTTACTTCATTTGGGCTCCCCTCCTTTTATATTTAAAATGTTATTATAGACTTACTTTACTGGCAAAGTAACTAAGAACAATACAAGCTTGATAATGGAAAAGATGTGCAGCATTTTACACTGCATAATAAATGTATGTCCATATCAATGTAAAACATACAAATGGCAATAATTTAACACTGAATATTTTTCTGCCTTTAATTAAAATAAACTAATAAAGATTTCAGAGATGCATTTGCTTTAATAGAATGCAGAGTTATAATTGGTGACCTATTTTAAGCAATTTAATTTCCCATGACCTGTTTTCCAAATTAACATAGTAATAGAAGAATGTTTATTGTGTTTGGGAATATAAGTTTCTCCTTCAAAGATGTCATATGCCTTTGTGATTTGATTTAAAGGTGTATTCTTTTATTAAAATGTTCATATAAAGAGCTTGTAAATTATGTAAATGTTTCTTTTTATGGCATTTAATGAGCCTAGAATTTTAAATCAAAGCACAATCAAAGAAAATAAACAAGGACATCTTGAAGATTCAGAAGATCACTTTAAAAAAAAGTGTATCAGCTAGGTTGCACCAAATGCATTTGAATCCCCTTTTCCTTCAAGTGTCCATGAGCATACTTTCCCCAACTATTTTATTATGTTCCTGTGTTTGCATATACACATAAACACACCCATACACAGAATTATGTATTTCACACACACGAGCTCAATCTGCAGCTGTTGAGAGATGGCTCTTTTTGGAATCTCATTAAACTCTCGTGGCATTGTGTGCCAAGGGCTGATTAGGTGTTATTNAAGGGGTGATTAGGGGTTATTTAAAAAAAAAAAAAAAAAAGAAAGAAAAAAAACCAGGAAAAAAAAATTCCCTTGTGTGATTTTGAGGCACGTGAATTATTCACAAGTCACACAGGGGACCCATTTCCCGGGTCTGCTGCTCCTGCACCGGCGCACTGAATGCAGCAAAGAGCAACTTCAATCTGATATTACAAGAGAGCCCAAATCCAACAGTTGGGGCTGAGCTTTAAATACTAAATCCTCACTTTTAAAGAATTCTGCATTCTTTAAAATGGATGGCAGTCTCACAGATTTGGGGAAAAAAAAAAAAAACCCAGAGGAAAGCTATTTCATTTTTTGTTAATGGATTTTAGTGAGCATTTTAAATTTCTCGTTATCCTTTTTCAGTTTGAGGGCAAAACGCTCGATTAAACATTAGACTGAAGTCCTTCAGACTGCCACAGCAGAAGACAGAGGAGCTCACTGGGGTTGAAGGGGCTGCAGGTACCCAGGTAAGCACCTGTGTCCCTCCTGGGTAGGACAACTGCAACCTCCATCCAGGTAACGAGCCCAACATGAGCATCATGCAAAGATGCACCCTGCACATGTTACCCTGGAGGTAATCCTGCTTTTCATTACGGGATTATGGAGCAGCGATTTACAGGGCTTGGGAAGACCTCCAGTTTGGTTGGGGAGGGGGGAGGACCACACAAGATAAAGGTCAAAGTATTTTATAAAGCCAGGAAAAAACATTTCTTGCCTTCTCAAGCACAACATAGGTGGGAGTGTGTTGTTCATCCATACTGAATATTGGAACTGTTTGGAGGGGTTTTATAGCATTAATGAAATGTGTCACCTCTGTATAAAACCAATTCTAATGTTATTTTAATTATTATAACATGCTGAAATGTTGTAGGTCAAAGTGTTCCAGGAAAATGAGTCATTCCTCAGTTCTTCCTATAGTTAAGCAGTTCTGCTCACTATATGAATGCATTAACATAGGTGTGTGTACATCCTGCTGCCTATATACATTCCCTACACCACAGGTCAGTAACAGTCTCAGCAACAGCTCATACACAGCCTCATTCACTGTCCACAGAACTCCATCAATCTGGCAAGGTGGGAGAGAGGCTATTTCACTCCATATAACAGACTGCCTCCTGTACCACAGATGTACGTGGCCTGCCAAAAACCTCTCCTGCTCTGAGCGCTCTAGACTGTCTCCAAATCACTTGTGAAACATTCAGGACAGCAAAGGTGCATGTTTAACAAGAGGAAACTCTCCTCATGGCATTTGTGCCTCTGTAAATATGCAGAGGAGCTGAGTGAGTTTAACAGGGGGTCAACTGCCTGACTAGATCTCTCAGTGACGAGCAGGACATCAACACCTAGACAGATGACAGCCTCCTCCTCCAGCTCGTCTCAGTTTCGTTAGGGCTCAGACAGCCACGTGGCATTATTTTAGCAGTGCATCCCCACAGCAGAGGAGATGCTCTCTAACAGCTTGTTACAGCCCCATCTGTTAAGAATTTACAGCTAATGTATCTTGTAACATGGGTTTTTATAGGTAAGAAGGAAGCATTTGGCCTGGTTAGGAGATCGCTGCGCAGCTCTGCTCACGATCTCGCTGCCTAACACATTTGGGTTTAGTATTTTTGGGAATTGGTATTAAAAATATCAATGATTCATCCATCATTGATAAACATGCTGAGATGTTCAATAAGCATGCTTCAGCAGCAACAACTATATACATGTATAGATAGATAGATGAATGTCTCCTGCGTGAGTTTCAAGCACGATTCCCCCTGAACAGTCCAAACTACAACATATTTTTTGCTCAAATCTAAGTTTTGCACTCCAACAACTTAAAACACACCATCTATGAAAGTCTGAAGGTTGATGGTGTTGGAGTTCCCAGATGGACCCTTTGGCCAGCCACCGCTGTCCCAGCTTCTGGAAGCATCAGGAATAAATGGACAATACCCTACTATAAGAAATTTACAGCCTGTTTCTGTTATATTATTCGCTCTTTATAGCCTTATTAAAGCACCAAACAGCTGAATCCTCAGCTGGGAAGACTCCAGGGGAATGAATGAAATGGCTTTGAGTTCAGAAAGCAAGATCAAATCAGTCTTTTTCTCTGAAGACTAAGACAAACCAAGTTCTGATCTACACCTGCCCATCGAGCTGAAGTCCTCCATCCATCTGGAGCCCTAAAGCTCCTACCACTTAGGTGCTAGACACAGCCCTCACTTCAGACCATGCAAACAACTGGAGCTCGCTTGGGAAGGAGCTATCAATGAGTGTCCCTCACTGATGAGATGCAGCATGTTCTCCCTGCTCCAGCCACCCCAGCAACTCCTGTCAGAGAGCAGGAGAAATGGTGGGGAAAGCCTAAAACAGACAATAAAGAGAACACTTCAGAAACCTATCCACTGGGGATCTTTTCAAAGCATTGATTTCTGGGCTTCAGGAGAGGAAAAGGAAGAGAATAATGTTTCAGGAGAAAAATAATAGTCTCCAAACCACAGACTTCATGCTGCCTGGTTTCTTATTGCCTTCAGGAGTCCGGGTTCATCGTGATTTAGCTCCTGTACTGCTGGATCCAACCCCAACGTGAGCTTCATGACGACACCGCTCTGGTACAAACCCACCATCTTTCTGCCATTGTATTTTTGACCCAGTGCTGCTCTTGCATCGCTTCCAGCCCAGCATAATTCAACTGGTGCCAGTCAAGTGCTTGCTGATAGAAACAAGCAAAAACCAAGCCCTCCATTTCCTTTTTATTTTATTTTTAAAGGCTCTGAACTGGAAGTGGGAGGAGGGGAGTATCTGAAGATCTCTGTGCGTCTTCTTTATTCAAGGGGTAAGAGGGAAAAGCATTTTGCTGCTCTAAGGGTGCACAGTCAGTGATCTTAACAGCACATTATATAACACCACCGAATAAATGACAGCCAGCCAGGACTTACAAGGCGAGCCGAGCACATCAAAGTGCCCCGGTGACGACATGAACCACGCGAACGCAGCTTGAGCGTGCTTGCTGTCTCTCCAGCATCTCACCCTCGTGCCAGCCTGCCTCTCTTTAATCTGTGCAAGGATCTCATCTCGCCCTCAGACTCTCCCTCGCTGAAGGGATGATGCTTTTCTGGTCCGTAGCCTTTAGGTATGTGCTCGATGATACTCTACACCACCACCCACCTCTGGAATGCTTGTTCCTCCCTCCATCTAGCCCCGTTCCCCAGTCCTCTGCTCCTCCCTCAGTCCAGAAGGAAAAATGCTGCCAAAATAAATCATATCAGGTCCTATATAGGACAAAAAAAAAATAAATTTACTTCTATGGTTACTAGCCTGGAATATCCAACAGAGCTCTGCCTTGACCTTACATGCCTTTGGTTAAAGGGATGTTCCATTATTAATCCAGCTTAGAGCTGGATTAACTTTTAAAGATACAAAAATGCCCACAAGCCAAGTAAGGTGATATATTTTTGGCTGGTTGGAACTGGCAAGCTGCCGGGCAGGGTTAGCAAGCATCTAGAGCTTAGGAGAGGTGTTTTTAGATATAAATCCTGATAAAAGAAAAAAAAAAAACCAACACCAAATAAACCCCAAACCAAAACAACTACCAAACAACCCTAAAATAAATTATGTAAGCGAGTAACAACAAGCAGGTCACACAGGACAGCTAATGTCCTCCAGATATGTTTGTATTCTATGAGAAATTCCCTCTACAGATCAAATCTGCCCAGCCTGGAAAGTGGGAACTCATTCCAACCTGACAACTTTGATTTTAAGAGGGGAAGGATGATGGGAAGACAGAGAGGGAGGAGGTAAAGGTAATTCAAAAGATGAAAATAAAAACATGCTGAATAGAAAAACATTTAAGGGTTACTAAAATTGATATCACTGGGAGGTTTTTGTTTTCCTTCTTTCAATAGGCATTGGATCATGTCCCTAGAGAACAGTTTCCATATGTGGCTGCTCTAATGAAGCATCTAGAATCCACATTTGGAGGCTGAAAATGCACAGTGATTGCAGCCCCCCCAGGTAGGGACTCTGCCTCATTTGCTGTTTTACTGAACCGAGCGCAGGGTGGGCGCTCCTGGACCCGAGACCTGACTGGGAAGACAGGAAGGAAGATAACTGGAAAGAGAGCAGAATGATGGGTACAATCAGTGAAACAGGGATTTTCACATGCATTTGCACAGAGACCACCGAAACACCATCCTAAGGCACCCCCTAATATCTGAAATAAGCTATTCAGATTTGTGAACACATTTAGAATATTGACTTATGCACCAACCAAAAGGTAGATTTCAAAAACATCCTTTAAAACAAACCTTTAATATTTTTAATGTCTGCCTCTGCTGAAACTGCACACATCTATACCCACAGGTTCCTGCTGGCTGCAAAACACATACCCATTGTGTGCGCTTCAATTGCTGCCTGAAGAAGGGATTTATGAGGAGGATACCTGCTTTTCACGAGCTGAGCAGAAAGGGGGGAGAGATGATGTTACAACACATCTCTTCAGATGCCCAATAAAACAGAAATTGTTGAGCTGCTACTATTTTGTTCATTGCAATAAAGTTCCTTGTTCAGCATTAAAAGGAGATGATTCTTACTCGTTTGTGCCTATTACCATATATCAGCGATGTATAAGCAAAAATAGTCAGATGAGAAAAATTACCTTTGAGTAAGTATCAGATAAAAAGAAATAGAGGAGATCTGCCATGAATTATTCAAGCAGCTCCAAAATTGCCACAAATAGCAAGCCAAAATCTTGCCTTTCTGGGGGTTGCATGTGTCCTGCAACAACCCAAACCGCACTTCGCTTGGGAAGCGGCGTGTGGAGAATCGCATTGCCTTGAGGAAATCCAACGGGAGGCAATGGAACACAGGGTGGAATATGCTCTTCTTCACCCTACAGATTGCATGTATATATGTTTTAAAGCCATTTTGTGCAACTATGGCCTTTCAGCACATAATGCCTCTGTTGAAAGCCTACTACTTCACCCGGAGGGTTTCACGGAAAATACTGCAGCTGAGGGGAGGTCTGGGTGGATATCAGGGCTGCAGAGCAGCAAGGGAATCTGTGTTCCTATACAATTAAGAGTGATTCTTCACTAACACTGCAATTTTGTTATTCCAATACTGGTGGCTATTTAGATGCACTTGGAAAAAAAACAAAACAAAACAAACAACGAACTGGCTGGTGGCTAAACCTGTGAAAAATCTATTTATACCAAGAGGGCTGCACCTCACAGGTCAAATAGCAGAATTTGGCATGAAGACAGCAGCACTCAGACTTGCCTGCCTTTTCCAGGGCATGGCGTGCAAAGGACAGTGCTAAGCTGCAGGGAATATATCTCCTCTTAGCTTTGGTCACTGGATAACTTCCCTGGTGCCTGATCAAATTAAAGGGATCCAATGAAGATACGCAGCCTCCTGCAACCTGGCACCACCATTCCCTGGCACAGCAGCTCTCCGAGTCCATGGGGATGCTACATCTTTCCTCCTGCTCCTTGTCCTTCCTCACTTTTCCCCTCTGCCTCTCCTTTTCTTTAAAGATTTGGGTCACCTTGCTTACACCAGGTTTGCCCACTGAAGACAGCTTTTAGGCAGTTCCCCAGGGTGGGCATAAAGTGGGGATTGATGCTACAGTGAGACAGCTATCCTTACACAGGAACTGCATTCTCTCCTTCTGGGGCTATATAGACAAGTGGGGGGAAATATTTAGTCAAGTATTGATATTATTTCTTTTCATGATATTCCAGATAAAAGTTCACAATATTACAAACATGCAATCTGCAGAAATGCACTGTTTGCCTTAAAGTCAGAAGTCTTTGCTTCCTGAGTCTCAATTTTTAATTTTATACCACTTATTTCTTTAAAAATAATTTTAAAAACAAATAATGTTCTGCTGTCTTTGAAAAGCAACATACATTTTCATGTGCCCACCACTTGAGAGTGTCTCTCTGCCTTGCCCGAGGAGCATGTGCCTAGCTTGAGTCCCCACGGTGAGTGGCAGAATCTGCCATATGGAGGTCACCTTGTCCAGGTCCATAAATAGCTCTTTTTCCTAAGCAGGGAAGGAGCTACAGAGAGTAATGAAAGAGGAGGCTAGCTTGCATCCGTGGCACTGATTGGTGCCAGGGTTACAACATGCAGAGACTTGTCATGCCAGCAGCAGCGATACCGTCAATCTGCAGGCACAGAAGTCACCTAGTTCCACCGTGAAAACATGTGCCAGGCAGATTTCTGTTTGAGTTTTCACACAGGGGTTTGGATGCCTTTCAGAAGTTGAGAACAGATTACTTCTGGAAAGGTGTCCTTGGGGAGATGACAGCAGCCCCCAGAAAAAGAGCTTTCACTGCTGAAGGACAAGGTTGGGGGCTGCCAGGTGGGTCCCAGGCAGTGGGTCGAGGCAGGGGAGGGGTGTTGATGAGGTGAAGAAGCAGCACATCAACAGTAATTGCACAGGCATGACATGGGGCAGGCACAACTGCCATCAGTCAGTCCCCCAGTTTGTGGCAAGGGCTTCTCTTCCATGCACAAGATGGAAGGATCAAGATCCTTGCACCCTGTGCAAGGAACCTTTTGCTTTATTCAGCTTTCAAGATACCACCAACTATCAAACAGACAACATCTGTCAACAACAGACCCATTTGAAAGGCAGCAAGTTGCTAGCAGCGAATAACTGATACCTTCATTTAAAAATAGGCTGGAATATGTCACATCAGACTGACTTTCACAGACCAGAAAGCACACTGTTGTGTTTCCATTACAGCATCCTATGGAGCAATGTGAAACTGATGAAAACATGGCAAAAAATAATGTTTCCATGTAATTCACAAGAAATTTAAAGGAAGGTGGCTTGGGAAGAAGAGAGAAAATGTTTTTCCTTGATTTTAATTCAAAATGATTTTTGGGTGCCAACACTTCCTACAAGTCTGAATTAGCACCAGCCCTTTTTTTTTTTGCCCCAAAACATTTAGCAGGATATAAGGTTAAGATGGAGACATAAGGTCAGGATGCACTCAAGTTGCCACTTTTTTGGACAATTCCACCTGGAAGCAGCGAGGTGGAGATCCAGTCATTAACATCCCCTTGTGCAGGTGATGCCAGCACTCCCCTCGCTGTCCCACTAAAAATGATCCCCTCCCGTTTGTCAATATAGGAAGGGAAAAGCACTTATCCCTCCATGACATCTTTTTGCATCCCACAGGCTGCAAATCCCTGGTTTGATCTTGTTCAGTGTGGAACATCTGACATGCCTGTGATGGGGAGGCTTTAACTGCTCTTATTCCTTCTTATGATACCCATGACTATAGGATTGGATAAAAGGGAGGAACAGATGGATGGATCACGTATATACACTGTAAAGCCTTTATCCTTCGCTAGGTGTTGGTTTAAGCGATACACGGTATTTTTAAATAGCCTCTTCTATTTTTCCTTTCCCCTTCACAAGTTTTCCTCTATGTTCTTCCTCTCAGCAGTCTCTTCCCCCCATCTCCCATACAAACACTTTGAGATAGAGTCTTGATATATTAAAAAAAAAAACCCACCATGAAGCAGCCCTAAGCCAGTGTTTCCTTTGTCCTTGCTCTCTAAAAGCTGTGGTTGCTGCTCAGATGAGGCAACGGGCCTCATAACACAAGAAATATGTTTTTCAGAACTTAATGTCCTCTGCCACAGATGTTGTCTCTGCCAGAGGCTTATTAACACCTCAGAAGAGCAAAGCCCTGCCCACAAAGGGAAGGGAATCTAAAGAAGATACACAAACAAAGGAGGTGAATGTTAAAAGCAGCTAATGAGGGGGAAAAAACCCCTCCACCTTCCCATCACGGCACTTCAGAACAAGTAGCATTGCCAAGCACTAAGAACCTGGGGATTAAAGAGACAATTTAGGACGACTTGATGTGGGGAATGGAAATCTCCTGGAAGACATTAAAAGAACACAGAAAATCAGCGCACATATTTGGGGAAAAGAAGAAAAACCTAGAAACAATATGTATGTATGTATATGGACAACTTTGCAAGGACTAACAGAAAGAGCTTTTTGGAAATCTTCAGGTCCATTTATTGCCGATAAGGGAAATTTAAATTTGAAAGGACAATAAAACAGAGGGACATGCATAAAGCAGTTTCATTGTCAAAAAAAGAGATGTACATTCAAAGGGACTTGCTGGAAAAGCAAACCTGTTTGTTTACAAACCTTTTTATTTAAAACCAATCCTCTTAGAAAAGAAGCACTCAGATAAAATATCCACTTCACTTGCTTGCCTTTCTTGCTCTGGAAGTGCTCTGGGTTGCTTCAGAGACTTTATTTTTGTTTTTCCCTTGTGCTACCCTTGGACCTTTTTCTTCAGCAACTGGGTTTGGCTTCCAGCAGGCTGAGGCTGCCCCAGGTATATGCGGGTACTTCTGCCAAGGTCAACCTCACACCCAATCCGTCCCTGGGATCTGCATGGGCATCCCATGGGACTCCCCTGACCTCATGCAGGGTGATGTGGTTTCTTTTCCCTTTCTCTCCAAGGCAGTCAAAAAGTGATGCAGATGCCCCTTTACTCCTTCAGAGGGAAATTTGCAGAAGCTAAAGCAGATGGTAAAGACCAGGATTTTGCCACTAGAGTGAGATCCTTGCTTAGAGACACGTGTCACCATCAGGAACATGGCAGAGGTCTGGGACCAGACCATAGAGTAAGACTTCTGGTGTGAAAAATAGATGGGTAAGATGCAATTACAGGGCCACAAAGATCACCAGAAGTAAACAATAAGTCAGGATGTTCAAAAGGGCACTATGACTGAGATCAGCCACAGCAAGGACAATAAAATCAGCCCCTGAGCTTGTTCCTATTTAAAGAAATGTTTCATATGGAAATGAACAGCCCATAGAGGGATGAGCTGGGTGCATAACACACATAATGCTAAAACTGCCTGGCATTTATCCCCAGCACAGCTCACGGAGGCTGCGGGGATCACAAAATATATCACGGGGGTTAAGAAGACTCAAGGGGCTAAAAGGATTCAAAGAGCACTTAAGCCAGGTTAGACACTCCCCTAAATGCTGCAAGAACTGGGTGGTAATTAAAGTCTTTCCAGTTAGTGAAATTGCATTCATCCATTCAAGGGAAGGGAAACTTTTAGCATTGGTCTTGCACTTTCTGCCTTTCACATTAAAAAGTCAATTCATAAAGAGAAATTATCCTGAACTGCTCCATACTGAACAGGGGCTGCAGTGGTCATTGAACAGCCTCAAAAAGGGCTGCACCACTGGGATGTCCTGGTCCAACACTGGGGCTGTAAGCTCCCACATCGATAAGGACCCTTAGAGGAGATGTCAGTAACTTAGTTCTTCATCATTCGCATGGGGACCACAATGTTTGGTACTTTGAAACTCTCCAGTACAGCCACGTTAACAGGTCATGTCCATGGAGAGGAGAAGCACAGAGCCCTGGATCAAGTATCATGTCTTAGGCACTGGCTGCAGAGCAAGAAAGATTATAATTTTTCCATCTGCCTACCTCTGACACGATCCAACCCCAGTTCTATCAACCACCTTTGCCTGTGCAGGGGCTAAGCCAGACTGAAGGATAAGATCAGGATCATTCAAAGGGCAGGAGGATGCAGTTCTCTTCAGATGGTGCAGGCTTGGATTGCAGTCAAAGAACTGAATCTTCTGCAGAGATTAACAAGCTCCGCAGGTGCAGGGAAAGAACAGGCTCTTCGAACACAGGAGGAGAAAAACACACAGTATGGAAAAGTGCCACTGCCCGACTCGCTAGTGAAACTGTTAAACAACTGCCAGTGGGTTTTCTGGAAGGAGGTCAGGAGAAGCAAAGGTGTAGAAAGAGAGAAAGCAGCAGCCGCCGGTGTCCCACAGGAAGGGAACGCCGGCCAGCGCCAGGAGATACAATCTGATCCTTTGTGTATTTTGCAAGTTGCCTTGTTGGAATCAAAGACCGTAGAAAACCAGTTTGCAAAATAATGGTGGTGACAGAGCAGCACCACCCCGTGTCAGGGCTGTTTCACAGAGTGGGGCTAATTCACCTTTTGTCTGCCTAATAGTACTGCAAAACCCAAACCTTTCTGATCAGAGAGCCTGAGTTATTTCATGCTACAAACCCCTTGCAGGCGACCTGACAGCCGAACAGGCTCTGCAGAGCTTTACAGAGTCACAGTGAGCCTCTGACAGCACTTCCCAAAGCCTTTCTACCCCACAGAGAAGGAAGATTGTGGTGGGGAAATACCAACCAGCTTCTTGGGGAAGGGGCATAAATAGCTTCAAGTGGGTACGGCAGCAAAAACAATGCAGCAATACGAAGGAAGCGCTGCTGAGATTATCAGTTCCTGGCATTATATTCCCAAAACACTCCTGAAGCCTCACAGCTTCCATATGGCTCATCAGACACATACAATAACATGAGTGCTCAGAACATTCAGTCCTATAGAAAGGAAACAAGAAACACAGACACGTCCTTGCACTGCTGCGCACGCAAAGGCGGTGCTGGGGCCTGAGACAAAAGGGAAGGGAGTGAACCCTGTGCTCGAGCCAGCCTCCTCCAGCCTTCCTTTCATAAGCTCACTGTGACCATCAGACCTTTGGAGAGATGGCTCATGTGTTGGTTCCACACAGGGCACAGATCCCAGGGAGCCACCAGATCCTTCAGTGAGGAGGACCCATTTGTGGGTGAAATGGAGATGTCGTGCAGACCCTGTCTCCCTGGGTACATCTTGCAGAACTGACCTGCAGATCAGTAGGTATCACGTAGCACTTCCCCAGAGCCACAGCTCCACGCCAGCCTGCTGCAAATCCTGCCTGTAAGCAAGTGAAGAGCAAGTCTGCTAGAGAGAGCAAGAGTGATAAAGTGACCCAAGGTAGAGGTGGCTCAGTGCAAAGGTGGCAGTTGTCATGTCCAACTAGGTGACAGCTCAACAGGGCCTCGTCAAAATCCTCATCCCTCTGTGCCATCAACAAAGCAAGGTTTCAGGAGAGCAGAAGGAGGTGGTAGCTCTGCAAGGTAAATAAGGCTGCTCTCTGGAGTTTTCCTAGAAGATGTCTTCACTTGACAACCCTGACCCATCCCAGAGCTGCTGGAGTCACCGTCTCCGCTGACTGCAGCATTTTGTTTTTAGTCTGAGGAAGGATCATCCCTGTAGTGAGCTCTAGAAAAACTTCTCAGTCATGGCTTGTAACCATGAAAACTCCTTCCCCAGCCTACTGAGGCTTAAATAGACACAGTTTCAGTTTCTGTGGTTCTTTTCCAAGACTGATAAGCCAGCATCCATATTACTTGTTTCTCAGTCATCTGGCCTACAGTTTTGAGAAACTATTTTGGTTCTACAAACCTGGCCTGCCATCTTTGTCCTTCTATGAGGCTACAGAAAGAAAAAAAGGATGAATCACCCCTTTCTTATTACTTTTCTAAGTGTGTGTGGGGGGTCCTTCACGCAGTTGCTTACATCTAGCATCCATTGCACCATTCCTTCTTTAACACCTGCACGTTCTCTGATGCTTTCTCTTTGATCACCAAGGGGTTTGTTTGTTTTTGTTTTTTATAAGCAAAGCCTAATTCTTGGTTTTCTTGTTAAAATCCCTCAGCAAAGCTCCTTGAGGAATAAAGTAGGCAAACAGAAAGTTAATGAGAAATTCTCCCTCCACCCCTGAGGATTGCAGATGGGATAATTTAGGTAATATTTGGAACCAGCTCTGACCCTTTTAAGACTCTCCGGCATCGCTGCAGGAGGAGGAGGATCCGACTGTCCTACATTTTCCTTGTGGATGCTACCATTACTAATAGTGTGTGGCTTCCCTTCCTCAGCTCTGCCAGCAGGTGCAAGCAGAGCCAGGTGGAGCAGAAGCTGCAGTGCTGAGCACGGAGCCCCACACAGCACCCAGGCAGCTCTGGGACTGCCTGTGTGCTCACAAGCTCCTGTAAATTAGCAAGTGTTAATTCCCATCCTTTCCCTGCATTGGACACCCAGAAAGCTGATGAGTAGTTACAGCACCTTCTGCTGGATGTGATCATCTCCTAATATCCTAATTAGCCGGATCAACCCTCCTCCTCATCACGAGCAATGACTGAACAGTCTTCTCCCTCTGCCCGGGCTGGGCTCTCCCCCTGCTCTGCCGCGCTTCACCCTGGGAAGCGTTTTGTGATACTCTGGATCCCTTGTAAACCGTATTCTTCGATTTGGGCAATCTTTCAACTCCGTGAAAGTTACACGTTGTTTTCATTTCTTCTCAAGTACCTCGGGTCAAAGAAAGACCTGTGTCAGTGGCTTTAAAAGCCTAATAAAGTCTTTCATCCATAGACCTGCTTGCTGGCGCAAAGTCAGGGAAAACAAACTAAGTCATCGAGTGTTGTTCAAACTGTCAGATCCTTTTCAGCATGCTCTTCCTGCCAGCCTGTTCGTTTGGGGGCTGGGATGGGGAGGAAAGGAAAGGAGAAAAAAAAAAACAAAAAATCCTGATGGCAGAAAGCCCATGGAACAACTGGCACCTTTCCAAAGCAGCCTCCCCCCGGCCCCCAGCCCGCCTTCGTGGGCACAGGCGTCTGCCAATCTGTTCTGCACACACACACACACACTCACACACACACACACTGCACAACACAAGCAACAAAATGACTTTCCAACAACTTTGCTCACAAGTGCCACTCTACTCCGAGTTTGGCACCTTGTGCTTTCTCCTCACCCCCGCCTCTCCAGGCTTTGCCTCCCAACAAGCTGGACAGGTTCCAGTGTTTAAAAGCCCATTTAACCACTCCCTTTTGTTTAGAAATGCTAAGCCTTGATCTGATTTTATCAACCCTGCCGTGCCAAGAGGAGGAGGATGTTGAGGGTTTCTGAGGATCCTGCAATGAGCTGAAAAGCTCCAGGAGCCCTTCAAGCTTCAAGAAGGGCTTTGCCCACTTCGCAGCAGCCCTCGCGCTATTGAGAAGCCCCAGAAGGAGAGCGTGTACCATTCATGGGACCACACAGGATGGCTTCCACTCTTGCTTTTGTGCACTTTTCTCCCTTTAAAAACTTCATTATTGGCATGTTTAGGAGCTGAAAGTCGGTGCCATGCTTGGCTGGCACTGTCTTTTGATGATTAAATAGTTCTTTACACTCTTTGCCTTGTTCGGTGCTGCTATGCCCAGGGAAAAGCGGAGCGGCAGGGGAGGGAGGCAAAGAGGCAGGAACGGGACCTCTGCTCTGATTGACAATTGTAATCTTCCCAGGTATTGTTAGGAGACATCTTTCTGCACTTGATAAACCCAGCGTGATTACATGAAACATATCCTTTTAAAATATATTTCTCTTTTTCCATAAAGCAGGTGAAGCCAACTGCATTTAGAGCTAATTTTGATTCCTTTGTACAGTGCAGCATTTGGATGCCCTCTTAAGGATGCTAGGTTTGAAATTTTGCCTTATGAACATCCTTTTCTCATAACCCCAGACAAGCTCTTAGCATTAATGATGGAAAGTAGCAGGGAGACTTCAAGTCAGGGAAAACTGTGGAGCTCTGGAGTAACAGGAGAACCTTCAAAAATACACCTCTCCTTCCTACAAGATTATTTCTTTCAGGCAGATTGGAGAGGAAAAATACACATCCTCAGCCAGTTGACATGTGTGGAAAGATGTAACCAAATATTCCCCACAAAGCTGACCAGGCGTGGGAAAAGCCGTTCTAGCCCTATCCTCCATATCCCTTATCCCAGTAGGTCTGTGCTGCTGCTGGTCACGGCGTTGCTGAACTGGGTGAAGAATTTAAACATCCATACAGCTGCCATAAATTTGAACAAATAAGAATAATTTCTCATCTGCAGCAATTTACACCAATCAAGGCTCCACCTTTTCATATCCGGCAATCGGGAGGAGAGCGTCTGCCTCCCGCTAGGCAGCTACTGACACGTCTTTAACTTCCCTGCGCTGGCTCTGCCCTCCTTTGCTTTCCAGTTCCCACCAAAGAGAAAGCAGAAAGGAAGCAGTGATGAATGATGATGGTGGCTGTGGTCAATGCAAGAAGTAGTATGGATGGAGAGAGCTCCTATCTGAAAGTTTATGCAGAGCAGAGATTTACTGGCATGGAGAATAGCAGAGCCTGGAATGGTGTCACTGAAAAACAAATTACACAGAGACACCAGCCAAGCAACTTTCTTCAGACCAAGCCAGTCAGATATTTTTGATACCCTGCAGCTTCAAGGAGGATAACAGGCAGTTGAGTGTTAGTGCTGAAGATCACGTTAGCCCTACCAGATTATTCAGGTCATGCTAAACAGCAAATTCAGTGGATTAAAAGAGTCCTCATTCCTGCTGTGCAGTTTTAACAGTCTGCAAGTTACACAGAGGGGTTGAGGATGCTATGTACGTTGCATGTCTTGTGTAGCACTTTATAGTCAGACAAGCTCAGCAAGGGGCATCTGCCTTCCTAAAAATTACCATTGACCCATTCCTGTTTAGGAACATTGAGAAACCAATGGACTCACCCAGCAGCTATGTGAAAATCTCTTTGCCAAGCCATGCAGAACTCACTTTTGTGTCTGCAGTGTATCAGCTTTGTATTACCATGACAAAACCAAATTACTGCCATTGAGGATAGCCTCTGCTATTACAACAGTCCTTCTATAGTAATATACTCATGTGCACAAATGATGGCACAATGGAGTGGATGTGTAACTGCTACAGGATCTCTGTGGTAGAGGTGTCCAGTATTTCAGCTTCTTTCTTGCTTTACCCAAGCCATTCTCCACGCATTTGCTCAGAGGTGTAAAGCACACCTAACACCAGTGCAGTCCCATCCACTCACGTCAATGCACTCACTGCTCTGACCGCTATGGGGCAAAGGCAGCCCCAAAAAAACATTTTGGAGGGTTCTGCTGAGCTCTACCCATGCTCTCATTATAGGTCAGCTCCCATATAATAACCAAAATTAGCGTGGTACCAACGCCACTAATAACAAAACAATCTGCGGTTATTAAGACCGTATTTCAGATATCAATTTTAAAAGGCTTTTGTAATCATTACAAATCAAAACCTTGTACTGCCTGGGAAAGGAGAACCTGGGATGGGTAGAAAGAGATGCACCCAGCTTCCTGAGCCAGCTCCTGCCACACACTTGCCAACCCTCATGCGCTGAGTCCTGCCCAGCACACAGCAGAGTCAAAGCTCCCCAGAAATGTCGTGTTGGTGATGGCTGCTCCGTAGCTCAATTCAAAAGATAAATCCTTCAGTGGGTGAGTGAGCAAGCAAATTAACTGGTGGTGTTTCTGCTTGGCTTTGCCAAATACCTACTGCTGAGGTAGGCAAGCCAGTGTGGGTGTCTGGTGTCTGATAGAGGTAGAAACTGTGTGCTGCCCATGCTGGAAAACTTGGAGGAACTAAATATCATTGAGGCTCTACCTCTGCAGAAATTAGCAGACAGGCTTGAAAGATATAATGGAAACTGATAGACAGACACACCTACACACTGCTTGGGATGGCACAGAACTGCCTTCCTGAGAAAAACTAGGCTAAAAATGAAAGCGGTCACTCCCTGAGCAGGTCAAGACGTGGGGATGAGCTCGTTGCTAACAGGCTGACAGGTTCCTTGTGAGACAGACAGCTCTTCTGAGAATTGAGAGCAGTGTGAGAGAGAAAGATTTGGTTTAGAGTGAAACACCAAGCCATGCATGAAGGTTTAGGAGGATAATTTTTCCTAAGACAAACCTCAATCAGTGGGTTCACAGAGTAGCTTTGACCTCACAATCAGCACGTTACGGACTCAGGTACCACACTTGGATCCAAAGGTCCAAACTAGAACACGAAGCGGTTACTTTTCCACCCAGAATTATTTTCTTACTAGAGTGTAATTCAGGATACAATAAAACTTTTAAAAGACACCCTGATAAGGAACTCACCAAGAGACGTGACTCTTCTTTGATATGATGACAGCGCA
>VXBZ01005076.1:46865-86855 GCA_013399135.1 Heliornis fulica | reverse complement strand
CCAGAACTGGACACAATACTCCAGATGGGGTCTCACCAGGGCAGAGCAGAGGGCGAGAAGGACCTCTCTTGACCTACTGGCCACCCTCCTTCTAATACACGAGAAGCAACTGGTCTGCTGACCACACGATGTCCTTCTTGGCCCGAGCCTGACAGACAAGGCTTTGCAGAAGGAATTGGGATGAGAATGAACCCTGGATGTCAGGAATCCAAAGGGACACCAGGGACCAGATCTCCTCCTTGTCCCTGCAAAGGGACCGGTGTCTCCCGAGCTCCCACGCGTGGCGGGGCTCTACGGCGGAGCCGGGAACGGCTGCCCTGAGGAAGTTCAGGTGGCCCCAGGTCATGGGGGTAAGGTGCACGCCGCGCCGAGGGTCGCCACGGTGGCATGACGAAGCGGTTGCTTACCGGGAGGTGACTAAGCGGCACATCCACCTGGCCCAGGAAGTCGTCTCTGGTCTGTCAGGAAAACAAGGCAGAAAAAAGGAGTCACTTCACATCAGAAGAGCAGGAAACCGACAAACATCAACCAGACCACAAGGAACGGACAATAAGGATGGCTGAGCACCGCTACTTTAGCATTGCTCCTTTGTGCCCCTCAGCGTGGCCGTGTCTGCTGATACTGTTTACCTATTCCCACAGTAGGTGTAAGCAATGGCCAAGTTCCGTCTGCGCGTAACTCGAGGCACAAAGCAACACGTTGCTCCTTCTCTCACTGGTCCCTGCAGGCATCACCACACACAGCAAAGGGGCTGTTCCCCATGTGGTCCAAACGTCCTGGTTTGGAGACTTTCCCGAGGAGAACCTTGTACCAGGCCTGGCAGGGACGGAAGGGGACTGCGACAGCGACGATGCAGCCCCACGAGCTGCCAGCGTTTCCCCCAAACAACTCCGGGGTTTATGACTTCACTGAGCAGAAACCAACAGATCAGACGTGTCTGGTTTGTAAAACACTGTTCCATTCCCCTGGAGTCCCTCTGTCATCAATTAACCTGAACCTCGGGGTCAGTTCCCACTAAAACATGGCTGTTGTCATCCACTCCACCTTGACACATCCCAGAGCAGACCAGAAAACAGGCCATCCCCCCACCTGAACCGCACACACGGGCTGATCCTCCCTGCTGGAATCGGTGGAGAGCAACCCAGGAAAGAAGTCCATGAGCACACAGGCCATCGAGCCAGGTGCTGTGTCACCCCAGAGCGCCCTGCGCCTGTGGAGCTCCCTGGGGTACTCTGTCCCACGGGAGCTGAGTGGATGTGCTTCAAGATGGCGTCCCTGGGCGCTAGTTCCCACCACGGCTTGTCACTTACCGCCCACCCGCAGCCAAGGACACCTCGCATCTTCCAGGAACTCTGGCCCGAAACAGGGCCCGCTGGGACATCACGGGGCCCGGTGTGGGCACAGGGCAAACGGAACCCTGGGAGAAACGGGCACCCGGGTCGGTCACCCCACGGAACTAAACCTGACCCCCCTGCATGGTGCCGCCGCCACCCCGGCAGCCATGATGCTACACCTGGGTAGGGGGATGTAACACTGACACACAACACGCCGCTTCACGGGGCTTAGTAAGAGCTTGAGCAACAGAGGGAACACTCTTGTGAAGGTTTTAAAACCCTGTCTAACTGAATACAAACATGTGTGTGTACATATATATATATTTATATATATAAAGTTTCCAATGCAGTAGATAGAGGCACAAATAAAACACAGCCCCCCCTACATTTATAACCCTACACTTGTCTATCACTTCAGTATCTTGCCTAAAGATGACGAATTATGTGTGATCTAGATTGGAAATGTTACATTCAACAGCCAAAGGAATGAAATTCTGGCGACAGCTGAGGTATGGAGTAAAGCAACAGCATATATGTGTTTGTTGGATGTATGCTTGGTGTGCACTAATACGAGATAAACATTTGAAATACAGCGTTCTGCATGCCTCAAAAATCAACTGCCTGCCAGGGAAAACAGTTTCTCCCAGATACTGTTTATGACACCAGATATGAGCCCGAGTGAGTCCCAAATAACCTCCTGCTTATTTATAACCGCGCTCTGCCCAGAGCTCCAGGAAGTGCAGAGTGCTGCTCCTCAGCCAAGTTTACATAGCTCCCATAGCACAGCACCACGTTTAACAGTGACATATTGAAACACTCCACTTCTTATGGTAACACCCTAAGAATTCCTCTTCTACTACAAAGACAACATAAAGCCCTGAGATCCCCAAAGCAGGGACAGAGGCTGCCCATGGAACAGCACAGAAATACATGGATGGGAGTCCGTGGGGTGGAATTTATTCTGGGCCCCCCGTGATGTGGCTGCTGCGTGGGCCAGGTGAGGGAGAGGCAGAGACTCACTGCAGGTGCTTTATGACAGTCTGGCTGTGAATCCCAGGATGAAGCATGGAAAAGCTATCCCAAACCTTCCTGTTTGGTCTTGAGCACCCCAGGGCAATTAAAAAGTTATGCTGTGTCCCAGATGAGCACCTGTCAGAAGGGGTTTGTGGGGCTGGTTTGTGATGTTTACTGGCGAAGAGGAGGCAGCCAGTGCAAAGACGAAGCACTCTGCCTGCTGGAGAACACACTCCCAGAGTTCTGGTCTTGGCTGGGACGTGCTCCTCACCAGCTGTTTAACCTGGAGTTAAAGGGGACAGAGCCCACTCTGAGGGACGGCTACAGGGACACAACTCCCAAAGTCCCCAGGAGCCCCGAGCACAGTCAGCCACCCATCCCCAAAATCCAGCTGCAAACCCCAAAGAGGTTCATCACCCCACCGCGAGGAGGACTAACCGTGCACGGTCAGAGCCCACAGGAAGCACCTTGCTACTGACCACTCAACCCCTGAGCCTACCTCAGTGAGTACAGACTGTTGCAGAAGCCTAGAAAAGCTTGGAGTCTCCTTCTCTGGAGAATCTCCAGACCTGTCTGGACACCAACCTGTGCAACCTGCTCTAGGGAACCTGCTGTGGCAGGGGCTGGACTCGATGGGCTCTGGAGGCCCCTTCCAGCCCCTACACTTCTGTGATTCTGTGAAGACCCAACAATTAGAGAACGATTCACACTTTCCTCGATGCTTTCTACTCCCTCCCATCCCACCTGCTAAAAACCATCAGGAAACTTCAAGGTCAGCAAATCACTTCTTCGTCAGAGCACAGGCAGACTCCGCGTTAAGGAACTGCTACTCTGGGCTTCACGGCCACGTACCTGGAACGGCTCTTCACATCCCACGGGAAGGAAGGCTCAGAACCTGCTCCTGGGAGCAGGAGTGGTGAAGATCAGGCTCCCCATTTCCCCCCAGTTTAGAAAGGTAATCCCATTTACAGGACACCTCAAACTCGGAACAAGCCTTCAGGAAGGGCTCCAGGAGCTTCCAAGGACAGGGCACAAGCTACCAGGTCTGAAGAAGGGTGGCAGAGGTAAAGCAGCCCTGGTGAGCAGGAGCTCCTGTGAGAGCCCAGACAAGCACCTATCAGTGAAGCCCTTCCTGCCCTGGTGCTCTCTCCTAAGACATGTTCTTGCAGGAGTTCCTGCTTACTTCAACACCTTCCTGCTGAGTTTTCACTCGTGCCTTGCTGGTTTGTGCTCTTATTGTCATCGTGCGTCTTTGTAACAGTTAAGGCAGCAGCAGATGGTAAGTTCACACATTATCATTCTACTGTGATATCTGAGAGGAACTTGAAGAGCAAAAAAAAAAGCCCAGTCAACAGAAAAATACTATTAAAACCCCTCCTGTGTGTACACACACACTCGTGATCCATCCAGTTCTCCTCCAAGGAAAGGCTTTAACGCTGCACTTACTGACAGGTCGCGCTGGTGAAGACCCGTGTGGCACCATCCGCCCTGCGATGCGCTTCCATCACCAACAGCCCCAGGTCGTGTCCTTTGAGACCTCCTGTCCCTAAAGCCAGACCTGGTCACAAGTAGCACAGCACAAACTGCTCAAAGTGCCTGAAATGTTTCACTTTTGTGTGTGTACATATTTCTGCTCCCATCCTCCCTGGCACCTCCCATTCCATCTGCACCAACGAGATGGAGGAATCACGCTGGCTTCAGCAGCAGAACATTAACTGCCTGACCTAGTTCTCCAAGTGACTCTGGTGGCCAGCTGGGGTTGTCCACAGCCCAGGGGTTCTCAGATCTGTGGGTGCCCAGCCAAACCCAGACCTGTCAGTAACTCTGTGCCCACACATCATTCCCTTGGGATTTTCAGCTGACCAGGCTGGTGCCCATCTCCTGACTTAAAGCTGGCTGGTTCTGTGCACCAGCCAAACAGTTCCAGATCAGACACTCCAGATTCTGGAGCTGGGTGGCACTGGCCCTGCAGTAACATTTACTGTTATTCTAATCCCTGCAGCTTCTGATTCAAGACAAACACTCAAAGTACACTCACCACCAACATGCTGCCTGTGTTATCAGGGCCTGGACCAGCCAGGGCTGATGGCAGGAGCAGTCTGACGAGGCTCCAAGCCCACCTCACACTGATGTTTATTCTATGTGGTATCTCCAGATGTTCAGATCACCAAGGATCAGTGGGCAGTGCCTACTGGGACATATCTCTGATATCGTGGCACAAAACCTCCCCATCCAGCAGACACCCCAGCCCCTGCTGTGTCACGCTCCCTCGGCCGCGCCGTTCACCGCGCTCCAGCCACTCCACGCTGCTCCGAAAGACCAGCGATCCCCTGCGCTCCACCACATAGCACGACGGGCTCAAATGACCAGAGACCATTTTCCAAAGCCACTAAACGTTCCTCTGACCCCTCATGACCTCCTCATGAAATACTTGGCTGCACAGACAGGTAAACAACCCCTGACGTTTATCCAAGCTGCAATCCCCACCGGGCGCAGGCTGGTCCTGTCCAGCTCCCGGAATTACAGCGCCTTCACCTCGGGGCCGACTCCTTTTACGTGAAACAGGAGCATTAAAACCCTTCCAGTGACTGGGAAGGGCCCATAACCGCAGAAGCTGCCAGACCTGCAGGCAGCAGAAGTTTCCTCCTCTGTCAACAGAGAGGACTGGCCAACCTTCCTGGGGACAACCGGGCAGCTCCGTGCTGGGCACAAGCCTGGTCTCCCCTGGCCCCTCCTGCTCTTGGAGATGATTGTCTGCCTGCTGCTGTGCCCCGGGCAGGGCCCTGGCTGGAACCACTCTGCTCCCATCAGCCTGTCCCACCTTGTCCCACACTCCAGCAGGTAGGTGTGTGTTGACACACAGCAGCACACTGGTGAGGGTGGTACCTCTGAGTAGCCAGTACAGAGAGGACTGCTGCCTCACGAGGAGCTTCCAGGCTGAACATGGTGAAGTCCACCAGCGCAGCTCCGGCCATGCCGACGTCAGCAGCAGAATTCCTAACAACATCCCATTGGACAGGAGTCAGCCAACACCTTACAGCGCTGCCTGAACCCCTGACACGTGTGTGTGAAACACACACCAGTGAGCAGGACCCCGAGGGGATCAGGCACCTCTGCTCTCTCCACTCAAGGGTGCAGTCCAGAGTGGCCCCGAGTAGCTCTTCAGAGTAAGGGGCTCCAACCCCTCTGTCCCCCCCGAGCTTCTCTCTTACCTGGGGTGGGTTTTCCAGAAGCCTGCGCCTCCGCATCGTGCTGCAGCGCTCCCGACACCAGAAAGGGCCCTTCCCACCTCCGAGGGGGTTGGGAAAGCTGATAATGTCACTGGAACCATAAACCATATAAATAAACACCCCAAATCTTCCAGAGCTGCTCTGCAGCTCGGCCGGTGTGCGCTGCAGCGTCTCCTGCAACCCTACACCGGCCCCCGTGAGCCTGTGCGGGGTTCAACCTGCACCCCAGGCACCGGCTGCAGACCAAGCCCAGCTCCCACAGCAATCCAGGGCGCTGGCACACGCTCTCTGATTGAGTCCCCAGTATAACACAGCACTTCCAGCACCCCCCTCCAGCCCCAGGGCTCTGGCTCTGCCAGGGCAGACCCTGCACAACACCCACGTCTGCTCCCACGGAACCTGAAGCAAACGCGGGTCCTGTGGCACCGTCACGCAGCAAGAAGGGGCTGCGACCTGAAGTCCCCCAACACACAGTACTACAAGATAAAGGTGACACTGCTGTGGGGCACACACCCATGGCTGGAGGACGGAGTGTGCACGAGAACACCGTGGATACGACGCCTGGCCTCGATAACGACACTTTGAGTTTCATTTATCACCAGGCCGGTACTTTAAATAACTGCTTCAGCATAACCCCTCCACAACATTCCTGTTCCCACCTCCAGATACACCCTGGGCTTTATTAAAGGATGGGGAGTAGAAACTACTTTAAAAGCAGGCAGGTTTCTTCTCCCAGCAGTGATGATATATTCCTCTTTGCCATTCACAACTCCTCTTCACACAGCAGGATGAAGAACATACGACTTCACCCAGTAATGGAAAAGGCCAGAACCTCATAGCCAACAGAAACTCCACCTTCTAACCAAGGCTGCACCCCCTTGCCCTTCCAGAACACCCCAAACCCTGCCTGGAGGCAGAGATTACTGTTCTCAGGCCAGGCAGGGAGGGAAGATGAACCTTTGTACCCCAGCAACGAGCTGGGGTTTACTCCGCGGCGCATGGCGCAGCGTGGAGCTCGTGTGCACAACTCAGCTGAGGGAGGGGAAGCTGGGGCTCGACTTCCACTCCCAGCACACATAACCCCTTGCCCCTGGCTGAGGGGTCTGCACCTCAGGGTGCCAGGCTGCCTGGTAACCACAAGCCTCCTGCCCCAGGAGCTCTTCCCATGTTCCTTTGGTGAGGTCTACAGCGAAGCTGCTCTGGCTGCTGACCCAACATCAAGGCTCTGTCAGCATCTCCATGACAAACTGAGGCCGTAGGAACTCTGCTCTGAGGAGATCACTGCGACCCCAAACCTGGCACACGCTGTTCCCACGTGGGAGCAAATAGTTTGTTGCTGCTATTAAAGTGAGGGATGTTATTTCCAGCTCTTCTGGTCAAAGCTTTGTGCTCCTCTCTTCACAGCACACCACCAAGAGGTACTGCTTTACAGGGCGAAGTGCCCAGCCCCGCTTCCCAGGCGCTTGGAGAACGTGCAGAGATAGGGCGAGGACGGCACTGCCAGCTCCTGACTCTGAAAGCTCCACTGAAAGGTCACATGTGGATGCTGCAGGCCAACTCTGCCATCCCCACGAGAACAGGGCAGGCAGCAAACAGCTCTGAACATGTTCTTTGGAAGAGGAACTGTCCTGGCTTTATCTGTCTATTCTCAGGAGTCCTTGGACATTTAGACTTCAGACATTGTAAGAGACACGATTAAACCTCTTTGCTGAGCCAAAAGCACCACCACTTCCCACCCCAAGTCAAGGACTATGGGGGCAGCAGCATGGGGGCAAGGTAAAGACACCAGGAGCTGTCCTGGCTGCTGTGACGAGGACAGGCTGGAGAACACCCGCAGGAGGGATGAGAGCAGCAAGATGAAGAGGGAAAATTAGGGTTGGTCTCTGTGGACTGTGGTAGCTAACCCAAGAAGGGGAACACTTGCAATGGTTGCTGAGTGGAGGGAGGGAGACAGACTTCCCCACTTTATTTCATCTTTCCATCAGTTTTCCATATGCTGGTCAGCAATGCATGAGCCAGTGCAGGAAAGAGACTTCCAGACTGTGCCACAGTCTATATGGAAACAGTGAGGGATTAAAAAAAAACAAACAAATGGATCAAGTTTATGTACAAAAAGGAAAAAAAACAAAATGAGAAATCAACCCAGAATTGAGCAGCCTATCAGCCAGACCCCACCTCTGGCACATCACACCAGTAAGACACTGGAGGGTGTTACTCCCCAGTGCCCTCTCTACCTGCCACGCACCACCTGTGCCTTAGGAACGAGGCTCAGTGCCAGCGGGGCAGTCGCTGCTTGTCCATCAGAGCTGGGCATGGCCCAAGGTGGCCCTGACAGTTGACAAGTTCTGCTTTCCCAGCCCACAGCATCCTGAGCAGACTCCAGACTCGAAACACACAAGGACAGGAAATGCTACATCAGAAATACACCTACAGATGTGGCCAATGGCTCTTTGGAGGACTGCAAGCAGTGACATCACTGCACTGTTCTCTGCTCCTCATGGTGAAGGTTTAGCTACCTGAGGGTGCTCCAGATGTCCCTTCCTCCAGTATGTCTCTTCCATGAAGCCAGTGGTGATCCAGGATGCCACGTGGCAACTCGTGAGGCAAGGACACAGAGGCAGAAGAGAGCACAGCAGCACCAGTGCAGACACTCGCCGCCGAAAGCTCCATCAATGCCTGCAGAGCCACAGGCAAGCTCGGAAAGGCACAATGCCAACCACCACATAACTGGTCCTTGGGTTTTATTTAAATGGACTGTGGTCTTGCCAACATGTCACTGAGAACAAGACTGGGCTCCCTTGCTTGGTTCTTCCCCACAGACATACAACCACCCCACAGCACCTGGATGGGAACATCTCGGGGCACGGTGTGCCCAGGGCCAAGAGCAGGTAACAGTGAACACCGAGCTATGGGGTGAGTTAACTGAGAGGCTTCTGACACACTGTGGGAACAGGTGATGTAGTGTGCCACATCCACATCCCCTCCCTGACAGACTGCTGTCGAGACACGTGGCTGACAGGCCAGCTCTACGTACTGTTCTGCAGGGAGATCCCGTACAACAGCTCTTCCACACTGAAATCCACTCACAGCCCACCTTAGTGGCAGCAGTGCAGTAGGGCTGCACCACGTCAGGCAGGCCTACAGGAGCACTGGTTCTTCAGACACACGGTTCCAATCCCCCATGGAGCAGATGGGTGCATCTTCTGTGGACAGAATCCGTGACAGATGCTGCTCTGCTAACACAGTGGACACCAGGAAACGGTCATCCTCAGCTCCTCTCCATCAGTCTGCGGTCTCAGACCTCCTCTCTCTTCGGGTGAGCCCTCGGGCACGTAACCCCGGTCCGACCGAAGAGGCTCAGCTCACTCTCTCCTGGTGGAATGTCAGAGGACAGCTCAGGGCTTTCAACTGCAGTCCCAGTGTTCTGAGTGGAGACTGTACCCACTCCGGGCAGTCTGCCCTCGGAGAGCTCCACTCCAACCCGCGGGACGTCGTGAAGGCAGGAGGGGTTGCTTCATGCTGAGGCCCTGGAGGGAGAGCAGACCCTCTGGAAACAGTCCACTGTGCCGTGTGCCATAACATGGTACTGCCTTGGAACACCTGGTTATGGTGAGAGCTGAGGCTTCTCCTCGCCTACACCGCAGCCGTGCGGCTCTCGACTGCTAACAGAGGATGCTGACAAACAACAAACAACTCTGCCCTTCGTTAGCAGTAGCTCCTCTGGGATGATGGGCTGTCCCTGCCCAGCCACAGAGCTCACTACAGACACATCTGGTGCCCGCTGCCAGAAGAGCACATCCACAGAGCAGCCCACAACGCAGCACTGGGCCCTTCGCGACGGCCTCTTCCCCAGGTCACACCGTGCTCTACGTGCCCCAGCTGGCACCTCTGAGCAGAAGTCTGTCCCTGCACTCACACAGCATTTACTCTAAAACCATTCCAAGAGAGGGAGGTAAGAGCCGAGCTCTGAGCCACACGGAGCCGAGAGCTGCCGTTTCTCCCCTCTCTGTTAAGTAAATACACGACACGGCGACACCACGGCTTGAAGGCGCGTTGTTTCCACCACACACAGACGCCTTTGTCGGGTCTCCCAGCCAGTCGAGTGACACTCGAGGTTTGAAGTGTCTCCCACCAGCACAGCCACGCACTCACTGCCCCGGGTGAGAAACAATGTCAGTGTTTGTTACACGCCACCCCACTTACACAAACTTGGCACCAGCCCACGGCCGCGCGCGAGGTACCGCCGGCCTCAAAGGGGTTTCTAACGGGGCTCCCTAATAAGCTTTTTCCCGATTGGACGGGAGCTCGTGCGGTGCTCGGTGGTTTATAGTGGCTTGTAATGAAACACATCCTGCCTGCCCCAAACCGCCGCGGTCTAAAACAGGAGATATTTGAAAGGTCATAAACACTTGGTAGCAGCAGGACAGCAGACGCCCGCCTGAATGCCTGCACCCCAGATAAATAAGGCTGTAGCAGCTGCTGCTTCCAGCCCCAGGCCCATGCTCCGTATCAATCAAACACACAAACCTCATCCCTGGAAGGGCCCAGAACACGCTTTTGTGCTGCCAACTGTGAAGTGTGGCAGCCTTTCCCCTCGGCTGCGGGAACAGGTATTTCAGGCACACCCTACAGGTCCTCAGAGCAGCCCCAGGGGCAGGCTGGACGTGACCCCTCCCCAAGGAGGTCATTTCACACGCAGGGAGAACAGCCCAGCTCTGAGCACGGGTGCCGTTCATTCCCCACCCTTCCTGCAGCAGCTGGCTGAGCCAGTCACCTCTGCCCACAAGGCTTCTGGGCTTGCCAGGAATACAACAAAACACCCCAAAAAAAAAAAAAAAGGCTTGAGTTTCAATGACTTAGCTCTGAAACTTTCTGCTCTCCAGCAGGCCGGCGCCATTCGGAGCGAGCGCCTCGGTGCCGGCCATGCTTCACGGCTGACTGCATCGATTTCACGTGGGAACTACGGCAAAGGGCACGCAGCAACAGATTTCACAATCTCCCCTGGAAGCACCGTGCCAGTGGCTTCAGTCTGTGCATGGGTGATCACAGAACGCGCTGCCACGCTCCGGTGCGCCGCTCCTATCGCTGCTTGCCGTGGGTCCCACCAAGGGGGAGCCCCCGCAGGGAACACGCAGCAACAACGGGGAAGGGAAAGCAGAGAGAGGGCAGCTGAAAGGTCCTGTGCCTGGCAGGGGAGTGACACGGCCAGCTTACAGACCTGACACCGCACCGGGGTGGGGAAGGGACTTCCCTTTCAAAACCCAGAGCCGAGGGACACGTTGTGATGCTGCTCCCAGCGCCTGTGTCACGCTGGAGTAACGCGGGGACAGTTGGGTGTCTCAGGGGAAAGCTGCAGAGTCACCGCACGGCCTGGCTGCAGCCAGCAGCTGTGTCTCTATGGAGCAGAGAACCTGCCATCAGCGAGGGGCGAGCGCTCCTCCAGCGAGCCCAGCCTCACAGCTGGAGGCAGCCAGGACTGTCCTAGGGCTGGGGAGCTCAGGCAGCACACACAATTCAAGCCAGTGACTAATCTAAACCCTGGAGTCTCATTCCCACTATGGCCTTTTCAGAAGTGGCTTAACGACACCACCAGCAATCCTCTCCTGCTGCAGCGAAGCAGCAGCACAGTAACAACTGTCATCCTAAAGCCGAGCCAGGCGACAACACCAGGACTCTTCCCCGAGCTGTGCCGAGCCGCTGGACCGGGACTTGTGGCACACAAAAACCAGGCCAGGTCTGTCACTTCCAGACAGGAGACAAGATCCATTTCCTCAGTACCTTTCCCAAGATCCTCCTGTCAGAGTCCCCGTCTCGGCTGCTGCGGGGCTGCAGTACACAGTTTAAGTCCCGCAGGGGCACACGCGTACGTCACGCCGGGGAGGGGGCTCGGTATGTGTGTGAGAAAGAGCATAACCGATTCCTCACGCAGCAAGGTCTCTGCCAAGTGAACGCAGATGCTTCATCTGCTGTCTCAGTGTGCTGGTTTTTAACAATCTTTCCAGCTGATGTAACAGTGATTTAAGAAACGTGTGACACCAGGATCTCAAAATATTACCGTGGCTGTAATCACAACCGAGAGCAAAGCTACGTTACATTAGGAATAGAGACGATCTGCGGCCTGCTCCAGAGAACCACTGAACCTTCTGGCACCGACCACGACGTGCTTCAGCCCCCCCCCAAGCCCAAAGCCTCTGTATGGCAACTCCCAACCCCACTACCAGAGCACACTCCGCATCGTACTTACTGCGGCGCCGGCTGCCGTAGGACCCGGGGTGCCACGACCCTCTTTACCAACACCCTGATTTTGATCCTCAGGACCACGGGTGACGAGGATTCTGAAGTGCTGCTGCCTTGTGTTTTGATCCGGTCTGATTTTAAACAGGCACCCCTGCCCCTGAGGGATCCGCTCTACTGAGCTGCTCCTGGGCATTTCCGACCCGCTCCTGCCGGCTCCGCGCGGTTCTGAGCTCGGCGCGTCACCTGCGGGGGGGCTGCCGTCTCCTGCCGGCGGCTGGACAGGGTAGGAGGTACTCCTCTCCAGCCGTATCCGGGGGTACCTCACCAGCCTGTCCCCTTTCGTTCCCGTGAAGCCAAAGTTGTACTCGCCTCCCGCACCCGCACCGCTGCTCTGCGGCTGCTGTAGCTGGAGAACAAAGAGCTTCTTCCCCGAATTTGCGGACATGTCTGGCACGTGTTGCAGCGACCAGCGCCGGGGCTCAGGGGTGGGAGCACCGCTTTGAGCCTCGGTACCAAAGGGCAGCAGGGTGACCTGAGGCACGTCAGCACTCGAAGCCCGATGCTGGATCCTCACCCCACTTATGTTCAAGCCCGAAGCTGCTTCTTTCTCCTCGTCCTCTCGGGCGGCTGCGGAAGCATCCTCGCTCCGGGTGCTCGGAGGAGCAGCGCGAAATATTCTGCGGTTACAGCAAAGAGTTCCGTTAATCCCTTGCCCCAACTCCTCTGGAAGCCTGGGTGGGGAGTCTTCAGGAGGTGCCTCCGGGCTGCTCCGAGAGGAAGAGTGGTTTTCCACAGCGGCCGCGCGGTGCTCCCTGAAGTCGGAGAACTCGCACGGAAGCGTCTCCTCGGGAGACTCCAGGGTCGCGCACTCGTCTGCGCAGCCGTTCGCGGCTTTGCGCTGGAGCGAGATCTGCATCGACGAGCTTCTCGTCGGCCGCGCGTCGATGCTGTTCAGCAGCTGGGGGATAAACATGGATGTGCTCCTCTTCAAGGAGCCCACTTCTTGCAGATCTCCGCCATGATCCGCTCCGTGTCGGGAGAGAGCGTGAGGACCGCTCCTCCTCGGCAAAGTGTGGAATGCCATGAAAAAGTCATCTTCCCTCTCCCGGTCGAGGATCTCCGATTCCGGGGCCGTGTTGCTTCGCCCAGAGCCAAAATGAAACCGCAGCCGATGGGCCATGGTTTGACAGAGGGAAGAAAAGGAGAGGGAGAACAGCAACAATTCAGGCACTGCCAGAAGTTAAAAACCAAAGACATAAACTCCGAGAAAAAGTGTCCCATCTGCCAAACTGTTAGCGCTGCAGCCCTGATAGCGACAGATAGCAGAAATAGCCCAAGTGGCAAGCAGCATTCCAGGCATGATTGGGTAAGAGCAGTCCGCGCTCCTACACACTGGGACAGCGGGTAGGATGGTGGGCGTCACGTGGCCGCGTTCCCCCTCTCCCATGTAAGCCACTGGAGGGGTTTGTTTTTTCTTTTTTTTTTTCTGTAATGCCAGTGGGAGCCTGAAACGGCACCTTCCCAGCTGCTGCTTTTCCATCAGCGGCGCGGCCCCAGCGGGAGAGCTCTCGCAGCTGACCGAGGCAGCGAGCACACTCGGCACTGCCATAAATCTAACCCGCGCCAGGCGGGCACGGCTGTGCACACACACACGCAGAAACCGAGCGCCACACAACCACCCCGGCCCCATCAGGGTTTAACTCAACCCCACATGCAAATGAGGACACTCATTAACCCAGGCGTAACGCTTCGGGGTGCGTGACAGCGCCAGGCTATCATGGCAGCACACCAGTCAATACAGCAGGGCTGTGCTTCAGTCTGAACTGCTCTCAGAACACCACCAAGCTGCAGACCCCTCGGCGCTGAAAAGCCGCTTCACCCCGTCCCTGCGCCCGCGCCTCACCTGCGCTGCCCTGCGCCGTCCCCTCTCCCAGCTAGGAACTGCCACCGGCCAAGCAATCGTGCGCACGGCCGGACACGGGAGAGACGTCAGGAGACGGAGTCTCCTCCTCAGCTCTACCCGGCAGCAAAGCCAGCGAGAGCCGGAGGCGGGTGCTGCACGCTGCTCCGCACCGATGTGTCCTCGGCGCGGTCCAGAAACCCTGCCCGCGGCTGGCCGGCCGCCCGCACAACTTGCGATGTTACCGCCAGCGGGGCTGCCAGCACGGAGTACGGTTACGCTCTCCCCGAGCAACAGCAGCCACAGGACACACCAAAACCTCGAGCACAGGCCCTGAACCAGCCCTCTGGCGACTCACTCAGCAGTCGGATACTCACGGGTGGAGTGTGCTCGCAACAACACTTGTCAGTGCAGACCCAAGGGAAACTGTGGTCTCCCTGTGGGACACAGGGTGTTTGCTCCCCGGGAGAGCCCAGAAGTGTTAAGTTCTGCCAATGGGGCTGGACAGTTGTAAATGGAGGGTCAATATCCAGGCGTTTAGAGCCCTGCTGGCAAGCAGCTTGTTTTCAAGAGATGGAGAGTGACCAATCGCAAGAGAAGCGGGAGCCCAGAACGACGTCACTGCCCACAGGCAGCACAATCCCCCTTTGTTGCACTCGCGCTCCGAGCCAAGGAGAAGAAAACACCAACAGCTCCTACGAGCAGCAGCACTGCTGGCTGCTCTCCCCAGGCACAGGTGCTGTACCGGTGCCTCCTCTTCCTCAGACAAAAGGAGTTATCCGGCACGGCTGTGTGGGCGCCAGAGTCGGAGTCGAAGCTCACATCTCACATCGTACAGAGTCTCTAATCTGGTTGGGGGTCGGGAAGGAAAGGGCAGACTGCAAAGACGGAGCACAAAGGAACGAGTTCTTGCAATAAAGCCCGTGTAGATGCTGACAGTACTGACTGCAGAGCAGAGCCAGCATCTCCTCACCCCACAGGTGACCTGGCGGGGGTCTGCTGCCCAGAGCCTGATGCGCCGGTGTCACCGATGGCTCAGGACACCTGAAGCTGGCAGCTCCCAAACCACAAGCTGCCGGTGCCACCGATGGCTCAGGACACCTGGAGATGGCAGCTCCAAACCACAAGCTGCCGGTGTCACCGATGGCTCAGGACACCTGAAGCTGTCAGCTCCAAACCACAGGCTGNCTCCAAACCACAGGCTGCCGGTGCCACCGATGGCTCAGGACACCTGAAGCTGACAGCTCCAAACCACAGGCTGATGGTGCCACCAATGGCTCAGGACACCTGAAGCTGGCAGCTCCAAACCACAGGCTGTCAGAGCACAGGGACAGCCTCTCCCCAGGAGCAGCATCACAGGAAGCACGAACGCAGCTTCGGCAGTAAAACCCAAGTGCCAGACGTGTTCCTGAGCCGTTCCTGCTCGCAGCACCCACAGCCATCCCCCTTCTGCCAGCTCTGCTGTGACCTGCACACCAACCTCACTGCAGACAGACACCACACCCTGGTGTCAGCACAGCCCCGAGCTCGGGCTTACAGCCTCTGCTGCACTGTTACGGTCACCGGCGTCTGCTCCAGCACGTCTGCATCAACTCCCAGTGGAAAAGTCCCTTCAGGAGGGACAAAGTGACCGGTGAGCTGCTCTCAGGCTCTGGAGGCACGGGACAGTGTTCACAAGTGGTCACCACGACCGCCGCGTGTCGGTCAATCTGCTCGCAGTCAGACCGCTCTGGGCACACACTGCTGCAGATCTACTGAGCTCCATCCTCCTGGAGGAAGGAGGATCCAGCTGTCTGGCTGTGAGACCGCTTTCTGCCCAGATTACAGCTCGATGGTCTCCTTTGCTCTGTGTGTAACAGGAACTCGGAGGAAAGGAACGTGTTTCTTTTGGAGACAGATGTTCCACGCTGTTTGGGTGATCTTCACAAAGCCCACAAGCTTAGTACAGGTGGAGAACCACCAGAACATCAATACCTTGTCTCACACACAACGAGATGGAGTGACACTTTTGAGAAGACAAGTGCCCAAGAGCATCATCTGCCCAGTGTGCCGCTGCACGGACACACTGTACCGGGCCTGGTCGGAACGACACTCACTGACTGCGCGTATGCCTGTGCAGACAGCTCAGCTACCCCGGCACAACAGAAGCAAGCAAGCAGCACGACATTGGGAGGCTGCTCTACAAGAGCTGCCACATCAGACAAACTGTACCCATGGCTAAAAACACTGATGCTGTGCTGGGCCTCACGAGGCAGAGACCTGGAAGCGCAACAGAGAGCGTGTTTTCTGCCGTTACCGTAAACCCACATACCCCCACACCTTGTGTGGGCAGTGCATGGTAACCACATCCCAGGAGAGGGTGCAGAAGTACTGAAGGCACACAAGGAGACACCGAGATGGTCAGGGGTGAACCTGCTGCTTTGTGAGCGACTCAAACGGTTGAGACTCTACTGGTTTGCGGTGGAGAGACCGAAGGAGGACCACGGTGACGTTTCTGCTGGCAGAACACTGGGCTCCACCACCTGGGCTGAGCCAGCAGGATGCCACCTCTGTGTTTAACACTCTGGTGACTGGCCCCAGACCAGAGGTTCTACACACCCTGCAGTTCTCAGCACCCTCGGTTAAAAGGCGTCCAAAAGCTCAGCTTCAGGGCGCGTCACCGGGAGCAGCGGTTAGTGAAACACAACTAACAGGCACTCACCAGTCTGTTCTCATCAAACACCTCAAACAGCAGGCGATGATTGGTTGGGTTTACCTGTAAGAGAAGTAAATGAACATCAGTCACTTGAGGTTCATCAGCCTGAGGAGAACAGTTCACAGAGCAATTAAGCCACAGTAAACAGACTCCGGGTTGGATGAACACCTCCCTTACACATTCACACGCTCTCGACCCGGCGCATCCACTTCTGTACAACCCCAGTGCCACAGCACCTCTGTGCCTGGTGGGCAGGTACCTTCCACAGTCCCACAGCAGAGCCACCTCCGTGCCAGATGAGCAGTGAGGAAGCCCCCAGCACAGCCAGGACTGCAGGTCAAGACAGCTCCCACGGACCCTGCAGAACTTTAAATCTCCTGAGCCCACGTCCTTCCCTCTGGGCACCTCATCATCAGAACACTTGATGAGGTCAGACACACATTCCCTGACTCCTACAACAGCTATTGGGCACAGCCCTTGCACCAGAGCCTCAAAGAGCCGTGTGTTAACTAAGAGTTAACTCGGTGGGAACTCTGGGTCCCAAGGATGCTGCTGGCTCCGGCAGGGCACCCGCACTCGCGCTGGCTCCGGCAGCTGTCCCAGATTACACTTTAAACCCCGCTGAAACTCTACTGAGCCTTTGTGAGGGCTGCAGCTGCACCAGGACTCAGCATTCTTCTCCAGGAAAATACTTGCACCAGCTCAGTAACAGGTTGTCAGTGCCCCTCTCCTGTACACTCTGTTGGGTTTGCTAACCGATTTTAACCCCTCCTTCTCCACTTCCCAATATCTAGTGTTGCTTTTTAACTTGGGTTTCATTTCCAGCCAGTTCTAGAGAGATCAAAACGGAGCTACAACCCCCCTCCCATATTCTGACCTTTTTGGCAAGTAACATAAAGGTCAAGACAAATTCCTCTTTCTATCTTCAATCTCCAGTTCGTAGCTTGAATTCACGCCGCTCCGGGAAGGACTCTGGTCGCCTGCCACTAGTGGTTTACAACCACACAAACAGGCTTGGCTAGAAACACATTTTCAAGTGCACAGAATTCTTCTTTTGTCAGATGACTTAACTGAAAACCTGCTCTCAGTAACATCCCAGCTTGTGGAACAGACCCCTCCAAGTAACCAATTCCTCCCCGACAGAAGCAGAACAGCAACGACATCAGGACAAGCATTTTTTCACACAAACATATAAACAGCAAATAAAAAAAAAGAAGCTTCTTACCAACCTTACAAAATGCCACAAATTAATCAAATGTGTCATAATAAAGACTTAAAGCAAAAGGAAACTTACTCTAAAATAAAACTCTTCGTTCCATTTTGGATTCAGTGTCTGCAAGAGAAAGAAGCGCACTCCGTTACTGAGAGGTCTTTAGCTTTGCCATTTTGCAACCCTCACAGTGTGCATGCAAGTGACAAAAAAAAATGCCATCAGATTGTTTGGAAATTCTCTCCTGAGTAAACCCAACGTGGGAGGATATTTGAGTCAGATGATCCTAAAATAGATGTTAAGTATAAATAGGATTCTGTGAGCAAAAGGCAAATCACCGAGAACCCAGAGATAGAAACATCTTCATGGTTTATTTTTCGAGATTCATTTAAAACCAGATTTAAAAAAAAAAATATTTAGATACAAGCCAACTTTAGGGTTACAAAAATAAGGTCAGACTTATGCTGTAAATTGAACTGGAAAAAGAACAGCAGAAGGAAAGGTTATTTCCTTGGAAGAAGTAGGATACTCTTCCTAATCTCCTCCAACCTATGGAGGGCTTCAGCTTTAACCTCCTAGGTGAAACAGGAAAACACAGACTGCATTTTCTGATTTAGATATAGATTATCTATAGGTAGAGGCTGCAATCTGAGAAGAGCTGAAGCAGAAAATTATGTATTCCCAAAAGATCTCAGAACTACAAACATCAATAATTTGGGCAAGTTTAAAAATGAGTGTGACATGTCCAACACTTCTGTTTCCATGCCAAATCCTTCCCTCACTCCCTCACACAGCAGAGATTTACCAGCTCTCTGCTGACAGCCAAACTTGGCTCCAGACCCATCCAAGTGTTACTGCAGCAGAAAGCTGGGCTGCTCATCTTCAGAAAAGATTCTTTTTCAATACCTGCACTCACCAAAGGTGGCTGGCACCAGGAGGAGGCCCCATGCACCTTCACACCCAGGGCATGGTCTTGCATGTTTGAGGGCACTCCTGCCCATCAGCAGTGCATTAAACCTGCATGATGCTTAACCACAGACTGAGCCTCCAGGAAACACCTGGCACATGAGGCAGCACAACCTTTGGTAAGCTGGCAGGAACCTCTTCCACCTTTACAGGTCCAACAACTAGTAGGTCAGATCCCAAAGCACAAATGCCAGAATCCTCACCAAGGAGAAACCCACGTGCAAAGTAAGGCTCCAGAAACATCTGCACTAACGACTTCATAAAGATACTAGTGGGGAAACAACAACAACAAAAAGACTCATTGCCAGAAAGAGCCACATCCTAAAAAGGGCAAGCACTGTGCAGATAAAGGGCTGCCAAGAGCCAAGCTGTGCTAGATCTTCCCCAGGATATCAGAGCAAACACAAAGAAGGTTTTCAGCCAGGGAAGGAGGATGAGAACACAGAGGAGCCCACGCTACCAAGTGGTGGAGCTCCATGGGAGACAAAGTGTGTTTGGGTAGGGGAAGCTCTGCTCTGCTCAGTGTGACACATGGGAAAGGCTAAGAGGGACTGGTGAGGACAGACACCATCACAGCTGACGTGGGTGTGAAGCCTTCGGAGCTCAGCACAGCCAAACTGAGGAAACCAGAGCATCTTCACCCAGCCCTCTGCAAGGACTGACAGGTGAGACCACAAGCCTTGTAGCAGGAGTTCCACAACCACCCTGAGCACCTTACAAGGCCCTGAGGTGGAGAACAGCAAGGGCTGCAGAAAGGAGGGAGCATTCCCAGCAGGCCCCTGAAAAGAGCTCCAGGAGGAGACAGGATCATTGTGCTGGAACAACTGCCATGTGTGGAGGCAGGTAGATCAGAACAAAAGGCCTCAGCAATTCAATGTAGCCTGGCTCCTCGTGCCAGGAACCAGCAGCACTCCAGTGCCTTTCTTGCTGGGGAGTAAGGGAACAAAGTGCTTTCACTCCTTTGTCTGCAGCTCACTCCTCCTGCCTGATCTGCTGCACAGCAGGGCACGGATCATGTAACTGCACTGGTGACATGAAAGCAGAGAACCAGGGGAAGCTGCCGTCCCGCCGGCCTCCTTCAGGCACGCTGGTGGCTGAGCTAACATGGGCCTTCTCTCTTCCTCCCTAGGGCAGCACCAGGGCCCATGAGCCTCTCCTCCCTGAGACAGTAACACAACACTGTCACATCTCTGCCACATCTTCCTGTACTCATGGTGGTCAGCTTTGGAGCCTTCCTACTCTCCACCACGTGGATCCTGAAGCACATGTCCTGTGAATACAGTTCCTCATGAACAGTGAAACCGGGGCAGCAGGGTGAGGAAGCCCCCGGCCGCGCGTGGAGACGGCGCCGGGGATCGGCCCTGCCCAAGGGAACAGGACAGGCAGAGCAGCAACAGGGGCTCCCCCTCGGAGCAGCTCACAGCCCTCTCCAGCCTGAACCTCTGGAAACCCCAGGTGGAACGAAGCTAGGAGGGCCTCAGAGAGTGTATTTAAATGAAACAGTGCATGCAAAGACCACTGAGGAGGGAGTGTCAGTGGTGGCCTGGGAATTCCTCAGAGTGACATCAGACAGGCCTGGGCCCTGTGGGAAGTTGTGCTGGAGTCCAGTTTCCTTGGGACACCTCCTGCTCCAGTTTCAGGACCGCATCACCTCGCTGTGTCCACACCTTCCCCGCTACTCTGGCTGGCAATAACGACTTCAGCTGCAGCACACATCGATTCTAATTAACTTCATTAACATGACAACTCTGGGTCTCCCTCTTCACTGGGTTTGGACTGTTTCCCTCTCTACCAGTAATTTAAAAAAACAATCCTTCCAAAGTGTCAGGGTCCTGGTAACAACACACATATCCCCTGCTGGAAATTTGCTTGTGTGGATGGAATTAAACTGTCTAAAATTTTGGTTTGGTTCTAATTAAAAGTGAGCACATTTTCAGGCTGTTTCCAGGCTTTTCTTACAACATATCTTCTGTAATTTGGCTCTTTTAAATTCCTGTGTTAGGAAAATAATTTGAAAGTGGAAATTTTGAAAGAGAACATTGAAGAACGACAATTCTTGCTGAAGTTCAAATATATGATAGTTAAAAGAGAGCTTCTAGGCTCTTTATTTCAACTATATCTTCATTAAAACATGACCAATAAGAGAAACAGTGAATGCTGTAATGAACTTGACACACCAAGCTTGGAGAAGAGTATGTGACATATTGGATCCTGTCATCTCATCACACACACTGGAGATGCACCCACTTGGTCTCTTATTTTGGTTTGGTGGGGGGGGAAACCACCAAACCCTCACGTTATTCAGTTGCTACACATGCATGTGACTATTTCAGTGAGTGCTGCATTAAGTTACAGTGGAATGAAACAAAACCAAACAAACCAGACTCACACATACCTTTTTGATGGTTTTTGTCTGCACAAGAGCAAGTTCTCTGTTCTCATCTGCTACATACAAGGAGAGTTTCACGTAGGGGTCACTGCAAAAGAAGGTATCAGGGTTAATGGAACATCAGGTTTCAGCCAGGTATCATCTCAGTATGAATGTGTCATTTCATGGGGCAGCAGCTCTGAACACTCCTAGAGAACATGTTTTCAGGGAACCCAGTTCTGGGCTTTTTCTTCCAGAAAAGTAAAAAAACCCACAGAGAACACCCAGCAGCTCCAGCCATGGGAACACGTGGGTCTGTCACCAGAACTCCTGCTCCCAGCTGGGGAATCAGCCAACCACCACACACCAGAACCCAGCCCAAAGCCTAACCAACACAGGCCAACCCCCACACCCAGACCACCATTTCCAGCCTGTCTTTCTGTCCTTCCATGAGGAAAACAGAGAGAGAAGAAACGAAGGTGGAAGGTTCAGGATTCAAAATGCCTCTGAAGTGTGTAAGAACAGACACTAGAGAGGGTGCAGTTGAACAGGCTGCTCAGTGCTCTCCTCAGGGGGCACCTCTCCTCAACCCAGGGGCACACCTCACCCCAGGGGGACACCTCACCTCACCCCTAAACAGTTAGTGGTGGGTGGCCCGGCCCAGGAGCCCCAGTAGCCGTCACTGCCAGGTTAGAGGTCAGCCAAGCAGAGCTCTGAGCACACTGCCATGCACTGTCACTCATGGGGCTGCCCCACAGGCCTCACAGTACCCACATCCAGCCCCCAGGTCCCGGCCCAGCAGCCTGAACCCTCCTGCCCTGCAAGGCACTGGGGCCCTGACATGCTGACCCTCAGCACAGGCACAGCTGGGCTCAGAAAGGGCCAGATGTGCCAAGTGCCAAGGGCAGTATGAAGACCAAAGGACTTCATATGGTATTCCTGCTTCCTTCTGTGGTGTACCACAGAAGGAAGCAGGCCCACGATTTAAGAGAGAGGTCTCAGGGCTGGAAGATGCCGTTGTCAACACCAGGGAAGGTGGAAGGGGAAGAACAGTGGTGGTGCCTCACGCCCAGAGCACTATAAAAGAACATGTTTGATATGAAAACCTTGACTTCCAACAGCTGAACACACAGATTCAAGCCAAACAGTCAAAGCACAGCCAAGAGGGTATTCACATCTTCTCCCAGTGAAGAACCTACTTTGCTTTGGGATTTTGATGAAGCAGCATTCGGGGCACCACTCTCCCAAAGCCTGGTCATGCCTGGGAGGAGGGGACTGGGAGCTGCATTAAACAACAGCCACAGGTTCTAGCAGCTTCAGCCTTGGTCGCCACCATCACTACCACCACTGCTTCCAGGTCTCTGCACCCAGAGTGCTTCAGCACAAGTGGCAGCTAGAACTTCCAGAAGGCAGTTTGAATTGCACAGTATCCCACTCACTAACTGAGATTATCTTCTGGACAGAATGGTTGGAACACACTTAGAAATACTCCTTTTTGAGGGTAAATGTGATCAAGGAATTGGCTACTTGTTAAAATAATTACTCAGGTCATGGTACTAACTGAAGAGCCCACCTAGTCATACTGCAACTTACTCCTCCATCTATCTAGCACATTAACCCTTCACCCCCCTCCTTCCAGCCTTGGTGCCAGTCCCCAGTTCCTCAGGCTCCTGGTGACACGTGGCTCCTGTGCACTGCATGCCTCAGCAGTCCCAGCCTGCACATGGCCACCACTCCTCACAGGGTTTCTCCAGCAGCACGACAGACTTTCCAACAGCCCTAAATATAATTGGGCAATTCTTTACATTGCAGTTACATAAACTCCTAGTGACTAGAATATATCTGACTAATATTAAGCTTCCAGTGTTTGGAAGTCTATAAATAAAACATGCAGCAAACCTTTTAAGAAACTACTCAGAATCTGGCTCAGATGGCAACAACTAAACAAACCACTGATTTTTTTTTCACTTGCAGCTAACTTGGTGGCTCCAGATGAAAGGTATGGTGGGTCTGTACCTCCTCTGGGAGGAAAGCCTCACCTGCCTGCCTGAAACTCCAGCAGAATTCGAGCTCTGGCAGCAGAGCAAGGACATGGAGACAGACTGATGGGGTTCAACCTTCATCCTCCCAGAAGGGCTGCAGGAAGAGGTGACTATCAGAAGTACCCTGGATTATAATCTGCTTTATCACCCTGAATCACCCAACTCCATTTTTAAAGCACATTCAGGTGAAATTCACAGTATTTTAAACATTTGGCTTTCCTGTTCTTGTCGAGCACACCCCCAACAAGGTGTGATCTGTTCCAAACCAGCCTGCAGCTGTTGTGTAACAGCTCCAGCAGCCTGCACTGCCGTGCTCAGCTGGAAGGGGGAGGGATGAAAGCATTCACGCTGCTACCTGGAACTGTCCCACGGGTTTCAGCACACGGAGTCTTACAGCTCCTCCCTGCCAATTTATCCTTTGAAGAAGATGAGACTTGGAGAGAAGACACAGCAGAAGCACTGAAGTGCTGAAGAAATCAAGGACTGGGAAAAGAACGAGAGAAGCTGATCCACAGTCAAGTCCATAACTACAGTAACAACACACAAACATATGACAGGATCCCAGAGAACAGACACCAAACATCCCAGGAGCAGCAGAAGCCCTGAGGAGCTCTGCACTGGCTAAGTGCACCTCCAAGGCCCATCCAAAGCCAGGTGCTCTAGATGGCACCCTTGTGAGGTGGAGCTGGCACTGACATGGATAACCAGTAAATAACCATGGGCCGAGGTTTTACACCAGCACCAGTGTTGAAACCTCAGAGAAATCTGCAGCATGGCCAGGTGACAAAACCACAGCCCTCTGGGAAGGTGCTGGAAGCCACCAAGGCAGTTAACATCCCAGTGAACACTGAACTACTGGGGACCAGAGAGGGGACACACAGAGCAAGAGGCTTTGGAGACAACCCACCCACATCAGGAGCTCACCTTCAGCAGAACAAAGGGCACCTCTCCTACAGCCTCTCTGTCTGCAGAGGCATTTCTTGAGGAAAGAGAAGCTGCCTCTGGATGGAAGGTTTGGTGGAGAGGGGGTGAGGTATGAACCCCCTTTGCCTGCTCTAGGGCTCCTTCTTCCCTGCAGAAACAACCCCCAAGCCACCAGCCCCGGGAGCATTCACGAGGAACGGGGGGAGGGAACTGACCCTCTGGGGCTGCGGAGGAGCCCGGCACGGCTACACCCGGTCTGAAAGGTGACACCTTGAGATGCTTTACATTGCTTACCCTCAACAGTGTCATCACCCACTAGTACCAGAGCCAGCAGATACAGTCAGTGTGTGTTATCAGGCATCCAGAGGACTAAGCAGGGGTTAAAGTCTGGATTTGGTGAAGAGAAAGGAGCCCTGTCCTTACCATCCTAATGACTGGAGGTGGGTGGGAGCTGATTGCTCGGACACCTTCCCCTGACATTGCTCTTTACCACATCCCAAAGTGATTCAGACCAGGAATCTCACCTACCCTGACGTGATCTGCCTACACCTGAAGGGAACCACGATTCCTCCTCCTCCTGCCATCCCTCAGGCATGTGGAGTTCTCCACTTCATAGAATCAGAGAATCCTAAGGCTGGAAATGAGCCCTAAGATCATCCAGTCCAACCATTAACCCACCGCCACCAAGTCTACCCTTAGACCATGTCCTCAAGCACCGCATCTCCCCGTCTGTTAAACCCCTCCAGGGATGGGGACTCAACCCCCTCCCTGGGCAGCCTGTCCCAATGCTTGAGGACTCTCTCAGGACAGAAGTTCTTCCTAAGATCCAACCTCAATTTTCCCTGGTGCAGCTTGAGGCCATTTCCTCGAGTTCTGTCCCTGTCACTGGGGAGAAGAGACCAAGCCCCAGCTCACTGCAACCTCCTTTCAGGGAGTTGTAGAGAGCAATAAGGTCTCCCCTCAGTCTCCTCTTCTCCACACTAAACACCCCCAGCTCCCTCAGCCTCCTCGGAGGGCCTGTTCTCCAGACCCTGCCCCAGCTCCCTCAGCTGCTCCACTTGCCACGGGTTTTGCCTCCCCTCAGCACTGGGCACTTCCAAAAGCTCAAGTGACTGCAGGTACCTCACTGTCATCGGGCACTCCAGCCTCAGCCTGACAGCCAAGCCTCCAGCTCTCCTTCCAACAGCTTCATTGCTTCAAGGGCTGCCAGCCCTGATGGTACCTCTGCTGCCGTGGGAGCAGCTCCCTCGCACCCACCCTTCCCCGACACCCCGTGTAACCCCGCCTGCAGGTACACCCACCCCCCGTGGGTCACCGGGACCCCTGGCCTCGGCTGCCAGAGCCACCAGTCCTGACACACCAACGGCATCACGGAGGGCAGAGGGAAACGGACCATCAGTCCGTGGGATTCCTGCGGGGAGGGAATCAGCCGGCTTCAAAAGCACCGACTGGGTCACGTGCATAATGACAGTAATCAGCTAATTACATCAGAAACTTCAGAACCCTCTTGCCTGGAGTCAGATGCTAATCTTCAGCTCGCCAGGTAAACCCAAAGCTTTGAGGAGCACCTTGTTTTCCTGCCAACAGGTGGAATTACCTGGTAAGAGTTCAGGCCGCCAACCACCTCGGACTAAAATCCCTGAAAGCAGATTTCCACGGCTGAAAGCACGAGCTTCCCAGGGAAAACAGGGAGCTGGCTATCTCTTATCTAAAGATACTGGGTGCTCCTCGTTGTGCAACTGGCCTCTGGAGAGAACAGACGCTCCCAGCCACGGAGTTACTTCTCCAGCTTTCATCCCCGTCCCATGCCAAGTCTTTGCCAGGAGCAAACAGGTTTCCCTCCCCATCCAGCACCATTCCAGCCACCCCCACGGCCTGGGAACGCTGCCTGCCACAGGTCAGAGAGCACAGCCAGAGAAAGCCCTCCTCACCTGCCTCTGCTCCTCGGCTTCGGCTGGACGGGGCGCTGGGCCATCTTGTCTGGGCTGTGCTTTGCCAAGAAGGGCTGGACCAGAGGGTCCCGGAGGTCCCTTCCCACCTGGTACCTGTGATGCTGATTCTACTATAACACATCATTAGAAATGTGCACAGCAGAGCCCAAATAACACCAAGTTCAGTGTTGTGCACTGTCCCAGGGGAAGCTACATCTGTCTCTGTGAGCCACAAACCCCAGGCCAAGCGCAACGGCCAACACTTGGTGCAAGACAGGATTCCCCATTGTGCTGTTCTCAGCCGTACAGAACAGACTGGACCAGCACCAGCTGATAAGAGCGAGCTTCTCCCTGAAGCCACTGCTGTCACCCACGCTTCCAGGAACTGAAACTGGCTCCTCAATGCCTTCTGAAAGGCCCCACACATGGGCTGGCTCAGACCTCGGCACAGCGGCACTTCCAGCGCGGTGACAGGCCTAAACCCACAGAGCGCACGGCCCGATGGCACCCAGCACCCTTGGTAAAACAAGGGGTCCTGACTCAGCCTCCTGCCAGGTGGGAGGCCCCATGTCACTGCCACCTCGAGGAACCCAGAGCTCCCCAGGCCTTCTAACCCCAACTCTTTGTTTTCATAGCAAAAGCCGGTTGGAAACCGCGCTGCAGGTGTCTCAGGCTCAGCGCGCGGGTAAGAACGCGCCAGGCCCGTGCGCAGGCACCGCGGCGTCACCCTGCGCCCACCACTTCCACCTCGGCCCAGTCCACCTCATCCAGTGCTCAGCCTCGTGCTGGAGGCCAAGTGATTCACTTCCAGCTCCAGCCTCCAGGGCGCTGGAGTATTCCAGAGCAGTGATCACCCTGCCCCGGCACCCATGGCAACGGAGCGCTGGCGCTTCCCACCCCTCAGTTACCAACCGAGGCACAAGAGGAATAAATCCACCCAGAAACCCCCACGCAGCGACTGCCTGTGCTTCTGGCGCCCCTCAGTGCAGGGCTGTGTGTGTGTGTGTCCCCACTGCCTGCCCTGTGCCAAACACACGGCTCCAGGGGCCCTGGCAGCTGCAGAACCAGCTGTGACACCCTGACACCCAGCCTGTGGGGTGCACCTTGTGTCCTGGAGCTCTATACGGCTCCTTTAACGCTGGTTCTGCAGCCTGAGCCACACAAATGTGACCTGTAGCTGCTGTCAGCTCTGACACTCACCAGGCCAAGTCACAAGTGGGCTTCACCAACACAACTCAACCAGACATGGCTGTCCCCCCAGCAGTCCCCCAGAGAGAAGGTCAGCTGCTTTCAGCTGGGGAGTGAACCCAAGGAGCTCAGCACAGGACCCCACAAGAACTGGAGCTGGCGTGCCCAGGGCTGCAGTGGCCACAGGAGGGATGTGTGACACTGCTGACACAGGGAGCTGTGGCTCGTGGCACCTCTCCATGACAGGGCAGGAGCAGCCCTGCCACGCTCACCTCCAAGCAGCACCTAGACTAGACACCCCTCATCTCACAACAGCAGCTCAGGCCCTCACAGACCTTTCAGATCACCGAGTCCAACCGTGCCTCCCGTGACCACAGCCCAAAGCCACACACAACGTGGCCTCATGCCAGCAGAGGAGCCACCAGGCCCACGGGCAGGACAGGCACAGCTGCCACCAGAGGCAGGGGGGCCAGAGTGGCCCTCACAGGGCAGGAGCGCTGCCTGCAAAGGGAGCGACTCCGGCATTCAGAGCATCATTCTCCATGGCAGCACCAGGAAACCCTGACACCCTCAAGGCTCCTTCACCAACAAAACCACCATGGTCAGCAACAGAAACACACTCTGTCACAACACTCAGGGTGCTGAAACGAGGAAAAAAACCGAATCAGGACCAGGAAATTCTTCCTTATTTTAGGGAGGATGGGAAATCTGCCCCGAGTCCCCAGCCAAGATGAAGTTCTTCGTTACAGAACAGTCACTGGCCCTGGGACTGGCCCTCTGTTCCTGAAGACAGAGCTGGGGAAAGCCTGTGTGTACAGCAGGGTGCAGGGGTCACAGGGGCCCTTTAGTGAATCTCCTAAAAGAGGGAGCCAAAAGCCACCTCCCTGTCCCCAAGTCACCCGATGCCAGAGCGTGGCTGGGGGAGCACAGCACGGCCGAGCGCTTCTTGGCAGCGTGTGCAGGCTCAGCCTGGCCTGAGAGCCCCCAGCAGGGAAGCAGTGATACAGGAGTGCCCTGGGGGGGACAGACAGACGAAGGGACACCACCAAGCAGGCCTTCAAGCCAGCTGAAGGGGCAGCTGTGCAGTCACAGAGGCAATGAGCCCGCAGGCTCTCTGGCAGGACGGAGCAGGGTTACTCGGGGGGCCCTGACCCATCCCCGGGAGCACCGTGTGGACCCGGCTCCTTGGCAGGGCTCTCGGCTTGCACAGAGGGCAACCACCCCCACCTCTGGGACACCAGTATGGGCACCACACACACAGAGGGCACGTTAAGGGCTGGCTTGTGCACCCCAACACCAGAGCAGCCAGCCCAGGAGTCCTCAGGGACAGACACAGGAGTCAGCAGTTACAGCATCCTGGTCAAGCTCACACCAAAATCAAGCCGAGGGGGAACCCACCATAAAACAGGGATGGGGGAGCTGGGTGGACACTTTTCCTTGGCTCCAGTCCCACAGACAGGCATGAAACAAGAGGTGGCATCCCTACACACACACTCCTTCAGACATGTCTGCCCCAGCACAGAGCTGAGCTGCCTTCACATCCCGCTTCAACACTCATGCAAACAGCGGGACTTGGGAGTGGGCGCTGGGCTGAGCCCCTCTGCGAGCACTAGCCCTGCAGCAGGACCCCTGGGGGGAGGAGGGACAACACAGCTCTGCAGCTCACCAACAGACACACACACACACAGAACCTGACGCCTCCAGGGCACCGCAGGAGCACTCACAGCAACAGAACCCGAACAGCCCAGCAGCGAAACTGCAAGAACCACCCGCCCACCCGGGACAACAACTGACCCCAAGTCACAGCAGCCGTCTCCTGGGGGCTGGCTGCCCCTGCCTGATGGCCCTGTGCTGGGGGGGAGGCACTCACAGCACCCCTACAGCCGGCTGCAAACCCACCCCTGAGCTCCGTGAACCCTCCACTGGGATGGACTCACCTTCCGGCACAGCTCCAGCTGCCCCAGTCACCACTGGGGGTGATGAGGAGGGTCCTCGACCTCAGGCAGCCACAGTCCTCCTGCCCTTCCCCCTGCAGCCAGGCAGGGCAGCACCCACAAGCTACCACAAGTGGCTTTCACCATGGGTGGCTCGGCCAGGACATCCCCCCAGAGCCACAGCAGCCCTGCCCACCCTTCACAAGGCAGCACTTAGCTCCAGCAGAGGACCAGGACCAGGACCAGGACCAGGACCAGGACCAGGACCAGGACCAGGACCAGGACCAGAGCAACCACTACCTCAGCAGGCTCTAACTTGAGCTAGAGCCAGCCCCAACTACTAATGGCCTCATCATGTGGGGCTGGCCAGCAATTAGCAGGGGGCTCGTTATCTCTGGTATGGCCACCAGCTGCACCCAGGGCTGGTTTTCTTGGAGAGAAACACCCCTGACACCCCCCCTGCTGCCCTGCTCGTGGTGTCACATCTCCTCAGTCACCAAAGCCAACTGCTGCGCTACTGAACGTTCACCCCGGGACCAGGGGTTGGTTTGCAGCACTCCCCAGCTCACTGCTTGTAACATCTGCAGCAGCTGGGGCAGAAGGACACGCTTCACACACCAGGAACTCCTCCAAGGGCCTCTCCCTGCCCGACCGATGGGGCCCAGCACCCCACCTGCCAGGGGAGGCCAGCAGGCCTGGAAGGACAGCATGCACCTATGGGTGCTGGGCGCTTGCTGCACCTATGGGTGGGAGCACCCATGCAGGTCGCGCGGCTGAGCGGAGCTGCCGTGTTTGGGTGTCAGGGGAGAAGCTGCTGGGTATGGGCAAGCTCTGAGGTGCAGGTGATGAGACCTCACTACACCTGGGAGGACAGCTCAGCTGTCTGGAAAGCAGACACTGCTGATGGCTTCCATCCACCCAGACCCCGAGGTGACCCTTCTGTGCACAGGGCCCCTTGGCTGAGCAGCTTGGGATGCAGGTGGAGGGGGAGGTCAGGGCAGACAGGCTGCAGGTGGGGAGCCTGAGCCCACCTCCACTCCCCCTCCTCCTCCTCCCAGGAAGAAGTACTGAACGTTCACACTTCTGAGCACTGATCCAATGAGGATTGTTCTCCACCACGAGGAATCCCTCCTACCTCCTGGTACCCACCAGCCAGACCCCTGCTCCAACAAGCTGCATTTAGAGCCCCTGGAACACCCGCCCGGCACCTCCTTCCTGAAGGACCCCGCGTGTGCCCCCACCGATGACAGGGGAGCCCCGAGAGCCGTCTGGCAGCAGCCCAGCGCCAGCCTGCCCAGGAAATTCTCGGGTGCCCTCTGCTGCCCACGCCCGCTCCGCAGCTCCCTCCTCGCCACCCACACCGGGGTTTCACCCACACCCCATCGGCCTGTCAGCCCCTGGCAGGCTCTAACCCCTCAGGCTACCACCACCCGGGACCCGCCGGCCACCGCTGCGGACAGGAGCCTGAGGTAGAGCCCAGCCCAGGCTCTGGAGCTGGCCCTGGAGCTCCAGGCACACTCTCACACGGCCTCAGAGCGATGACACTCGCAGCGTCGGTCCCGATACACTGGAGAGCAGGAGCCAGACGGTACCAGACCCGAGTAGCTGCTCAGTGTGTTGTGTAACGATGGTGACCACGTGGTAACGTGCGCTCCTTACATACAGGAGTACAAATACCAGCTGAGGACATCCTAATTCAGAGACTGAGAGGGACCCCCAAGGAAAAAGGAGAAGTAGTAACGTCCCTGATACTCCAGCACACGTCCAAACGTGCTACAAGTACTCAGCAGTCAGCTGACCTCCTCTGTCCCACAAAGTCCCCTCCCAGGGCGGGCTGGGGCTGTCCCTGCCACTGCAGGTAAGAACAGGGGGAACCAAGGAGACGTTGGGGGGTGGCTGGCTGCTGCCACAGACACCTCCTGCCCCAAGTGCGGAGCAGAGGTCGGGGGGTGGAAGAGCAGGACTCCGCCACTCCTCCTCCCAGCCACACCACGCCACGCCGGTGACAGCGGTGCCAGTGACCCCGCACCGCCCAGCCCGCGGCACCGGCGGCGCTCAGACACAAACGATTTGCTTTCGCATCAGATGTCAACCGCTGGCTGCGGGCGAGAAGCGACAGCACCCCGGAAACCCACGTGAGAGGGCTGTGATCTCATGGAAACCACCCACGGGAACCGCGGAGCGCCGGGCCGGGAGCGGGCAGCACACACACACTCAGAGGCTCAGTCAGCGCCTGTGGGGGTCCTGAACTCACCCCGCGCAGGAGACCCTCCATGTGTGGGTCCAACACCATCCTCCCGCTGCGGCCACACACTGCACGCCTCCCCTCCACGCCCCCAGTGGGAGTCCACTCGTGTGCCCCCAGCGACCCCGGGCAGCGTTAATGACACAGGGGGACACGCTGAGCTGCCAACCGAGCGCAGAGGAGCCTGGGATGCCCCGAGACGAACGCAGAGCACTGGAACTCGAGCCAGAAAGAACGTTCTGGAAGCTGGCCAACACGGCAGTACAAGCGTCTCACCCAGTCTGTAACGCAACGCCGTTAGTCTCAGCGCTCCCTAACGAGCTCTTCAAAACAGGTTTCAAAACACAGCTGGGAATGTGCTTGTAGCTCTGGTTACCTGCACCCTCCTGACAGGAGACCAACTCCCAAACCACCTGAGGGCCTCATCAGCAGAGCAGAGTTCACTCACAGAGTGCACTCCCAGAGGTGGTTGTAAAGCTCACCGATTCCCTCTGACCTGGACATCTGAAGACGCTCTAGAAGCATCTCAGGGAGATAGGACAGTTTGGAGTAACATGGAAAAGACTCCTGCTCCTCTCAGATGACATCTGGCCAGGCACTCCAAGACCTGGAGTTCCCTTACTGAGCAGGTCCATGCTCCCACCTCCACCTTTGCTCTTGTCAGGAGAAGTGGTGAAACTCCAAGCGCTGGAGGGAAACAACATCCAGCCAACCCCGCGTCGAGCACACCCAACACCGTGGAAGGCCGACGTGACCCAGCCCTGGAGCGAGCAGTCAGCAGCGCGTGCAGCCGCGCCCCAGGCCCACCCCCGCTCCCCGGGGCGCCCACGGCGNGCCAGTGACCCCGCACCGCCCAGCCCGCGGCACCGGCGGCGCTCAGACACAAACGATTTGCTTTCGCATCAGATGTCAACCGCTGGCTGCGGGCGAGAAGCGACAGCACCCCGGAAACCCACGTGAGAGGGCTGTGATCTCATGGAAACCACCCACGGGAACCGCGGAGCGCCGGGCCGGGAGCGGGCAGCACACACACACTCAGAGGCTCAGTCAGCGCCTGTGGGGGTCCTGAACTCACCCTGCGCAGGAGACCCTCCATGTGCGGGTCCAACACCCACCATCCTCCCGCTGCGGCCACACACTGCACGCCTCCCCTCCACGCCCCCAGTGGGAGTCCACTCGTGTGCCCCCAGCGACCCCGGGCAGCGTTAATGGCACAGGGGGACACGCCGAGCTGCCAACCGAGCGCAGAGGAGCCTGGGATGTCCCGAGATGAACGCAGAGCACTGGAACTCGAGCCAGAAAGAACGTTCTGGAAGCTGGCCAACACGGCAGTACAAGCGTCTCACCCAGTCTGTAACGCAACGCCGTTAGTCTCAGCGCTCCCTAACGAGCTCTTCAAAACAGGTTTCAAAACACAGCTGGGAATGTGCTTGTAGCTCTGGTTACCTGCACCCTCCTGACAGGAGACCAACTCCCAAACCACCTGAGGGCCTCATCAGCAGAGCAGAGTTCACTCACAGAGTGCACTCCCAGAGGTGGTTGTAAAGCTCACCGATTCCCTCTGACCTGGACATCTGAAGACGCTCTAGAAGCATCTCAGGGAGATAGGACAGTTTCTAGTCAAGGCAACACGGAAAAGACTCCTGCTCCTCTCAGATGACTTCTGGCCAGGCACTCCAAGACCTGGAGTTCCCTTACTGAGCAGGTCCATGCTCCCACCTCCACCTTTGCTCTTGTCAGGAGAAGTGGTGAAACTCCAAGCGCTGGAGGGAAACAACATCCAGCCAACCCCGCGTCGAGCACACCCAACACCGTGGAAGGCCGACGTGACCCAGCCCTGGAGCGAGCAGTCAGCAGCGTGTGCAGCCGCGCCCCAGGCCCACCCCCGCTCCCCGGGGCGCCCACGTGGCCGCGCTCCTCTCCCTGGCACCACCACGAACAGCACCAGGGCGGGTGTCCCCAGCAAGCGCCACCTACGGTGGCCTCTGCCAGGGTCGTGCCCAGCGCCTGGAGCCGCTCCGCGGAGGAGCAGCTCTGGGGAAAGGAAGAAGCGGAACAGCCTTGTCCGACCACATTCCGCGTCCCGCTGCCGAAGGAGCGCTGGTTGCAGAGTTCCCACAGAAGAATTAAAGTAGATTAAACTTCTAATTGCTGCTTTCATGTAGTTTCCAGCTCGATATGGGAGCTAATGAACAATTTGTAAGCATCATTACGGGAATACAGGGAAATCCGCAGGAGGCTCGTTGGTACGTTAAGAAATGAGTCACTTCACTGAGAGCTGAATTGGATAACGCTCACTTCAACCTCCTGAAGAACAACTGGAGCTCCTGCAGCTCAGCTCCTCGCCCAGGCTTGAGAGGGCAACTGTGTCCAACCTGAACTGACCCTGGCAGTAAGAACTCCTGCTTTCTGGTCTGTCTTGGCTTCAGAGGCAGCTCCTCCTCCTCCCCCACTGCCTGACCCCAGCCTGTCAGTCACTGCACAGCAAGCCTGGGCTTGGAGCAAGCTCTTCCTACCCCGTGACTAACCCTTTCACAACAGAAGACAGGAGAGTGCACAGGGTGGCTGTACCTGTACCTTCCCACCTGACCACTCCAGACCAGCGCCCCTGTTCGACCAGTGCCACCAGCCAAAGGCCAGCACAGCCACGGTCTGTCCTCCCCAGCCGCTGGCACAACCACCAACAGGGACGTGATCACACACCTCCAAAACCTTCTTCCCCTGCTCAAAGCCCCCAGTTTGAAACTCAAGGTGGTCCCAGGCTCAACTGGAACTACAGCCTGGACTTGCCTCAGAGAAGCACAACGTCAGCCCGGGAGGGCCAGGCCCAGGGGAACGGCCTTCAGCTGCAGGAGGGCAGAGGGAGAGGAGCTGGGGGGCACAAATCCTTCCTGGGGAGGGGGGAGGCCCTGGCCCAGGGTGCCCAGAGAAGCTGGGGCTGCCCCTGGGTCCCTGGCAGGGTTCAAGGCCGGGTTGGATGGGGCTTGGAGCACCCTGGGGTGCTGAGGGTGTCCCTGCCCATGGCAGGGGGCACTGGGTGGGACTGAGGGCTCTTCCCACCCAAACCAGCCCAGGGTTCTAAGAGGGTGCTGCTGGCTTTGGGTCTCCCCTGCGTGTCGTGGGGCAGATGGGGAGGTAGCTGGGAGTCCTTTCTGTACTGCCAGCTTCTGCCCAGTGTGAGCTGCTCCTCGCAGCGCCGCGGCAGACGGAGAGCTCGGAACGGCTCCCTGCCGTGGGAGAGGGCAGGAACAGCCGCTGCCGTGAGTAACAGCGTGTGTCTGCCAACACACAGTCCAGGTTGCCATCAGTAGGACCTCCCATGGCACCAGAACAAGCAGCTGTAGAGCTCCCCAGCCCTGCCCAGCTCCTTCTGTCGATGCACAACTCCTACCTGGCTCCGAAGATGTCCTTCTTGGCCAGATCGATGCCAGAAACCACCTTTACCCTGAGGACACGAGACTCCTCCTGTTGAACAAAACAACACAAAGCAGGTTTAAGGTGTATTCTGAGTTCCTTCTGCAGATCCACACTTTGCTGGAGGTTAAGCCACGAATGAGCTCCCAGCCTACAGACAGCAGGAGTGTCCCCCAGGTAGGAAAACCTCCTGGGAGGAGGCACAGGCTCTGCCTGCCAAAGACCAGCCCGGATCCAAACACAAAGGGCACTGAACTCGGTCAGAGCCGCTGAGTTAACTAAACCCAGAGGGAGAGCAGATAACAGGGACACTGTCACGCAGCAGCAGTGGCACAGCAGTAACAGCAGAAGTCAATCTGCTGAGCAGGGCCATCTCACACCCCCAGGAGCTCACTCCTCCACGGCTGCCCCTCCCGGCGCTCAGGGCAGCATCCACAGCCCTTCTGCCCAGTCACGGCGGTGGCTGCAGGTCAAGGACCGAGACCTGTCCCCTCCCGCTTGCCCTGGCTCCCCACGGGCACACAGGGAGCCCAGAGCCACTGCACCGCCCCCAGCAGCTTCCCAAGACGCTACCAAGGTTGTGCAGAGCCCCGTGTTGGTTACGCTGCCCGATCCCCGACGAGCCGTGCAGACCCTCCAGAGAGCGGCAGCGCCTTCCCAGTGGACTGTCCCACACTGCCCCTACGCTGTTTGCTCCAGACAGCTACAGCGAGAGGCGCTCGGGACATCATCATGAGGAAGGTCAGGAACAGCCCCGCAGCGGCGCCGCACCCGGCCAGTCCAGTACCAGCCCAGTCCAACACCCGGGAGGTTCCCACCCGCCCCTGGCTGGCAGGACCGCCCAGAGAGAAGAAACTCAGGGCTGGTTTGTTNCGGCGGTGGCTGCAGGTCAAGGACCGAGACCTGTCCCCTCCCGCTTGCCCTGGCTCCCCACGGGCACACAGGGAGCCCAGAGCCGCTGCACCGCCCCCAGCAGCTTCCCAAGACGCTGCCAAGGTTGTGCAGAGCCCAGTGTCGGTTACGCCGCCCGATCCCCGACGAGCCATGCAGACCCTCCAGAGAGCGGCAGCGCCTTCCCAGTGGATTGTCCCACACTGCCCCTACGCTGCTTGCTCCAGACAGAGGCACTCGGGACATCATCATGAGGAAGGTCAGGAACAGCCCCGCAGCGGCGCCGCACCCGGCCAGTCCAGTACCAGCCCAGTCCAACACCCGGGAGGTTCCCACCCGCCCCTGGCTGGCAGGACCGCCCAGAGAGAAGAAACTCAGGGCTGGTTTGTTCCTGCAGAGCCAGGGCAGCAGGGCAGAGAGCGGCTGCCACAGCATGGCAAAGGTGGCGACGTCCTGAGCGGGAGGACACGGGGTGCAAGCCCCGAACAAAGCGGCCCCTCGGCACTGAAGGCAAGGGGAGGAAGGCACGGCCGGACAGAGGCAGAGGGGAGGAGGAGGAGGAGGCAGCTGCTGGAAAGCCAGCCCTGCTGTTCACCAAGACCCCAGATCAGAGGCTGGGGTAGCATTCAGCTGAGCTTCCAAACTGCTGACTTGGCTTTCATTTACTCGGGTCCCTGGGACTTCCAGGACGGGGAAGGCGTCTCAGGAGAGCTGCCGCGCCCCGACGGTCTGACCCCTGCTGATGGGAAGCGGGTACCTGGGGACACCCCCCCGGCACGCAGCAGGCCATGAGCCCTGCCTGGTCTGCAGCCCCCCAGCCCACCCTCACCTACCCAAAGGAGTCACTGCTCGGTGGCCCGAGGTCCCTGTACCCAACACTGCCACACTCAGAGCTTCCCTCCTCGCCAGCAGAGCCGAGCGCTGCGCCCATCGCGCGGCTGCACCACTCCCAACAGCATCTGCCCCGAGACGCAGGGGGGAACGTGGGGTCTTCAACCAGCGAGACCCGATTACCTCTCCTCGCCTCCCCGACACCACGAGAGCAGCTTTTGGCCTGGACCCTTCTCTTCCCTTGGCACCTGGTGGCCACGGAGAAGCGGTGCTCAGAGGATTCCAACGCCACGACACCGATGGAGGAAGCAGCTCTTCCCTCTGAGGGTGGTGGATCCCTGGCCCAGGTTGCCCAGAGAGGGGGTGGAGGCCCCATCCCTGGAGACGTTCAAGGTCAGGGCGGATGGGGCTCTGAGCACCCTGCTCCAGTGACGATGTCCCTGCTCACTGCAGGGTGGGACTGGATGGCTTTAAGGTCCCTTCCCACCCAACTATGATTGTGTAAGCGAAGCTCAGCCCACAGAGGAGTTTCTGTGCCACCTCCAGCCCTGCCGGCCGTGACCGGAGCCTGGCCGGTGCTGCCGCTCCCTCCTCCCCCGGAGAGCCGCCGCGGGGAGTCCATGGTGCCCGGCACGGTCTGAGCCCGGCACCGACAGCCCGCTCCTCCCTGCCGGGCAGAGGTCTCGGGGCGAGACGGGCACCGCACCGGAGCGCCGGCACCGACCACGGCCAATGATTAACGCGCCGCCCTCCCGCCCTCGCCTCCCCCACACGCGGGGTGGCACGCGGGAGTGACGTGGTTTTCTCCTCCGCCCAACGGTGACCTCTCGCAGGCCCATCGGCTGTCTGAGGCTGCAGCCCCCCACGCCTGGTCCCTGCGGTGAGGACACGATGGCCCCCAGCTCCTCCCCTGCAGTAACCCGGGACAGGGAGCTTAGTGCACCCCAGCCAAAGCCAAGTGGGTGCTACACAACTGACCCAAGCAATCCCGGGGGAAGCAACACCCCACACCCACAGCCCACAGCAAGACACCAACTCCTATGGGCAGAACACCCAAGGCACGTCCAGCGCAGCCCCAAAACAGCCAGTGATTCCAGAGGGGCTGGCACGAGAGAGAGGGGCTGGCACGAGTGAGAGGGGCTGGCACGAGTGAGAGGCTCAACCATGGGGTCACTGCAGGCCGATACTTGACCACATGTCCCCACACCAGCGGACGGAGCACGTGAGGCGTCTCCTCACAGCCACCTCGCGGGAGGAGCAGAAGCCACCCGTGAGGCAGGTACCCACACAAGCCCAGCAGCCTCCACCGCGGCCCAAGCAGCCACACACACCCAGGCAGCACCCCGAGCCCGACTCACCGACCGCCACCCGGCTGCTTCGGCACAAGGCCCCACCACGGTGCTCCGGCACCGCCAGGCTCCGGCACGGCCGCAGCGCAGAGGGGCCCTGGCAGCCTCAGCCGGCCAACGCGGAAGCGTCGCTGACTGGGGCAATAAACGTCCCTCACCGAGGAGGTGAAAGGACAACAACCCAGGGCTTCACCTGAAGCGAGCGTGGCGAGAGCGGCGCGGGGGCGGGCTGCGTGGGGCTCCGTGTTTCCCTCCTCTCCCAGCAGACATGTTTGATTTCAAACCCAGATAGGCGTCCGCCAGGTAAATTTCCACTGGCTGCGGGGGAGAAACCAGATCACGCCGGACCGCTCCCTGTGAGCAGAGACTCTGTGAGTCCGGTTTCACCCCCCGAGCTCCACAGCTCTCCTTTATTGCACCTGCAAGTTTGCAAAACACAGCGAACCAGGAAAGGCAACAGATCCTTCACTCCGTGGTGTGGCTGCAAACCAGCGGCGTGGAAAAGGCCACAAAGCTCCAAGGCAGTGTTTGAAGTGCTGGAGATTGTGTCCCCCTGCAAACACACACACAGAGCCACCCCGCGCCGGTGGCAGCAGAGCCACCCCGCCACCCGGGTCCGTGATGCTCCGTGGAAAATCCACAGGGATTTGCTGCTTCAAACAGGCCCTTAACGAAGAGCCAGGGCTGCTGCTCCCCAACCGTGCGAGGCTGCTGCTCCACCTGTCAGCAGACACGGACACGGAGGACAGGGCAGACCACGGGTGCCCAGTGAGGACATGGAGGACAGGGCAGACCACATGTGCTCAGCAAGGACACGAAAGACAGGGCAGACCAAGGGTGCCCACTGAGGACATGGAGGATGGAGCAGACCACGGGTGCTCATTGAGGACACAGAAGATGAGGCAGACCACGGGTGCCCAGTGAGGACACAGAGGATGAGGCAAACCACAGGTGCCCATTGGGGACANGACAGGGCAGACCAAGGGTGCCCATCGAGGACACGGAGCATGAGGCAGACCACGGGTGCTCAGCAAGGACACGAAGGACAGGGCAGACCAAGGGTGCCCACTGAGGACATGGAGGATGAAGCAGACCACGGGTGCCCATTGAGGACATAGAGGATGAAGCAGACCACGGGTGCCCATTCTTCCTCTGACTCCTGGGCAGATCAAACCGCCCCCTGCTGCAGCTGAGTGGGAGACCCGCTCGTAGGAAGCTGCTCCACACCACCGCCCTGCGCGGTGCATCACCGACCGCATCCTGTGCTCCGACACAGCCTCAAACAGCCCAGGGGGGAGGACTGGGGCGGGACGCCGGATCCATCGCCCTGGTGTGAGGCCAGCCACCCATGTGCCAAGCCAGATCCAGGCTCCTCTTCTGGGACACACAGGAGCAACCAGAGCTGGGAAGAAGAAGCCCACGAGCCAAGCAGGGAAGCCAGAGGTCATGGCCAGCACCGCTACCCTCAGTACGGCCAACAGCACGGGTGTGGGGAGCTGCCTTCTTTCTGGAGACGCAGGGGGAAGGCTGCCTGGCCCAGGGCTCCACCACCATCACAGGGACAGGGTTTCTGTCAATCACTTTTGGTCCCACTGAGGCTGGCAGCTGGGCTTTGGGGCTCTCCTGCTGGTTTGGGGGTCCGGTGTCGGGGGGTCTGGCTGTACTAGCTGCTCACCGGGACACCCTCCGCGATGGCTGAAATCCTGCGAACCAACGGGCAGCTGCCGGCCGTAGCTCAGTCTCGTGCTCCCCAGCAGTACTTGACACTGACCAGACCAGAAAACCCTCCCTCACCCGACACAAAGCAGGACTCTGTGTCCTGCTGGATGCGACAGGCGGGTGGCAGCACCCAACAAGAGCCGCATTCACAACCAGCCCAGCAGATCATCGGCCACTCGTCCTCCCCGAGCAGCACCTGGTCCCGGAGCAGCACAGCTCTGTGCTCTCGGGAGCAGAGAGAGGGAGCAGAGGGCACAGCCACCCAGAACTCCTTGGCCAAGAGACACGGCCACTGAGCTCCTGCCTCCTCTTCCGGGGTGCCATCAGGGTGAAGGGAGCTGCTCACTGGGGGGTGCTGTCACTGCCACCCTGTCTGCTTCCGGAGAGCTCCTTTGGCAGCATCGAGAACTGGGGATGGGACTGTGCTTCCCAAGACAACAACCTTCCAGTGATGAAGTACTGCAGTGAGGAGCCCTCGGGATCACAGAACATCAGGAGCTGGAAGAGACCTCCAAAGATCACCCAGTCCAACCCCCTGCCCAATCAGGATCATCTAGAGTAGATCACA
>VXBZ01005076.1:25140-43242 GCA_013399135.1 Heliornis fulica | reverse complement strand
CTTTGCAGGCCAACTAACACCCCACTGGCACAGCCCTTCCTGGCCCCGGCGGCACGGCCGCTGCCGGCCGCATGCCCACGGGGCCGAGGTCCACGCTGCCAGGTCACGGCTGGCACACAGCATCTCCAGTAACGACTGAGACCGGGGCACGAGCAAGGTGCAGCCACCCCCTCGGGCAGCGCGTTGCCCGTGGTTTTGCCCGCTCCGGACGCCATGCCCTGTAGTGCTGCCCGCCCGCTGGGCCGCGTGAGATGAGTGTGCAGCTCTTCTCAGTGCCCGGTTACCCGCAGAGCCCTGAGCGCCACCTGAGCCTCTGCACCGTGAGCCTTCACACGGCGCGTGTGGGCACGCCTGCTGCCGGGCTGCAGCACGGGCACCAAGCCGCTCTCCTTGTCCCTATGTCATGTGTGGGCACCTCTGGGCTGGCTGACCGCGGGCACTGGGGCCAAGGTGTCAGCCAGCTTCACTGCCAGACCTGGCCGGGCAGCGCTCCCTTCGCATCCCGCTCACCCAGTGATGTGTCAAGGCTTCCTCTGCTCTGGCCTGTCCAAGAAACACTCATGAGCTTTGGGCTCCATCATCCTGTCATCGCTCCACACTTAACCTTGTCTGCGTTCCCAGCCGGCACAGCCTCGAGCACAGAACCTTCACTCCAGGAAGTCTCTTGTTTTTCCAGGCTTCCCTGATCTTTTCAGAGGTTCCTCCACAGCACAAACATGGCCTTAAGTCCTGATGCCGTTTCTAACCCTTCTGACCCTCCTTTTTACTCCCCTTCTCGACCAGCTCCCTGAGAGTTGTGCAGGTCTCCAGCTGGGAAGCCCTTTGACACATCTCTCTGCATCTATAGAGGGTCCAGTCTGGGTGTGCTGGGTCACTGTGGGACCTCTAGAGCGACCTTCCAGAACATCCACTGTGGCATGTTTCATTCTCAGCGGCGCTGGCTTGGGGCTTGACTTCACAAGAAGTGGTGCCTCTTCTCCAGTCTGCCCGTGCCCAGCTGAGGGAGGAATTTGTGGTTCAGCCTCAGAACATTTTGATTTCTCTGTGAAGTACCACGTGTGATCCTCAGGTTCCATGTAAGATATATGATGGACACTGCCATCAACTGTGACCCCAATGACCGTGCCAGCGGAAGCGGTCACGTCACAGAAGATGGTGACGCCACGCTCAGTGTGGATCGGGGTAGAGGCCTGGGCACAAGCACATGGTTAAACACTGAGAACCCCATGCTGGGGCCAGCACCTGCTTTAAAGCTCTGCTGGTGCCCTGAGTTTTATGGCAAATGCCTGAACATCAGGAGAGAGACATTCACTGGTTGTGCCATGAGCCAGTTTGCCATTGCCAGGCTGTGCCTCCAGGCTCTGCCTTAGCTCCACTGTCCCCTGGGTTGTAACCCAGGATTTTGAGTTTAATCCCCCATCCTCTTGCTCTTCTGGACCATAGCACTGCTCTTTCATCCCCACTACAGGCTGGTTCCTGGGGCGTACCAGACTGACAACCAGCCCTGATTCTGCAGCCTGCAGCCCTAGGAAAGGGACATTCGGCTGGTTGAGGCTGCCCCACTAAACCTGGCTCAGCACACGTGTCCTGTTGAGGCTGGCACACCACCTTGGGAACTGCTGTGGTGCCACTCTGGCACATGGGCACGACAGTACTCTGGATAAGCTTGAAACACGTTTGCCGAGGGCAGGATTCCAAGCCCGGGACGCTGCGGTGACATTCTTGGCCACCACAGCCCCAGTGAAAACCCTGAGCCAAAGTTTGCAGCATCCACTAACCTCCAGCACTCGATTTTGGGCTCTGATAACCAGAGATCACCAGACTCCAGCGACTCCGGCTGCCCCCAGTGCCCCAGCGCAATGCTGCGGCCGGGGGGCTGGGCAGTAGCTGCCCCTCCGCGCTGCTCCGCGGCGCTCGGGACAGCGCACACACGCTGGCTGCGGTGGAACCTGCCTTTCACTGCTGGGAATCCAACAACAAACGACGTTTATTCAGCCAGACGCGGCCGGGGCTGGGCTCGGGCCAAGTGGAATGCGGAAGAGAGGAGGAGAGGGGTCAGCTCGAGTTCTGGAGCTCTGCCCGTGGGAAAGGGACGACCGACTCGGGCCTCAGGGAGGTTTCCAGGCCGGTGCCGGTATCGCTCGTGCTCTGCAGGATTATCAGCGAGGGAATGGGCATTCTCAGCTTGAGCACTGCCAACAGGACGCTCTGTGGCTGTTCCGTTTGCGAGGAGAAGCCTGGTGACACTGACTTGACCGTCTGTGGAAAGGCACAGCCTTGTGCTCTGGGCACCAGCCAGAGCCCTCAGCTCTCTGTCACACACCCCACCTGGAGTCCCTCGCTCTCTCTGGGCCCTCCCTGAAGGGGACACTGCCCTGCCCAAGCTGGGAAGTGCTGGGAAGGAGCACAACCTGTGTAAAGTGCCCTTCCCCTATCGCCCCTGTCCCAAACAGTACGGGGACAACCACCCTCCCATGCCACTGGAATTCTGAGCCAGGCATGTGACCTGCTGGACCTCTCCCTGTATCTCGGGTTCCCTAACGCCGAGGGTCTCCTCGCCCTGGAGGCCCTCTCCCGCTCCACATGCAGAGTGGCAGCACAGTACCTGTGAGGAGGTTCAGCCCATCAGGACGAGCCCTTCCCCTGCCCTGGGGTGGTTCAGGGCAGGTTTTGCTCTGGGCTCATTCAGGCCTTGGTTCCCTGGCCTTGGCAAGTGGCCTATGCACAGTCTTTGCCCCAGCATCACCCAGGTCAAGGGACGAGGCCAATGTGCGCTGCGGAGACCTTTCATCCTGCAGGCTCCTGGGTCCTTCCTGATGCAGGTCCGCAGGTCCTGAGTGCAGCCTCGGGCCTTGTCTTGCCACAGAGCCTGGAGACAGGCTGTGGAGCAAGCCCAGGGCCCTCAGGCCTGTCTAACCAGTCTGGGTGTCCTCCTGGAGGGGTTTTCCTGCGGTGAGCAGGCCCAGGACAAGCACACAAGAGGAACAGCAGTTCCACCAAAGTAAACAGAGCGCTGGCACTTTGTACCAGTTGCTGATTTGGCCCATGGTGGGGTCCCACCCGCGGCAGACAGCCCTCCACAGACTTCTCCATCTGAGTTCTCTCCCACGGGGCTTCTGCTCCTCACTGACTGCCCCAGCGTGGGTCCCTTCCTTCCATGGGGTGCTGACCTTCAGGACCAGACTGCTCCAGCATGGCCCCCCACGGAGTCACAAGCCCCTCCAGCAAGCCTGCTCCAGCGTGGGGTTCCCCTCGGGTCACAGTGTCCTTGTGGTGTCTCCACCCGGTCCATGGTCTTCTCCAGAGGCTGCAGGGGAATCTCCCTCTCCGGTGCCTGGAGTGCCTCCTCCCTCCCTTCTTGCCTGATCTTGGTGTCTGCAGAGCTGTTCCCCTCAGATCTTCTCACTCCTCTCTGCCTGCAGTTGCTCTTGGTGGTTCCCCCCCTTCCTCGGTTGGCCCAGAGGCGCTGTCAGCACTGTCGACTGTCTCGGTCCTGGCCAGCGGCGGGTCTCTCTTAGACCCAGCTGGCTTTGGCTTTGCTGGACGTGGAGGAAGCTTCTGGCAGCTTCTCACAGAAGTCACCCCTGCAGCCTCCCCACACCCAAACCCTCGCTGCACAAACCCACGGCGAATAGCAGGTGTCCTGGGGAACATCCGAGGGCCTCAGCCAATCCCATGTTCCATGTGCTGCTCCACTCACTTCGTGACAACAGAGCAGCCGCCGCAGGAGGAATCGCTGCCTCAGATCTCATGTACTCAGCTCGAGGAATCGCTGTCCTCAGATCTCATGTACTCAGCTTGAGGAATCGCTGTCCTCAGATCTCATGTACTCAGCTTGAGGAATCTCTGTCCTCAGATCTCATGTACTCAGCTCGAGGAATCGCTGTCCTCAGATCTCATGTACTCAGCTTGAGGAATCGCTGTCCTCAGATCTCATGTACTCAGCTCGAGGAATCACTGTCCTCAGATCTCATGTACTCAGCTCGGGGGTGGCAGGAGGTGGCACATGTGGCAAAGAGAGGGTCTGTGCCCAGCTGTGCACGTGGCACCACTTGGCACGTCAGCAGGAGGTGAGGCGGTGCGAGCGAGAGCGCAGCCATTGCCCTAAGCAACCTGACCTTCTGCCTTTGGAAACCTCCTCCCCATACTGCTCCAGCTGTGCTCCATGTGCCAGCTGCCCTGGCTCCGACCAGCCGCGGCGGCGGGCAGCGACTCCCCGCTGGCCCACGGGCCGTGGCTCTCAACCGCTCAGCGAGGAGCGTCGCAGGCCTCTGTGCCTCCGCCCCGCTCTGGCCTTGTCTCCCTGCTCCAAACCACTCTGCTGATGCACACCAACCGAAGGCATCAGGCAATGTCACCGACCTTAATCCCTCCCCTTGCTCCTTTCCCTTCCTCCTGCAGCCCTTCACCTCGTCCCCATCTGCAGGTCACCCAGCAGGCGCTCTCCTCACCACCACTCCCAGGCTGTAGAGCAGAGCCACAGCACTGAGCCAGGGCTCCCAGGCCCTGTGTACCAAGGGATCTGTCCTTCTTTCACTCAAACTAACTCACATCACGAGCCAATCACGAAGGAGAGGGACACTCACAAACTCTGCTTGATACCCACACTGACACGCGCGCACGGCTGCGTGAGGTCCTGCTGGCACCACCCCGGAGGGTCCTACACGCTGCAGCACCTGATACTCAACCAAACCAGTTCAGTTGGCTCTCACACCCATTTACAACCGCTGAAATTCTTCGTTCTAAGAGCTCTTTTGTAGCAGAGCTGTCTCCTACTCCCAGGAGTCGGGTTGATTGCTGACACTGACTTCAGAGGTGCTGCAGAGGATCTGTGTGAACAGTCACCCAGAGAAGCGTGCTGGCGGTGGGAGGGCCCTGCAGCAGCTCCAGCTCTTACACAGAGCGGCACAACGCGCTGCTGGGATGCTGCATGTGCATCCCTGCTGCCATGTTGATGAAGGGCAGCTACAGACACTCTGCCAAGAAAGGGACGTGACCTGCACCACGATGACGGAGCCAGAGAGGAGCTGAGGTCAAACCACTGCGAACGGCACCAGGAGGAACATCCTGCTCAACAGCCACCATTGAGGCAAAGAGCCTCCTGGGGAGACAGGGACCTGCTGAGGGATCTGCCTCCAAGCCCAGCCTGAAGGGCAAAGCCATCCCCACTGCAAGTGCTGCCCACTGTCTGGTTTGCTCCCGAGGCTCTCGCTCAGACTGGAGCTCTACTGCTTCTAGGACAAGCCCAACCTCAGTCAACACAAACATTCAGAGAGGAATGAGGAACGACTTGGTACTTCTGTGAGACAGGCAGACACTGGTGGGGAAAGGCATTCAGGTGGAAGCTGGGAGAAGCTGATCCAACCCTCCTCCTTGTGTGTGTCTAATGAGATACGTTATTAGGGCTACCCCTACTCTGCTCAGGTCATCTTTATAAAGGAGAATTTGATTGCTTACCTCAAACTCAGATGACTTCAGCAATTTGCTTCTAGTAGAGTTCAAGGCAGGTCAGTCCACACTGATCTCTTCCACAGCTTTTGCGCTCTCCCGGCAGTCGCAGCCCCGCCATCATGCCTGAGGTTCAGGAGGAGCAGCAGCAGCGATCCTCAAGACACGACCTCTGAGACCCTTTAAAATGTGACAAATACACCATTAGTAACAGGCAAACTACTTCAAGGAGGTATGTCCAGAAATTTCAGCCCCACCACATTTCCTCCTGCTGTCAGGAGAAAGGGTTGATCTCCCTCTCTCGACAGACCTTTATCCCTTCAGCGCCTCCTTTTGTGTATGTAAATTGAGACCAGGGGAACCGGGGCTCCGGAGCCCCACGGCACGGGTGAAAAGCTCGAGATGGACATGCAGATGTTTACTAGTGTCCCCTGCAGTCCCTAGTGTCCCTCAAAGCTCTCAGATGCACTGCCTCTTGGTGAGGCTAAGAGCAGCCTGGCAAACCTCATGGACATCAGCCCGAAGCAGCAGCACCACCAACAAGCTGGTGTTGGCCAGGAGAGCTCAGCTGGAGGAAACTCCTTCCTCCTCAACCAGGCTCCAAGCAGATCCCTTCCAGGCTATGAAGATGCTATGGTGTAAAGTGACCTTCTGTGCTTTCCCCCAGATGATGTCCCCAGGCAAAACCTTTCAAGAAATACCTGTTCTTGGACAGAACATGCTACACCAAAAGCAGTGTGGTTGGTTGTGTGTGTGTGAAGCTGAAGGGTTTAGTCGTCTCCCAGCTCCAGCACAGCAGCTTCGCAAGGGGCACTTGCCCGCTTCCTCCACGGCCGCAGACAGCTGGACGGGGACACCACCGGTGGACACTTCCAGTGCAGAGGTAAGAGCATCGCTCTGAAGGTGCTGGAAGGTTGGGTGCCAGCCCCACCAGGGGGTTGTCAGGGCATGGCCTAGCTCCCACCTGCTCCAGACATTAGTGTTTAACGAGCTGCCTGGGGCCATTCACTTTCAGGAACTGACTCCTGGGCTTTCAGGCTGGTCTCCCCAGCCAGAAGATGCAGACATGGGCTGTGCTCTAACCAGGCTTTCTGCACACCAGAAGCAGAAGGCAAGAACACTAATTCCTCCTTCCAAGAGAGCAAATGTACTTTAGGAGCCTTGATTGGAGGTGGACCTCGCTGATGACTCACGGCAGCAACTTCTCTGAGATCTGTGTCTAACAGTCCTCAGGAACAGCAGGTTTCCCAGCTCCAGCACGCTGTGCACGTGAGCGATGAGCGTGGCAGCGTGTCTCACGGGGATGTCTGGTGACAGCCGTCCTGACAGCCACGATGACCTCCACGGCTCTGTGCGTGCACCCGCAGGGCTGACGGAACTCATCCACAAGTCTTGCTGCTTAGGATTAACGTGACAGGAGAGTTCAGGCACAGGACAAGGGGTGACAGTTCAAAATATCCACGTGCCAAAATGCTCATGGAGGTGCTCGGAGCGAGGCTCTCCAGGCACCTTGCCCTAGGTTGTAAGGTCCACATCGCATCCCACCAGCCAGACACCCCAAGCTCCAGAGGCAAGGCAAGCAGAAGGGGGATCACACAGAAAAGGAAAATCAGATGAAGGCATTAGTTCCAGGAGAACTGGGAGGAGTGTAGTGAGCAAGAGGGTGAGTAGGAGGAAAATAAATCTGAGCTGTAGGCGGTGAGAGGTACATAAAGCCACGAAGATGATACCAGATTACAGAGTCGTGAGTCAAACGCTGAAGCCTGAACAAAGTCTACAAAGGGTATCCCAGATTCTTTTAATTCACACAAAAACCTTGGCAAATAACCCTCTCTGCCAGAGCAAAATCAGTGTTCCTCTTTGTGGGGTAAGGAATGTTTAAAGAGTGAGTCACAGCCCAAGCACCTACGTGAGCGCGAGTGGTTCCGCGGGTCGAGAGTGCGCAGCGCACAGCCCAGGCAGAGCGGGATCCAACACTGTGAGATGGGAAGGCCGGACTGGCTGTCTGAAGGCTCCCCCTGAAACAGAGGAATCAGGATGGGTCACACTCACATGGTGTGCCAGTCTGGGCCTTCAGTGTCTTGGCCCAGGTCTGACACTGCACTGGACTAAGCCTCCAGAACGCAGCATGGCTTTTCTTGGGGCCTGTCCTGCCTTCCATTTGGACCTGTGGACCAGGGCCACAGGGGTGTGATGGGCCACGCCAGCCCCCCGAGAAACAAGCTCTTCCCAACAGACAGAGCGAGCCTGTGCCTGGTGAGGAACAGTTTGACCCACCCAAGCCCTGGATCACACACTTGGCACTTGTTTCTGCCCCAGGCCTGTGGGGCTGAGCTGCTGTACCTGGCAAACACCACCGGACGAACCACCACCAAACAGAAACCGGGGCTCCCTCCACGAGTGTTTTCTACCAATTCTGAAACCAAACCAAACCTGCAGGTACCTTCTGGCAGACAGAACATCTCCAGGTGTTTGTGCTTACACACACTGCTCTCGGTGTCCACACTGCCCGTGGAACACCGGGGCAGATGCTCCTGCCGCTCAGAACTACCCCGGAAGCCTTGCAGGACTGCATGCAGACCGTATGTGAGCATTCTGGGTCTGGATTGGGACTCCTTTCCTCCTCCACAGGTCCACACAACCTGAGGTGGACTCCTGGGAGATGCCCACGTGCACAGGGAGCGCTCAGGCGCACGTGGGTTGGCAGACACAGGTAAGCTTGAGCCTGAAGGTGCGATGTTCAGCCCCCCAAAACATCTCTGCCAGGAACACCGAGGATCTGGATGGCTCCATGGAACTGTCACCTCTGTGAGTTCAGTGGTGTAAGTGTGATGCCTAATTATGAAATGCAAGCTGTGGGGAGTGATAAACAAGCTTAGCCCAGCCTTAATGGCTTTGCTAGGAGGAGCTGAACTTTAGCTTACTTGTGCAGCCACTTGGGATCCACCGACGTCCCCGGCAGGGCGCGGGGAAGATGTAGTGCAAGATAATGTACGAAGAGATTCAGTGCCCGGGATCGGAGTATCGGTGTCTGCTCTGGACCCTGCCACAGCCAACAACTGAGATGAAGCCTTTACTTCCTCTCTCCACCGAGGGCCTGGGGAAAAGCAAAAGCTGAGCACAGCTGGGCCAGCAAACTGAGAGCTGTTGTGACATAGGAGCGAGTATGCACCGTGCTGTACCTCAAGCTATCTGACTCCTAGTCTTGAGCCTTGCAAACATCAGAGCACTAGAGCCACAGAAAACTCCTCTGGTATTCTGCAAGATGAAACTGTGTGTGCTGCAGGAGAGGGAGGCTGTCAGCTCGCTCTGCCAAGGAGTTCATGGCTCGGGATGCTGATCTTTCCGGATGAAGTGCAGCCCTGAGTGGCGAAGCACCGTGTGCGGGCTGCTCTCCTGGCGTTGCTGTATCCATCTCCATCTGGTGTGCTTGGGAGAAGAGCCAGAAGAGCACAGTGAGTGGTGCCTCCTCCTGCCAGAAGACCCTCCAGGTAGCAGGCAATGCCAATGGCAGGACATGCTCTTCAGGGAAGGGAGTGCATATCTCTGATCCACACAACCCTCAGAAGAGCAATCTCTTTCTCTGATGCTGCAACATCTGTAGACAAACCTTTGTCGGCAAGGGAGACCTACAGATCCCTCAGAAATACCAAGTCTCAGGCTCCCTAAGGTTCAGCATCCTGCCCCTGTCTCTCTTTTAAATCCCAAACACAGCCTTTTCTGCTGACACTCGTGGGGATGGTGACATCTGGCAGGGGGAGCTGGGGCCAGGCCATCTCAGCCCAGTGAAGGCAGGCTCTGCAGAGGCTCTGCTGAGCAGCTCTGACTGCAGGATGGTTGGCATTCACATGCTGCTGAGAGAACAGGAAAGAAGAGAGATATGGGTGAAATGTTGATGCCATTATTTCCTCACTCCTTATTTCCAGGGACTTGCAGCTCCCAGGCTTCCCAGCAGCATCACTACAGAAGTGGAGCCTTAACCAAGAATTCCAGTTTCTGGGATAGAAACACGTGACCAGGAGAACTCAGTGTGAACCAGCCCGTGTCCAGCAGCACCTAAACGTTTGTTCAGCTGAGGACACAGGCTGAACACTGCAGGGAGCCCGATTCTCAACCTGAGTCAGAATAATCCTCCAGAGGTCTGTTCAATTACCCTGGAATAAGTCTTGTAACGTGACATTTGTGTAAGCCTTCGCAGATAATTTTCTTGCTGAGTGGGAAGAGGATTAGTGGAGAGAGAAAAAAGACATTAGTTGAGGTACTGAGTCTTCTGTGTTGTCAAAATCCAAGTACACTGTAGATGGATGTACATCTTTACATAGTCAACTGAGACTTCCACACGGCTCTGCCTGACTTCTAATCCTATACCTACGATTTTCTGTCTCATAAAGCTCATCAGTCACACCAACTCTTTTTTTAATCATTTTAAATAAAAATATTGGGGTTTATTCAATTAAAAGATTACCCCCCTCTGTGGTAATCCATTACAAGGACCTCAGCAGAAGCTCTCCAGCTTCAAAGCCAACAAACCAACCCCTCTCTAATCTTCCAGAAACCCTCACCGCCTTCTCCACTTCTTGCCACCCTCCCTTCTCCACCAGAAAAAGGAGTGTCAGGCAGTGCCTGCAGGGAGCAGCGCTCTGACTCCCATAAAGCACCTCCCTGCCAGATGTGGCACACGGCGGGGCAAAAAGACCAAACCAGTTAGCGGTCCCTGCACCTGCAGTTGAGCCAATCACATCAGCCCTTCCTGCCTGGGTCTGGTTCAGCAAAGCCTGAGCAGGCCACCTGACTACAGCTGAATGGAGGCAGACTCACCATCACTGCTTGGAACTCACCATCACTGCTTGGAACCCACCATCACTGCTTGGAACCCACCATCACTGCTTGGAACCCACCATCACTGCTTGGAACTCACCATCACTGCTTGGAACCCACCATCACTGCTTGAACTCACCATCACTGCTTGGAACCCACCAAAAGCGACACGCAGCCCCCAGAAGCAGCACGGAAGCTGTAAGACGGGGAAGAGGAAGGACGCTGTGACACGATTTGTAGGACTAAATGCAGCCACTTTATTGTAATGCCTCTAAAATAAATATAGCCATGGCTGCTGGTAGAAACCCACTCGTGAAAGTGTTACATAAAACGACTCTTCAGAGGCTGCTAAAAGCAGTAACTTCCCTTAAAACCAACCAAACTGACTCACTTGCACATGGCCCGTCTCTGGCAAAGCCAGATACCACTGGCTTTGGATGGAGATACCACTCATCACACAGTGCTGGGTGTCCTCCTTACAGACTGTTCTTGAAAGAGACAAAAAATTAGAATCCACAGTAATCTGGTATTACTTTTAGGCCTTAAAGCTGTGGTAGCCTGTCCAAACACGCCAGACCATGTGGCAAGAGAGCAACTGTAGGGTACGAGTCCATGACTTAATAATCCACTAAAAGCTTCTGGATGTGTAGCCTGCAGCCACAGTCATTTGTCCTTGGTATTCTTCTGCTTTCTTCTTCATAATCTTATTCAATGCCTGCCAGAGTGTGCAGCAGCATTCAAATCACTGGCATTGCTTTACTGGAAGGTACCTCTTGGAACTGCTTTAAGGATTATTTAACATTTGTACAATACTCTGAATTTGTAAGTAATATTACTGCTTTATGGCCTTCCTTTCTCCAGAGGGATTCCATTGTTACAGTGCATTTTCAGAGCATTATTACCAGGACTGGCTGGCAGACTCGTTTTTCCCATCTTTCTGGCAGGCCAGGAGCAGGCTAATAGCCAGCACATACTATCAGGGATAACAGCCCTGAGTAAACCCTGCACAAAGGACTCTGCATAATGGCACAGCATTTCCCATGGCACAAGTGCCTCCAGCAGTAGCTGCGGGGAAGCACAAGATGGATTCCCTCTGTAAGCTCCATGAAGCAACAGCGGGGGGCTGAGCCAACCCTGAGGTGCATCACCTCCTCCCAGAAAGGCAGCAAACCACCCAAAAGGCACACGCTGCACACGCTGTGTGCATCCAGCAGGGCGGCTCAGGAAACCCGCAGCGTACAAACCACGGCTCCGGGACAGCAATGCAGTACAACATGGGCTAAACAGGAATAATGCTGCCTCCAGGAAAGATGCATCAAGATCCCAGGAGACAGCCTGCTCTGCAGGTTGCAGAGAGTGACAGTCAGAAAACGCTGATGTTGGATTGGTGGAAACAGGCTCACGGGGTTAAGAAATCCCAGCAGTGCTCTGATGGGCCCTGAGGCCGGTTCTGTGGGAAAATCTAAGGCCTCTGGAATCAAGACTGCTGGATTCTTCTCCTCTCTTACCCAGCCATGCAGAGAGCAGCACTGGCAGAGGGCAGAGGCCACACAGACGGCCAGTGCTGGTGAATCTGTAAGCACAGCTCCACTTCCCACTGAAATGTGAAAGGGGAACCCGAGGAGGAGTGACGTGCCTAGAGCCTAAACCCAGAAGGGCAAAATCATTTGAGGTCTCCTGGGGGAAAAGAAAAGGCCAGGAGGAGATCACCTTCCATGGAGCTGTGTTACTGGATTAGGAACCCGTGTGCTCAAGGCACGGAGGCGCAGTGGGGTGCAGGAGCAGCAAAGGCCTGTCTGTCCCCGCAGCCGGGTAACGGTGGTGGGCACACGGAGAAGCCCCTGCCTCACTTCCCCTCTCTGTGAACCACCCTCTCACCTGGTGTGCTGTCAGAGCCCAGTCCCAACGGCAGCCACTGGCAAAGCCTCCAGTTCAGAAAGGGAGTGAGATGAAGGCAGGCACAGAAATCAGGTCACTCGCTTCTCCTTGGGCTTATCCAAGAGTCTTTACTTCCCAAATGTTTCTGTGAGTGTGTGAGTACGTTCTACCACTCTGAGCTCATCACTGAAACCAACATTGGTAACTTCCCAGCCTTCAGAAACTCACACAGCCCTGCAGCAGCTGAACATATGTCTGAAATTCCTCCAGCCTGTGCAGGATTTCCGCTCCCTTCTGCTTCCTGGACTAATCTTACATGACAGCAAACACATCTAACCCCTTAAAGGCACTATTTGAAAACTTCACAGCCAAGGCTCAGAAGTGTTCCACAGAGGTAGCTGTCCTGGGTTTTAGACACTTTGCTTGAGACTCTCCTTGGTGAGGGCATCTCCAGGCAGCTCAGTGCCTGTCTCCTGGAACGTCTGGTGGCTTCTCAGTGTCTCCTCAGTGTGAGTTGGTAGGCAGACAGCAATGACTTTCCAAAGCTACTTAAGACAACAGATCAGACTGCACACCCAGTGCCGGAGGACCACGTTGTGACATGCCATCTCTCAGCCATTCTGCTCCTGCAAGAAAAATCGACTTCATTCTGCAGAAACCCAAGCTGCTGCTCCAAGGGGGACCCACACCACCTCTCCTGTTGGCTGTGCCCGTTCCCAGCCGTCCCTCAGGACAGGGCCACTCTTCAGGCCACCCTGTGGTAGGCTGTTATCATGCAGCCGCAGAGATGTTTCGGTTTCAGCCTGGTCATTCTGCGGGTCCAGCTCATCGTGCAGGTGCACAAACTGCCAGTGTCAGGGGAACGGCAAGAGCTGGCAGACCCCGGTGGGAGGGACAGCACGACCTCCAGGTTTACGGTCCGTTGAAACAAGTGTGTAACCTTGCCTTTGGGGCAAGAGGTGCTCCGTAACCGCCACGGAACACGCCGGTGCTCCAGAGCCGCTGCGCAGAGCTGGCGGAGGCCCTTCAGCGGTGCGGTTCTCCATCTGTTGGCCAGAGGAGGAAGGACACCGGTCCCGACACGGAGCTGATGCTGGTGGAAAGGGAAGCCGGCACACGGCTGCCCTGGAGTGACAGCTCACCGTTCCGTGGTGGCAGGCTTGGCTTGCACGGGGCAATGCGCACCTACAGCAGGCTCAGGCTTTGCTCCTTTTGCCGAACCTCTTCCATTCCAGGAGAAGCGTTGGTACAGAAAACACAGAGAAACAAGTGGGTTTGAACGCTCCATTTCTCCGTGGAAAAGTCACCTGCAGATCTGCTCTTTGCATTAGTGATCTACGAACATAAATGTCAAATATCTTGCACAGTTTGGGGAGATGAGATTAAACATTATTTGCTTTAAAAGCCAACGATGTCGATGCAGCCTGAGAAACCAGACGGAGCCAGCGGTTCCTCCTGTATCTGTTAGAAACACCAAGCCCTGGTTTCACAGCTAGATCTCTCTGAAAAAACACTGCCCTCCTCGTGTGCAACATCATGAGATTGCCTGATGGGAAGAACGTGCAGAAACCCATCCTGCCCCACGACAGGGACATGGACGGGGCTTGGGGACCTCATCATTTCTGGAACGCTGCAAGAAAAGAGCCCCAGCAGCTGGTAGCCAGAAATCTGTCTCCAGAGATGAAGTCTGGCACAGAAATAATTGGTCATTTCACAAACTTACAGTGGGCCTTTGTTTAATAAGCTCAGGCAGGTAAGCTGAGAACACAGGGGATGGCATAACGTTGTTAGGTGTCCAGTGCCCTGATGGTGACGATGCTCTCCTCAGCACTGCAGAGGGCTCTCCTAGCTGAACAGGCTTTCAAACATGCAGGTGTACATAGAACATCAACGGAAAGAAAAGCCACATCATCCCGTTTTCTGCTTGTGGGATAAAACTGCCTTACAGAACCACACAACCCCTGCTAGACAGGAACAACTGTGAACTCTGAACTAGGTCCAAATCAAGTGCCTGTCAGCGTTCTGAAGAATCAGCTATCAGCAAGTGAGCCTGCCTTGACACTCTGCTCGGTTATTTGACACAGGACCTGCTCGTTGCTTTAACAACCCCACCCCCAGCGTTAAAACCGATGACCACAGGTTGCTGCTGTGGCGCTAGATGCCTGTTCTACAGAGCTCATTTTAAACGGGCTGCACTGATGACCAAAACAAAGGTTAGCTTTTGGGTTTCAGAGGCCAGGCCAATACTCAGAAACTTTTCAGGGCAAACTCAGCCCCAAACTGCTAGTATCAGTTAAAGAAAAAGAAATTTGGTGTTTGTGTCGTCTTCTTCTTCCCCTCCTTTGCAAATTTACAAACCTGCAAACTCCTTTACAAACTCCTCTCCTTACAGTTGGCCCTTCTCAAGAAACAACATCTGAAGGTCTAAACCACTGTGGGACGAGGACTACCAGACCAAGCACTCTCAGGCCACACAGCTGCACATTCACCGTGGGGGTTGTGCAGAAATCCACCGGGGACTGAGCATATCAACCAATAACCTGCCTGGCAGATTCCAGACATCACCGTGGCTGCGCTGGTTTCCAGTCTGCTTATCTGAGTGATTATGTTTATTAAAAGCAAACCTGCTTTCCAGCCACCTGCAATCAGCCAGGGTTAACTTCAGGGGGGAGCAGCTCCTTCTGCAGGGCTCTGTGCAGCAAGGTGAAGGACACACCGGTTCCTTACGGAGCGTTTCGTCCTTCCATGGGGTGTGCTCTCATCCCCTGTGCTCCCTTTCCAAGGAGCTCCAGTCAGCAGCAGAGCTGGCTGGGAAGGGGCACAGTGGGGACAGCTGTGTGACAAAATACCCGTCCACTCAGGGCCACCAGGGCTTCTGCTTCCATGGGGCTGGCAGCAAGGAGAGGCTTGGCAAGAGCCCTTTCTGCTCACGTCCTCCCAGCTTCCCAGGTGATCTCAGATCTGACACAGAGAGTCCCAAACACTGACCAAACAGCACAAACAGGACCCGTGAGCAGAGGGATGGAAGGAGAGGAGGGGCAGCAGTACACAAACCCGTGTGCTTTGACTAGAGCATGCTGCTGTTTGGGGCCGAGGGGCCTGAGTGAAAGATGGGATTGAGGAATAAGGGAGAGGGAGGACATATATAGGAGAAAATCCAGTACCAAAGTGGAGATATTTGCTGGGACCCACCTAGATCAGGCTGTGAGAGCAGCTGCAGAAGTTCCTCCACCATGGCCACAGTTCACAGCAGCTGCTGCAATTCCCTCAGCATGGACCAGTACTTTGTTAAGTGTAAAAAGCAACGTTTGGGCTGGGCCATTAACCACTGGGTAGCTGCTAAGAGGCCTCTCTGGCTCTGCTGATCTCGTTCCTGAAAGGGGCCATGCAAGCTGAGCAGTGCACACAGCTGCCCAAGGAAGGCTGATGTAGAAACCAAACACTCAGCCCCGGACACAAACCAGCTTCTGGGGCAGATATGGGATTGCCAAAGCCATAACCAAACTCCTGCCTTTTCTTAAGCCAAAACACTACTGATGTTAATTAACTTGGGGTTTATGGCTGCACAAGGGGTTTGAGGCAGGTAGTAGAAGAGAAAGGGGCTGAAAGACACACCTTTGGAATCCAGCATCACATTTGAGGTCTGGGGATGAAAAAAGCCAACTTGAACAAGGCTTTTTGTGGCACAGGAAAACCGAGTATTGTTGCTACTGAAAAACAACCCAAGCAATCTGTGACACAACAGTCAGTCCAAAACAAGGATCACCTTTATTACAGAGAAGCATCCCCATGTGGGCAGATCTGTTTCAGCAACAGCTCCTCACAGGTGAGCGGTGCTGACCTCAGCCAGGTCCTCACGTACACGTAAGGATCAAACACGCTGCTATTAGCTAAGCCTGCAGCGAGGGGTCGAAGGATACCACGGTGTGACGGTGCATTGATTGAGAGCCCCAAGAACCAAACTTTTCCTTATTCTCTCCCACTTGCATGCTTGTTTAACAGACTGGTGATACACTAAAGTAAGAACGTGGGTTAAGGCAGAAGCTGTGTTCCTCGTTTCCAGAACTGAAGGGGATTTTGCATCCCTGGAATACTCTGATGTATGAAGCTTCTCATTCCACTTAGGTTTGACCAATATGGAAACTTTCAGCCCGGGGTGGGGAGGTGGATGCTGGTTTTAAAATGGATGACAACACTGAAAGGACCAGTTGCACGCTACCTTCCCTGGGTGAGAAAGTTGGAATACAGCCATGGGTTTGTGAGGAGAAATTACCCCATGCAAACTGGCAATGCAGCAGAGACCCCAAAGCCATACTTGACGTGCATTTAAACCAGTATTGCTGCCCAAAGGTTATGTCTTTCCAGCTCTGAGCATCATCCTCGGCTGTTTTCCTCCACCACTGCACCACTCTGCTCTGTGCATGCACTGCAAACATCAGAGTCCACAGATAACCCAAACAACCTGAATGAGGGAACCAGCCCTGGGCAAATTTTACCCAGCAAGAAAAGCAGAAGTGATTGTTTTCAGCCTTGTTAGCCCCCTTGATGCAGTTCACTGCAACAGCTCAAGGTCGAGTAAGGAGACGGTACCGCACAGCTGAGACGCGAGAGCACAGACAACACCACGGTGGCAGCAGCCTGTCTGCATACACACACCAACACCCCCAGTCCCTCCCACTCCCTTCCCAGTCCTCACATTCTTCCATAAAAGAATGGATCCAAACATCACCATCAGGTATGGTGGTGCCACAACAAGCAGATTTTACCCTGTCTTTAACAATACAGCACTGTGGATGCCAGTAAATTGGCCTCAGTTTGCATTAGTGTACACAGCCTCAAAACCACAGCTGCCAGGACGGGTGGTGCAAAACAGAACCAGGAACAGAATGCAGTGGGATGGTTTTCAGTAAAATATTTGAGGTTCCACTTACACAAAGAAGGTCAGATTAAAAATAAATATTAACATTTAGTTTCAAAGAAAATAAACTGGGATGCTTTACAAAGAAAACACGACAGAAGCAGATGTTTAACTTACAGTGGCTAACCACTGAGCAAAACATGGAAAGCACTATTGCAGAGGGAGCACACTGAACACTAGAGCATTTGGCTTAAGTTATAGTTCTCAGCACCACTTCAAGAGGTAGCTAATATTTTCAATTTTTTTCAATTTAATCAGGTCAGTAAACATATCTGCATTTCACTTGCCAGAAACTGCATTACTGGTGAAGAAAAGTGCATGCAAAAATTTCATAGTAATTGAAAAGAAAGTTTTTTTATTCTTTAGGAACATGTAACAATCATTTTGCTCTAAGCTGGGCTGTGTAATAGCCACTGGGGTGTGATGGATGGGGAGGCACCGTGGGTGGAGATGGGAGGGATCCAGGTGGCCTGGGGAAGAACTGTCCCATTGGCACACTCTTGAACTCTCAGTAAACTCCACTTCTGTGTGCAGCAGTCTACATGGACACAGAGGCCGCTGGATCAGTTTGCTCCCGGACACCCCCACAACCAGGACAGCTGCCAGGGCTGCACAGGAGCACAGTGCCGCAGAACAATAGCGTGAAGGCCTCTGAGACAGCGTGACCCTATCGATAAACCTGGGATACAGACAGCCAGCAAAACCTCCCCGTCTCCAGCCCTCAAGTCAGGGGAGCCAGTAGCCAAGTACAGCAGCATCTGCATCGCTAAGGCTAATGACAACTCACTGCACGAAAACTTACAGACGGAGCCTGTCGCGTTCATGTGGCGAGGTCCCGCTACGCTCCCGAGGCGCTTACAGGTGCTTCGCCGCAGCCTGAAAGATGAAGAGAAAGACGGTGGAATGCAAATAGATGCAGCATATAGCAGAACTGCACTACCCTTAACCCGAAATAGAGCTGCTTTATTTCTGAATTAATAAGTGATCAGTGTCAAGCGTTAGCAATACTGTGGTTGGGCAGCCTCTCCCATCCTTCCTCG
>VXBZ01005076.1:0-23421 GCA_013399135.1 Heliornis fulica | reverse complement strand
CCGTGTCTGTGTGCGAGGAAAGCGGCTTTCACGGCTGCGGTTCGGTGTGTGTGTCCCTACGGGCTGTGGAGCCGTCGTAGGGGCCCTTGCTAAGGAACTGCCACGGTTCTGCAGGGCAAAACGCAGAGGAGGTTATGGCGAGGCCATCCAGTGCCTCGGGAGATGGAGCGCGTTCTGCGACCCCGCAGAGTCGCTCAGCCCTGTTCCCTACTGCTGTGTGTCTATAGTGCAAGCAGCATCCCTTCCCTCGGAGCCCGAGCCAGAGCATGTCAAACGGAGCAGCGAAGAAGCCTTTCACTGCTGGCTGGAACCTCAGCATCTGAAACTGAAGAAGTCGGGCTGTGCAGGCAGCTCCTGGCAATAAATAGTTGCTGGTAATGAGTAACAGTGCAGTGCTTTTATCTGGTGTGAGGTGAGGGGTCTGGCTGGAACTGGCTGGGGAGAGCTGTGGCCAGCCCGTGGCACTGGGCTCACCTGGCTCCTGTGCGGTGCCGGCCTCCGCAGCGGCCGCTGCAGCCCTCAGGATGACCTCCCTGCCGAGCGTCCTCACCGGCTCACATTGGCACACAGTTTTCTGTTGGGTTCTGGTCTTGCACTTGCTTTTCTCTTCTGGCATCATCCAGTGGTACTTGGTCATTTTGTGTTCTTCCTTGCCAGCTTCTGCCATTGCTGCTCAGTGCAGAGTGTGGTTGCTTTTGTCACGCAGCCAGGCCTGCCTTTGTCCCTTGTCACGGAGATTACATTTGGTAACTTGGAGCACTGTCTTGAAGTCATCTTCTCCAGTGAGACACAGCCTGTGAGTGTCCTAGTCCCTTGCTTCCCAGTTCGTCAGGGTGAACTCAAAAAGCCACCTGCTCACTTTGTTTTGAATCCCTCTATTTAAAGCAGCTGGGACTTATTTTCCAGGCTGTTCTGCTGCCGTGGCTTTTACAGGTGGTAATCACAGTGGGCCTTAGTGCAAGGTGCTTTTAAACTTGTGAAGGGTTTGATTTATTCCAGCTTAGGAATGGGGGGGTGGGTGTGTTGTGTTGGTGTTCTTCCTTGGCTGTTTCCTTTACCTGCCCTTTGTTACATGAGCTGCTTTGTGTACACCTAATCCAGTGCAGGATATTTAGCCGGGAGGTTCGGAAACCTAACTCTAGCTCTGTCCCCGGCTTAGCCGTGTGGCCTTGGGCAAATCACTTAACCTCTCTGTGTTCCTGCACTTGTCAGGGGAGAAGAACACGGTTCTCATTTTATCCCTGGGAGAATGGAGGGTGTGTGAGCTTTCAGCCCTGCTTTAGATCCTGTGCTCGGTGGCAGAGCACTGCTGCTGCACCGTGGCTTTTTGGGAAGCTCTGTAATGTGTAGCGGTGTGTTTCGTGCTGGGTGTTCTGGTGTTTTTTCCTCAGGTGATCTTACATGAACTAGAAATAGATTTTTTTTTTTAATTCAGCATCAGAGATGGACACTTTCAGCAGGTTCACAGATGCCTTTGTTTACAAGCTAGCGTGCAGTTATGATCAGGGAGATGTAAACCAGAAGCAACATCAAAAAGAAGAGGGGGTGGAAGAATAAGTGGTGTAGAGAAAACAGGAAACAAATCAAGGGAAGAAGCAGGTCATGCCAAAACGACTTTCTGCCTGAGAGGGGGCGGCGTGGAAGGGTTTGGAGGGCTGACCCGAGGGCTCTCTGCACTAGGAAATCTGCAAGGCAAGCTCATTTCACTATTGGCCTAACAGAGATTTGGGGTTGCTGCTGTGTGCCCACAGTCTCAAGAGGTGGAAGTCAGCCAAGAAACCGTTTTCTAACATTGTTTCATTACCGATGGAGCCTATTTTAAAACGTCTGATGCAGGGGACTCCTCTTGAGGGACCGGTGGTGACTGCGCTGAGGCTAAAGGGGTTTCAGGCTGCGTCTGTGCTGCGGCCGCTTGGTTCAGTCCAGACTGCGCTGGGTGAAGGTCAGTTTAGGAAGATAGCTGCAGTGTCAGCTTTAGATGCTGATGGAAAAGGTGGAGTTCCCTGTGATCTCCAACCTTGGTAGCAGGAAGTAACCTTCACGAGGGAGGGCAATACCTCCGAGAATAATGCTATTTAGAGGACCAAAAGCCTTCACGCAGCGCATGGTGCAGCTTCTGTGAGCACAAAAATAATTCTTTTCTCCTTTATTAAAGCAAAGACAGGCTCTTTCATAACCTGAACCTTGAGAGGCAACCTAGCGTTCTGCAAAAGGCAGGTTGAAACCCCTGCAGAGTGCGCTCAAACCTACAGCTTGAACAAAGGTTACCAATTTTATTATCTCCTCAAAGATAGCTTGTCTTGACTTGGACTTTAAATGATGGAAACTCTGCATATCTGTTAATGAAAAATCCTGGTGCAGATAACGGGTAAAATCATTATTTTGTCTCTGCAAGTGGCTGGACCATCCTCACTCAGCCTCAGGCGACTTGGACTCTGGCTGTGGGTCTCTCTCCCTGTTATTTTCTGGTCAGTTGTTGGTGACTAGTGCCTGGTCGGTGCCTCTCCTTGTGTAGGGTCCTGCTGCTTCACAGTGATCCCTTTATGAGTGTTGGAGTGTCCTTTGTGTCCACCCAGAGCAACCTTGACGTGTTAACAGGCAGCTGTGTCCGTGAGTAAGTGTTGGTTCAATTCTAGTGCTTCCTCTGGGAGGAAGGTGTGGTGGTTTTGTTTTCCAAATGAGGTGCTTTTCCTGGTGTGTGTGAGCTGCAGCACTGAAATGGGAAGTTTTAGGAGTGAAGGCATTCAGCTGATGTAGTTTTCTTCTGGTCATACTGTTGTGGGGGTTTTTTTGACATCTGTTAACAGTAGAAAACTGCTGTCCCTCTTTCCAGGGGGTTTGGTGCCTCAGCTTGTTTGGCTGTGCCTCCAGTATGTTCACTGAGGAAACAGTCACTTCCCTTCAGCCATGTGTGGGAAGATGGAACAGCTTCAGAGCTTGGTGGTACCCAAGTGTTACAGCTTGACACTGGTGTTTACCTGCTGGTAATTGGGGTCATTATGTCCCTCTGAGGCGGGACTGGAGCCGATTCCTTGTAAAAGAAAGAGTGGTGGATGTTACTGGCTTGGCTGTGTATGATGCCAATAAAAGTGTCTCTTGGAGCTGGAGGTAGTCCAGTAAGTCCTTGCTCCTCACAGTTAAAAAGGCAGAGCTGAAGCACCTTTTTGGCAACACCTTGCTTAATGAGTGGTTGGCCTCGTTACGCCGTTCGATGCTGGGTGTGCGTGTTTCCGGTTGCAGCACAAGCCCAAAGAGCCGCGGCCGCCGCTGTCTCCCAGCGCCGTGCCGAGGCGCTCGGTGCTGGCAGAGCAGCCTCATGCCAGGGCGCTTGTCTGTGCCGTGGGAAGCAGCAGCGCGCCTTGGCGTGTGTGGATCTTCCTCGGGCATCTGCAGGGATGGAACCTCTCCCGCTTCAGAGCCGGGTGAGTGGGTGCACGCTGCTACAGCTTGGAGTGAGGCACTGTGGGCTGGCGGCACCGCGACGCGTAGCTGTGTACACGTAACTCTCCCTCAGTTGTCTGCACCGGGGTATTCCCCAGCTTCTTCCCTGGAGCTGGAATTTCCAAGATGGTGGTAAGGAGAGACAAGGAGACATCAGTTACTCACAATTTAGCCATCTTCAGGTCTTCCTCTGGTAAGTGCCAGTGCTGATGCTACTGTTCCCGCTCTGCTAGTGTACAAACTGTGTAAGATACATCATTTCTAATCAACAGATACACAAGATGGTAACTCTGTGGCGCTAGCTTGAGGAGAGTGAAGTGAACCTCTGCTGTTCAGGGTAAATTCTAAGTAGCCTCTGCACAGTTTGTGGTCACAGATTGCTTGAAACAAGTCTTTTTATAACTGGTTTTTGTGAGGTGAGGTACTGTTGTCAGTCAAATATCTATTCTTTACGTATACACCATCGTGTGTATTTATACGTAGGCAGGTGTATAAACCTTGGGGCTGGGTGAAAGGCAGCTCCAGATGATCCAACCAGGCTGACTCAGAGACCAGCTGCTCACAGAACAGGTTCCCCGGGGATTCCTCATCGTGCAGGGACAGCCCTGGATCAGTCTGAATCTCTGGTGGCTCTGGTGTGTGCTGGAGGTCTGGGCCTCAACACGCGTGACGTGTTCGGGACTCGCAGGTGCCCAACTTCTCCACAAGCATTTTATCTGCAGCCATGTTTTAATCACTTGAATTTTAACCTGGTTTTGGTGGGAACCGTGATTCATCTCATGCTCAGCATGTGTTGGCAGTTTCAAGTGGGAACTTTCTCCAGGGTCACAGTGCAAGGAGGAAGGTGTGTGAGGGCAGGAGTCTGTTTCCTTACTGCCTCGGGTTCGATTGGCGCACGGTCCCAAGCGTGGTTGGAGCAGACCTCTGCCAGGGGCCCGTGCCCAGCACATCTTCACTGGAGGTGAGGTGGTCGGGCTGTGGGAGCTCTGCCAGGAGCACACCTCCGCCCCTTTCCTCGGCTCCGCTGTGCGTCGGCTGGAGCAGTTCGGCTGTGAGCTGACCTGTTTGCAGCACACGGGACCCGCTCTCAGCCGCACCGGTTCCCTGGAGCAGCGCTGGGAACTGGGCTGGGCCTCTGCGTCACCTGCCGGGACCAGAGCGACCTCTGGGCAGAGGCTGCTGGTCAGCTGTGCCACGCACCAAGCCGTGTCTCAGAGGGTCCTCAGGAGCGCTTGGGGTGAGCTGAGGGGCACCACTGCATCGGGGTGGTCTCGACTGTAGGCTGAGGGGTTTTGCCTAATGCATGGTGTACTTGGCTTGGAGGAGCTGAGCCTTCAGCCTCAGGGTTCAGGGTGCCCCACTTCCGATCGCTGTGCGTCGGGGACTGCCTCGGGGGAGCAGGAGCACACCCGCAGTCACTGCTCTCCTAGCACAGTTATCCGGGCTCCAGGGACTGCCGTTCCCCGCAGCGGTTCAAGAGCTGGGCCTCACCTCGCTCATGCCATGCTGTAAGGATGTGCTGCAGAGGGATACAAACCCTTCCCCTCCAAGGTGCAAACCTGGGGGTGTGCTCTTCCTTTAAAGCAGCCCTTTAGTGGAGTAAACAGAACTGTTGTGTGAACTGGTGGGCTGGAAGCGGGTGATTGAACCCAGTAGGGCTTGGAATGAAGGTTGTTTCCTTCATTTGTGCTGATGCAAGTGACTTCAACCAAGTGGCTTCTCTTTTCTTTCCTAAAAGAAGAGCTGGGTTTGAATTGTTCAGAGGGTACTTCTGTCTGCCTGTCCAAGCACTTGTTACCAGGAGCTCCCGTGTCTCTTTTGAGCAGTGTACAATCTGCCTGGCTGGGAGGCAAGTCTGGTGTTATTATGTGCCTGTTTTCTTGTTGGAGCTCCTGTTACAGGCAGGTTAGTTGATGAATACATTTTTAATGAAGGCTGATACTCTGTTAAAGCGTTTGACTGGGATCACTGAGGTGAGAATAGAAATGCAATAGCTGCCATCGAAGGACTTTGGTTCTGACAGCTGCTTTGTGGGGATTAAACAGCGAGCAGGAGCGGTGGGAGCACTGGCTGGACTGCCAGGCTGGGAGACAGACTGCTGTGCCCAGGTAGCAGTTCTTTGGAGATCCCGTGGTGCTCACCTACAGCTTTTACATCTGCTGGTGGTACCAGCCGGTGAGAAGTCAGGCAGCAGCTGCTCTTTGGCTGTAGGAGTTTCCCTTTACAAACAACACAAGCAGGATTTTGTTTTCTCCCTGATACTTACTAGAACCCTCTGAGAACTTGTGTGCAAGGAGTTGGGTTCCTGCTGTGGTTCACTACCCCTTCCTCTGCGTTTCAGGGTATGAAAACCTCTTGCAGTTAGGCAGCTGTATTGGATATATTCATCCCATAACTCACAGGAATCTTTTCTGCTGCTCTAAGAAGAGCAGTAGCCAATAATATCCATATGAATTGCTGCCACCAGCTGAGAAACCCAAATCTCCACGTGGTGACTGGGTGCACCGTCCATGCACCGTGAATCGTGCTGCCAGCTCTTGTTTTAAGCTGATTTTCTTCCTTCTGTTTGAAGCCCTCTGCTCCCTTTTTAGATGGGGAGTGCTGGCCTTCAGGCAAACGTGTGTAGCACGATCACCACAGACTTCGGCTCTCACCCGTGTTAGAGCTGCTCTTTAGGTGTGTGCCCACACATGAAAACCCATTCTTAAAGCTGTCAAGGCTCAGGTGTGGCCTCGAGTCCCTCAAATACAGGTGCCCGTTGTGACCGAGCCACCAGCCCGCTCGGGGCCCGATTCCTCTCTCGGCTGTTGGGGTGCAGCCCGCCAGTGGCTGCTCTCCTGACCTGGGCTCTGCTTCACACTCTGGTTGTTGGTGAGGTGAGCAGTGTGCTGTGGCTCAAGAGGGAGAATAATTACTTCTGTCTCTGAGGGGAAGGTGTAATTGGAGTAATTGGGCACCTCCTAGAAAGTCCTTGGGGCACCCCCTACCCAGGCCGTGTAGCTGCAGTCCCCAAAGTCTGTATTCAGCCCTCCCATGAGTAAGCTTTGGGTTTCAGCACTTCCTTCTCAGTAGCACCCAGTGGAGAAATAAACCAGAGAAGTGTAGGAAGGCTTTCTAAACACATGCAGGTCGTGGAAATTCTACCTGGGTGGAGAACTTCCAAACCCTTTTTCTTCTTCCTGTGACTATTGCAACCCTTGTCCTGCAGACAAGGAACACGTGTGTCATCGTATGAGAAGTTCACTGCTGGCTTTAGAGCGTTTGCTGGGCTTTCCCCAGTGGGACTGCAGTATGTTCTCACTTGACTGAGCCAGACATCAGGTGTGTTTTTGCTGGTTTATTGGAGAGGGTGACTTCCTACTGGTGTGGCAAAATGCATTTCCTTGTTTCACAACGACATGGAGCCCGACAGCTTTGTACTTGGGTTGCACTGCTAAGCAGACAGATCATCAGTCAATGAACAGGGAACTGGTGCAGTTACCAGCATTTGCCTTCTGCCTGGTAGGGCAAGAATTAGTCAGCTGCTGTTTGGATTTCCTCCTGGCATCCCTGGCAGGTGCCCACCAGAGGCTTTGCTCAGGGGCATACTGGGGCAGGGTGTTTGCATCTACCTGGTCTTGGCTTTGTTTTGGTGGTGGTTTTCATTTCAATAGGTGTCTTGTAATCTTTCCAGAGGGAAGAACTGAGGGACAAAACCTGAGGATCAGGCTTTTCACTTGTTTACTTCTGTAGTACATAGTTAAATATCAGCGAAACATCTTGATGTAGCTTTTTTTCCCTCCTATTTTAGCTTTATAGAGTCTTTGAGAGTCCTCAAGTACTCCAGGAAGGCCTCCTTGGTCTTATATTTTGCACTGCTTGAGTTTGGTTTGTAGCTCTTGCTTAAAATATTGATGTTATGTTCTAAAACAACTGTCTGTGGCAAGGTTTGAGAGGTTGCTATGCTGGGCATGGCACAAAGGTGTGAGATTGTCGTGCAGGAGACAACAGCAGGCTGTACACCATGAACAGCTCCCGAAGGAACAGGTGTGAATCTCTGTTCCACTTCACTTTGTAGGGTCTCCTGTCCACAATGAATGAAAATAACAAATACAATAGCACTTTAGTGCTTTTACTGGGCATATGACTTGTTCTAGGTGGGTCTGTGACTTTGTTCTCAGGGCACTTGGAGTGACCATCAATTTGCAGCACTGAAGTTCTGCTCCTTGGGACCCCCAGTTCTTGCAACAGTGTCATATGTGCAGTGACTCTTCAGGGGAGAATTTAGAGCAAGACTGGGTTTTTTATGTTTGTTGCCTTCCAACAAATGCAGCAAATGCTTTTTGACAAGGCTTGAGTTGTTCCCAGCTGGCTGGTACTTGCCCTGAGGCATAAGCAGCCACAAGATCTGAGTGACCAAAGCGCTGTGGAATTTGCACCTGAGTTTTCTGCCCTTTTGGTAAATAAACTCAGGCAAATATCATTAAACTGGTGTTTAATACTGTTTTCCTCTCCTCTACCTCCCCATACATCCACTCTGCTGTTGGGTCAGTGTAGTTTTTGAAGATAAGGAGGCTGTTAGTGTGCTTTGTGCCAGAACTGGGAGCTCACCATTGCTTCCCATTGCCAACCAGTGCCACCGAGCCCAGAGGTGACCCCAGCCTCGACCACGGTCTCTGTTGCTGCCCAGCCATCTCCCTGCAAGTGAGGATAAAGAAGCTGCAGGTCAGGTTGTCTGTGCTCAGAGGCACTGGGAAAACTCGTTATTTTGAACTGCAGTGCCTTTTTTCTCCCCAGAACAGTGACCACTGCAAAACCAGCAGCAGCAGCAGCCTCTGTTCCTGCCCTGTGCGAGTCACCTCTGGTTCCCAGGTGCCACTGGACGTGTGCCCTCCTCTCTGGCTCTCCTGCTGGCTCAGTGGTAGTTGGCATCTCAGCAGCTCCGTGCTGTCGGTTCCTCCCAGCTCCTCTTTCACTTTGTGATCGCTCTCCACCTCCCTCTGAACTTCTGACATCGGGGTGACTTCCCAGCTAGTCCCCTCCTGCAGACCAGGTGTCAAGAAACTTAACCCTCACCCAGTTTGTCAGCCCATCACCGCAGACTCCTCTGCCTTGGCCGCAGCACCGCTCCCTGCCAGCCGCAGGTGCCTTGCCGCAGGCTCCCCGGCTGCGACCGGCTCCCCGGCCCCCTGCCTGCGCTCCCCGTCAGCCGGACCGCGTCCCCTCGGCCACCGTTGGTCCCCAGGGCAGGGCACGGTACGTACAGCAGACGGCAGCGATGCTTCCCGCCGGGAAGCTGCCTGCGGGGGGTGTTAGCATGGGCGCAGGGGCCGTGTGCTCTGTTTGGCGGTACCAGGGTTAACAAGCAGTGCCTGACATCACCTTCAACAGGTAAAGGCTGAATTTCTGTGAGCTCTTTTATTTGTCGTGGAGTGAGGGCGATTCAGAGGCGTGTTGGTATTTCTGTAAGGACTGGGCATGGGAGGTGTTCAGCCTCCCCCTCCTGCAATCCCATGTGAGGTGTTGGCAGGGCAGCATCCTTCTCTGCTGCAGGGCTCTTGCAGTCCTCTGTGTTCTAGAGGTGTTTCAAAGAGGAACTGAGTGTTACACCCTGCTCTGAACAGACTTGGTCTAATTTTCAAACTGCTTGGGACTGAAAAGGACAAGAAAAATACCCACAATGTCAGTGTGAGATACGCAGCTGCCTGAGTTTGAGCTGGACCTCCTGCATCTTGAGGAGAAGTCGCTAGCTCCAGGGCTCCTCAGGAAGACAAGCGATGTTTTCCCAACAGTTTGGGGTTCCACAGCTGTGTTGGTGGTGTGTGAGCTGTCACATCCCTGGCTGATCACACCAGGAGGCAGCCTGAGCGGGTCTGGGAGAAGCTGTGTTAATTCCTGCAACGTCAAACTCTGTGTCCAGATGGTGCCTGGTGGCCTCAGGTCGTGCTGTGAAGTGTCCCTCTTGCACCATCAGCCCGTGGGCTGGGCAAGCAGCGCTGTGGCTCATGAGTGTTCGTGCTTCACGCCCCGGGCTCCCGGCCAAGGGCCCTGTCACTTGAGTAGCATGTGAAGTCCTCATGGATTATTGATAGCTCTTAGAAGAGATGGTAAAGATGGGAGGCGGCTCAGCTTGCAAAAATAGAAAGGAAGGTGGATGTCACCAGGGCTTGGTGTCGGCCCTGCTGATTGCTGGTGTCAGCAGCAGCGTGCTGGCTGAGGGGTGGCACTGCCCTTCCCCCCAGAGCCATGCTCCTGTGCGGGGCGGCCAGGCCCTGCTGATTGCTGGTGTCAGCAGCAGCGTGCTGGCTGAGGGGTGGCACTGCCCTTCCCCCCCAGAGCCATGCTCCTGTGTGGGGTGGCCAGGCCCTGCTGATTGCTGGTGTCATTAGCAGCGTGCTGGCTGCAGGGTGGCACTGCCCTTCCCCCCAGAGCCATGCTCCTGTGCGGGGTGGCCGTGCCGACCAGGATGTGGTAGGTGGCTGCTGTGCACGTTGTGTTACTTGGCTGCAGCCGTCCTTTATCTTGGTGTAGTTGGAAGTCACCGGGGAGCGGTAAGAGCAGGGCACAGGTTCTGTGGGAGAGCAAACAGACGGGGGCCCAGGGCCCTGGAGGCGAGCAGGACAGGCCCTGGGATGGGGCCAGGTCCAACAGGTGACAGCCCAGGGCCAGGCTGGGAAGTTTTGTGTCGCTCAGGGGTAGAGTCGGGCCCAGCGGTGGCTGCGGAGGTCCGTGGTGTTGAGGCAGAGCTGAAGCACTTGCTCTACGTTAACTCCTTTCCCTAACGAGTGTGTGAAACGCTTGCAGGGCGCCAGCAGCATGATCTCAGAAAGGGATTCAGAGACCACCTTCGAGGAGGACTCCCAGCCCAACGATGAGGTGATGCCCTACAGTGACGATGAAACGGAGGACGAGCTGGAGAGCCGGCAGCCCGCGGCCGAACCGGGGCAGCACCGAACCGGCAGAGACGCCGAGGAGAGCCGGGAGCCCGTGAGGAAAGGTGACATTCTGACAGAAATTGATTGTCCCATGAGCCTGAGTGCAGAGACTGAGCCGTGCAAGGCTCATGGTGTGGCGCTTGCTCGTGAGGTGGGATTGACAAGGGCTTGTGTGGATCTGTGGAGCAGCAATTGTTGGCAGTCCAGGTTAGCAGTCATCAGAATGAAAGTCTGCTTCATTCCAGGCTGCAGCCAGTTCTGTGCCACTGCTTGTTGTGTAAAGCCAGTGGTCTGCACCGTGAGCTCATCTTAGTTAAGGCAGGGCCTAGATGTACATGGCCTGTGGACTGAGCGTGGCTCAAACAGAGCTTCAGACGCTCCTTTTCCGCAGCATCCGGAAACACCACCCAGCGTGGGCCAGTGTGGGCCCAGTGTGGGCCAGCTTGTTGTCCTCAGGCAGCTGTGTCCACGGGCTCCTGCTCTAAGGCCTGTGCAGGCTGTGCTGCTTTTGTAGCCTCGTGGTTTTCTTTGTTCATTTCCAGGCAGGTAAGGTGGGTAGGAGATGTTCAAAGATCCCCTCAGGTGCAGCCTGTCTGCTGCTGCCAGCCTGGGAGCAGAAACAGGAGGAACATCTCTGGTGTGTTTCAGGGATGCCTGTCCCTAACCCCAGCCTGAGGAAAGTCCATAACTCCCCTAAACACCTTCTCTTTCAGTGATGCAGCGTGAGTACTTCTTGGCTAACCCCTGTTGAATCTGTATAGATTTCTTCCTGTCTGTGTGGCAATAGGGAACAGTTGATCACCTCACAGTTTATAACCACTGTGATGTGTTTCCAGTTTATAACCACTTATTACCCATTTTGTTTTGGGTTTTTTTATGATACTGAGGTAACATAGCCTGCAGAATAAACACAGCTTTCTTAGCCTCTCCCAGGCCGTTGTGTTTTACTGAGTTCTCAGCACACTGCTGCTCTCTTCCCCCACTTCCCTCTCTTTTCCCTCTTATCTTTTCTTTCCTCCAGGTATATTATTTCTCAGACACAGTATACCAGCAACCACATGATGCAACATAAGTTGCTATAAGCAGAAGAAAGAGAAAAGGAAAGAGAGAACCAAAACTAAGCCAGGGTCTCTTACACCTTTGGGTTCTTTCCCTTTATCCCGGTGAAATGGGGCTGATGAGCTTTGACTCTGCCAGGGAGTTCGTGCCAGCACAGGGCTCTGCCCTCTACACAGTTAATGCTACCCAGATTGTTACCAGGGCCACGAATCAGCTGCAGGATGTCCTTGCTGGGTGTTGTGCAGTCCCACAGTCTCAGTGAAGACCCTGGACACATCAAAGGAGAGCTGAGCTCGCTCTGTCCCTGGGTGTGGGTGGGCCAGCCCTTCCACTGCCTCACAGCCACCCAGGAGCACACGTGTTCCCCATGGGTCCCTGGCAGCCTGGGCCAGTCCTGGAGTTTCACCCCATCAGGTTCTGCCCTGCTGGATGCCCTTAGGTCCTGAGGATCCCATGAAACTGGAGAGAGCACCCCTTAAGGACAGGGGCTGGAGAAAAGGGGGATTGCTGGGCAAGTGAGTCAGGAGAGCTGGGCTCTGCTGTCCTCCCCAGGCTGGCAAAGCCCTCCCATGAGTCAGCTCCAAAACTCTGAATGAGCTGCTTTGATGTGGGCAGCAGGATTGGTCAGGCTGACCCTGGTGCAGGCTGCAGGGCCAGAAAGGGATGGGAAAGCCCTGTGAAAGAGGGGACATGGAAAATAACTCGGCAGCAGAAGGCATTTGAGCAGTGGTTCCCTCAGGTCCAGAGCACTGACCAGTTTGGCCTCCTCTCTTCCAGACTGCAGCTGGCAAGTTAAAGCCAACGATGAGCCCTTCTACCAACAGCCCCAGTTCAAGAGAACAGTGTTTCTGTGCTTCAAGAAAAGCAAATATGCAGTAAGTCTGTTTTACCTCACTGATGTGCTAATGTACTTGTTGGGGTGAATACTTCCTTAATCTCAGGAAGATCTTTCCAGCAGCTGCTGATGAGAGTAAAAGCCACAATCAACATCTCCTTAGGTTTCCCATCAAAGGTGGGGAGGTGTGGCTGGTTTTGGGCCCATGAATGGAAATGAAGGCATCCAGAGGCTTGTTTCAGATGAGAGAGAGAATTAGAAGCCAGGTGTCCTCCATCCAAATGCCAGTTTTGTGTGCTCAGGGCTGTCACAGACATCCAGGCAGGTGTCATCTTTCACATGAGAAGTCCTGGTGTAGTATTAAGCAATATCTTGATTAAGCTAGACTGGGTCAGTCTAAAAACAGATGTTTGGAAGTGTCCAGTCCTTTGAGCAGTGTCATACTGAATCCACCTGATAGTGATGAAGGAGATAGTTTGGTCTCAGTTACCAAGACAAAAGATTGATGTTATTTTTTTTACTTTCTGTTCCTGGTTTTGCAGCTCTGATGCCTGTATGTGGTGCCCTGGCTCCCTTGGAGCTGCCTGGCATGCTTGAGGCACTTTGGGTTATCTAAGGCACCAGTATCGATGTCAAACTGCTACATATGGAGCTATTCAAATGGAAATCCTTCTGCTGGGACCCTAGGGACTGGCACTCAGGAGAGTTAACCTTTGGTGCATCTGACATTGTCCCTCCTAAGTGTGCTTAACAGTCCTTTGTATCTGGATTCCTGCCTGAGACCAGATAACTGGAGGGGCCTTCAGAGAAGGTTGCCTGGGAGGTGGAGAGCCCAGATTGCTCCTCTTCCTGCTGTGCAATGCCCTGTAGTCCTCCATGTGGCTAAAAACCTCATTCTGAGATGCTCTTTGGGGTACATTAACGTGAATGAAACAGACCTTTTCTGCCTTAGTTTATGAGGAGGATGAGCCCATGTTGAGCTGCTGAGGAAGGACAGCTCTAACAAAGGTCATAGGAAAGGTTCCTCTAGCAAAATGCTTTACTTAAGAATGTCCATTTGTGCCGTGAGAAGGATCTGCCATTGTGAGTGACGTGTGGTTTTCTTCAACAGGGAAATGCAATTAAGACATACAAGTACAACCCCATTACTTTTTTACCACTGAATCTGTTTGAGCAGTTTAAAAGAGCAGCCAACTTCTATTTCCTCGTTCTTCTCATTCTGCAGGTAAGGACAGAGAGAATGTGGACTGTGAGTTTGAGGTGCTGATCTCCTGAGCTGAATAATGCACACTGCTCAGGACCCAGTTCAGTGCTACCCTGTCAGCAGGGTGCTTTGTAAGGGACTGCAGCTGAGCTCCTACGAAGCTAAGCCCAAATCCTCTAGAATCAGGAAGGACCCACACCAGCTCTGTGCCTGCTAGGGTGAGGCAGCTGCAGAGCTTCTCAGGGAAAAGATGTTCCTTTTGATTGGTACAACGATGGCCTGAAGTTCCACTCATGAGTCAGAAGGCCCATCAGAAACGAGGAGCACCTGCAGTTGTTCGAGAAGGTGGTGCAGTGGTGGGGCAGCACAGTCCAACTCTTCCCCAAGGGTCTTGTTCACCTTCCCAACCTGACTTGAGATGCTCTCTGATTCGCGTGGTCTCTGTCTTGCGTGACAGTCAGATCTCTGTTGAACATCTCTGAGTGTGACTGACAGTCCTGTACTGAACTGATTCATCTGTCTCCTGCAGTCGATCCCCCAGATAACCACCCTGTCCTGGTACACAACGCTGGTGCCCTTGCTCCTGGTGCTGGGAATAACGGCCGTCAAGGACCTGGTGGACGACATTGTAAGCAACACGTCTGTGGGCAGGGAAAGGACCTGGTGTGGTCCATGTCCTTGTCTGTGATAGGCAGCAGGGAGTACATGCTCTGCTCCTGGTTTTGCAGGCTCGCCACAGGATGGACAATGAGGTTAACAACAGGATGTGTGAAGTCATCAGGGATGGAAGGTTTGTACTGTTCCCTCCTTACCTTTGTCAGGGATGGTTGTTGCCTTGTAGCCAAGCTTCATTGCTTGCCTTAAACCAGATGCTAGGGAAAGTTCAGCTCTTTGTTCTCTACTGCCTGTGTGAAACCTGGAGGAGAATTGCCCAAAGGAGTAATTTAAACTTAATTCTGTGTCCCTAAAAATGTGCTAAGAGCAGCTTTGGAGAGAAGACCATATATATTTGTGTATAGGTGAAGAGGTAGGTTGGCTTCTGAGTACAGACCCCCAGCTGAACTGCAGTGGAAAAACCCACCCCTTAGTAGGATGTAATGTTCTTGTACTAAAGAAAGCTCAATACTTCAAGATGTGCAGTGTTCCTAGACTGAACAGTAATCATTGTTAAACTATCTTGATATCAGGTTCAAAAACACAAAATGGAAAGATATTAAAGTTGGGGATATCATTCGTCTGAAGAAAAATACTTTCGTTCCTGTAAGTGCCCCAGATATATTTGGTTTTTGTTTCTACGGCGTTCGCTGCGCATCCTCACTGGGGTGTGTTTGATCCTTATTCATTTCTTCTTCTAGGCTGATATTTTGCTGCTGTCCAGCTCTGAACCAAACAGTCTCTGCTATGTAGAGACAGCTGAACTAGATGGGTAAGGCTCTCTTCAAGGACTCCTTGGCTTTAGGTTTGCCTTACTGGTAGAAGAGTAAGAAGTGTGTGTTTCTGACTCTGTTTGCCACACCTGGAACACGGTGTCCAGCTCCTGATTCCCACAGTTTAAGGATCAGTAGGAACTGGTGAGGGTACACTGCAGTGCCACACAAAGGGTGTGAAGAAAGGGTGGCTGAAGGACTTGGATTTATTCATCCTGGAGAGGAGAAGGGAGATTTAATCTGTCTCCCAGTATCTCCAGGTTAGTTACAGAGAAGATACTCTCTTCTTGAGGGTGTGCCTTGATGGGACGAGAAGCAGTAGACACAAGCTGCTTCAGGGGAAGTTCTGACTGAATTCAAGAACAGTTGCTCTCATGGTGGATAATTTTGGTGGTTGGAATAGGTTTCCCAGGGAAGTGGTGGAATTTCTCCCACTGGAAATAGATGAGGCTTGTCAGAGCCCTGGATCACCTCAGTGATGGTACGGCCCTCACCTACGGGACCGAGAGGAGCTGCTGTGTTCCTCGTTCACCTTTAGTAATCCCGAGACCAGCCACTGGCAGCATCCCCCAAACCCAGGATCTGTCTGTGCCACAGGTGGTTTGTTCTGGGCCCCAGCTTTTCACAGCATCAGTCTTTAACCAGTGCTTTCAAATAACCATTGCCTCACCCTTAGCTCTGGCCTTAGTACCACAAGGCCTGCGAGAGGCTGCGCTTCCTGCAGCCAGCAGAGGCAGGGGGTGAGGCCTCACCTGCGAGGAGAAGCAGCCTGTGTAGGAACTGGGTTTGTGGCTGCCTGATCCAGGCAAATCCACGTTGCTTCCAAGTGGGAGGCTGGTTCGTGGGGCACAGCCATTTGCTTCATTTTGCTCAAACTTCTTTCCTGGACCTGTGTGTTTTTAGGAAAATGACCTTTTTCTCCTTTTTCCCCAGCGAGACTAACTTAAAGTTCAAAATGGCGCTCGAGGTTACCCACAGACACCTTCAAGAGGAAAGCGCAATGGCAGACTTCAACGGTTCGTACGCTTACTTAGTTCTTGGGGCCATCCCAGCGCCGCTCCAGCAGCTGGCAGCACAAGTAAACAAACCCTGGGTGGGGACGAAGTGCTGCCAGCGCTGCTCTGTTCTGAGCTGGGGCCCTCCTGGCTCCAGTTACACAAAGGGGCTGAGCAAAACACAGTGCAAGCTCCAGACACACAATGCACTTACTGTGGAAACTGGAGATACCAAAAGAGAAGGTGAGCAAAGGTACCAGCCGTGGTGCAGAAGTGAGTTCCTTCTGCTCTTTCGGTCTGGAAAGCGAAACACCACCCCAAGAGTGTGTATTTACAGTGTCCTGAGTGTTTGCACACCCTGAAACTGAAAAGAAAAGGTTTGTTCAGAGCCCTCATGTTCCCAAGAACCAGCCTTAGGAAGTAAATCACTTGCTGCTACGTGTGGGTACGAATCAGTGTGTGCTTACCTACCTGTCACGTACCGACATGCTCCCTCGACTCTCACAGGCCTCATCGAATGTGAAGAGCCCAATAACCGACTGGACAAGTTTGCAGGAACGTTGTTCTGGAGGAACACCATGTATTCCCTGGATGCTGACAAGATCTTACTACGTGGGTGTAAAATCAGGAATACGGACTTCTGCCACGGCCTGGTCATATTTGCAGGTAGTTATGAGCTGACCACGGGTAGTATTTGCTGATTAAAGCGTGCCCTAGAGAGTGNGTATTCCCTGGATGCTGACAAGATCTTACTACGTGGGTGTAAAATCAGGAATACGGACTTCTGCCACGGCCTGGTCATATTTGCAGGTAGTTATGAGCTGACCACGGGTAGTATTTGCTGATTAAAGCATACCCTAGAGTGTGAAACCACATCTCACCTTACAGACACTGGCTGTGTGCTATGTCCCAGTTTGTAAAGCTGTAGTACTCATGCTCCTTTGTGCATTGTAGCTTTTCCCTTCTTCTTCTGTCGTTGCTTTTAGGTGCTGATACAAAAATAATGAAAAATAGTGGAAAGACGAGATTTAAAAGGACAAAAATCGACTCCCTCATGAACTACATGGTTTATACTGTAAGCCTTTTTGCTTGTTGAGTTCATTTTGAAGTGAACAGATGCAGATTGAGGAAACTTGGTGCATTAAGTGTGTTTCTATGTTGTTGTGACCCAATGAGTTGGGATGAAGTAGGAGGAAACCTAAAAAGGTGCCTTGCTGTTGGAATGTGTGTCCCTAAGCCGCCGGTGTAGGGGTCTAGGACAGCCTACAGGGTGAAGACAAGCGCTTCCAACCCAGTGCTGCAGGTGCTTCTGCCTGTCTGCACTGGACCTTTGGGCAGAGACCTGAGGACCTGGGTCCAGAGATCAGTTTGGCACCCATGGGCTGTGTGTGGGAGGAACACTCACTGCCAGGCAACCCACGCTCTGCTGAGAGTGATGCCCGGGGATGGGGCGAGAGGAGCCTGTTGGCAGGCAAAGGCACTTCTCTCAGCATGACTGTGGTTCTGCATGGTTTGTAAACAACCCTAAACACAGGAAAACGATGCTTGGGGCATAGACTAAAGAGTAGAACCCAGATTGTCTGGAGAGATCGTGTGGTGGGAGAGGTTTGCTCCCCTTCCTCCTTACAGATACCTGTAGCAGTCTATTTTGAACGTGAAGATTTGGGATTTGTGTCGAGAAGATGTTTCCAAAGTGTCTCAGGCCTCTCTGTGTGCTGCAGATTTTTGTTGTCCTCATCCTGCTGTCAGCTGGCCTTGCCATTGGACACACCTACTGGGAGCAGCAGATCGGCAACTTGTCTTGGTACCTCTACGATGCGCAAGACTTCAGTCCTCCATACCGTGGCTTCCTTAACTTCTGGGGATACATCATTGTTCTGAACACCATGGTTCCCATTTCCCTCTATGTGAGGTAGGTGGATACACTGGCTTTGAAATAGCTGAACTGGTGGTGAGGCTGAATTCCTTCATCTGGGGTGAGGGGACTTCATTTCCCACCGGTGGTAACGGGTGCAGCTTCACGTTGGGTGGGAAAGCATAAGAGTTTTGTGTCTTCCTGAGAAGACATTGGATGCACTCCCCTCTTTGCTGGGATTTACATAGGGATCTGTGTTGCTTTCATGTAAATCATCCCTCAAGGGTCAGTCTTTGACTCAGAATTTACAGGTCTGAGGCTTTTCTTACCATATTAAGCATTTCTGCTCTGTACTTGAGCTAAGGGAGTCATTTCTCCCAGGCAGCAATCTGATAAAACTGGACACTTGATTCTGCTAATATTTAACTTCATGCAGTGCATGAATTTAAGGAGATTATTCCCCAACAGGAGATCATGAAGTGTGAGTAATTTTTGTCTTTGACAGACCTGTCTGTAGTGTATTTCAAGTCCTTCAGCCTCCTCCTTGCTCTTCTCCCAAGCTGTACTGGAAGCGCTGTTCCGGGTGGGATTTCTGTTAGGTGGGTGCAGCACCGCTGACCCTTTTGGCTCGATGAGGTTGTAGAGGCTCTGCTGAGGTGGTGCTGAAGCTGAGCCGTGTGGCCCAGCAGCAGTCTGAGCAGCTGGTGTGGTGGAGCTGCAGCTCTGCAGTGGGCTGGTGAATGGAATCAGTGTCTCTGGGGCTCCTGGGCTCTACCAGCGGCGTGAGTCCTGGAAAGCCGAGTCCCTGGATGCGTTAATGTGCTGTTATGTTGGGAAGAGAGGCAGCAGGGAGTGAGAACTCTGCTTTTCTTCCATCTAGTGTTGAAGTGATTCGCTTGGGCCAGAGCTATTTCATAAACTGGGACCTGCAGATGTATTACCCCGAGAAGGACACAGCGGCCAAGGCCAGGACCACCACGCTGAACGAGCAGCTGGGGCAGATCCACTACATCTTCTCGGACAAGACGGGGACGCTTACGCAGAACATCATGACCTTTAAAAAGTGCTGCATAAACGGCCAGAGATACGGTAGGTCTGCTCCACGCTGCTGTGGCTGTCTGGGGAGCGCTGGTTTGTGCCAGGAGCGATGGGGAAGAGCCTGCAGGAGGGATTCTAATGCCTGCTGGGAATCGGGGCCTATGGGTGTCATTAGCTGTGACTGAACTTGCAGAGTTTAGCCCTGGTATTGGGTAAAGCTCCTGGGAAATGGAATTGTTGGGGTTTTCCCACTGTTCTCCCATTTAAACGAGGAAACTGCTGGATTTGAGTCATGGGTTCTCAATTGGAAAGTCACAGAATCCCAGAACGTCAGGGGTTGGAAGGGACCTCGAAATATCACCCAGTCCAACCCCCTGCCCGAGCAGGGTCATCTAAATCAGATCACACAGGAACGTGTCCAGATTGGTCTGGAATGTCTTGAGGCCAGAGATGAGTAACTCAGAGAATGCTTTGCTTTTGGTAGAAGCACTTTTGGTAAAACTCATCCAGAGACAAGCAAGAAGCTCACCAAGAGCAGCAGCTTTTCCTGTTAGTGTGTTGCTGCCGTTTCCAGCCCTGTCTGGATTTCAGCTTTTCAGATTTGCAGCATCTGGGCTCCAGAGTTACTGTTTGGTGGGTCTGGGTAACAAAACACAGCGTGCTGGCACCGTGTGCTCTGTGAGCGTCGCGTGGCTGATGGGAGAGGAGGAGTCTCTGGCAGCACACACCGTGTTGAGCCAGCTCAGGCCTTTCATGGCAGTTCCACCACCAGCACAGGCCTTTCATGGCAGTTCCACCACCAGCTCAGGCCTTTCNCACCACCAGCACAGGCCTTTCATGGCAGTTCCACCACCAGCACAGGCCTTTCATGGCAGTTTCACCATAAGCACAGGCCTTTCATGGCAGTTTCACCACCAGCTCAGGCCTTTCATGGCAGTTCCACCACAGGCCGGTTCCCTTTATTTCCGTTGGCGTTGCTGGTGTTGGCTGTGAATGAATTGGCTCTCTTTGACCCTGAGCTAGCCCAGTGCAGTAGATGTTCTCTGTACTTTTAGCCTTGTAAAATCTTTGTTACTCCACCCTGTGCCTGCTAACTGAGGCACCTGCCTTGCAGGAGACTGCCGGGACGGAGCGGGGCAGCTTCAGAGCCACCCAGAGGTAGGTCACTGTGCCCTGGCACTGAAGTCCCCGCGGTCTGTAGAGCGGGGAACGCTGCTCTGCCCAGGTATGGGGAGGTGATGCAGGGTAGCACAAAGCACAGGAGATAACTCAAACTGTCCTCTCTTCTGAGCAGCAAGTGGATTTCAGCTGGAACATGTACGCGGACGGGAAGTTCTCGTTCTGCGATCACTATCTGATAGAGCAGATAAAGTCCGGAAAGGATCCAGAAATCCAGAAGTTCTTTTTCCTGCTTGCCATCTGTCACACAGTCATGGTGGACACTTCTGATGGTGAGCATCTCTGGTTTGGGTTTGGGATTTTTCACTTGCCTGAGCAATAATAATTCAAATCCAGTCGCTCCTTTAAACTAAACAAAAGCAGGAGCCGCGGCTGTGCTGGGATGAAGGTTACTGTTACCTCAGCTCCAAGCAGGATGACCTGGAGGGAGGAGTGTTCAGGGATGTACCTGCTTGGAAAATGCATGTAGTACAAGCCTCTCTCCCCTGCGTGGCTTTGCATGCCTGAAGCATGGCTGTGACCCCTTGGCTGCGGTGTCGGAGCCCCCGTCACCCTCAGGTACATGCTGGCTCTCTCTTCCCTGCTCCGTGGCACAGGTCAGCTCAACTACCAAGCGGCCTCCCCGGACGAGGGAGCCCTGGTCACGGCAGCCAGAAACTTCGGCTACGTGTTCCTCTCCCGAACACAAAACACCATCACCCTGAGTGAGATGGGGACTGAAAGAACCTACGATGTCCTGGCCATCTTGGATTTCAACAGTGACAGGAAACGGATGTCTGTCATCGGTAAGTGGAGCGCAGCCACCAGCCCGTAGGGCAGAGCTCCCTGGAAACTCAGAGCTGGACAGATTGCACACTCCCAGGACAGACTGTGATCTGCAGGTGCAGATCCCTTCAGCAGGCCTGGTGTTCAGGCCCAGCCTCTGCTGGGGATGGTCTAGGTCCCGTTAGTGGAAGCTTGAAGCAGTGCTGCAGAGATTTGTTCCCCCTCTTCCCAAAGAACAAACATCACTTGTTCATCTGACCAGTGGAACACCAGGCATTCAGGCTGAGGTAGAAATAGCTCTTCCCTCTTCATTTTGGCTGTCTTTAAAGAAGTCAGTCTTGAGCCAGGTAGCCTTAAAAACAACACATCTCCCTAATCCAGGCACACCTCCTCTTTTGTGTATGTCTGCCCAGTGGGCAAGGGAGATGCCGATCTGCTCTCAACCAGTACCAAAAACTGAATCCCTGGAGTCTGAATCACTGAATGGTTTGAGTTGGAAGGGACCTTAAAGACCCTCTAGTTCCAACCCCTGTGTGGTGAAAGAGAAGAGGAAATGCCCTTGTCCACCAAGTTACTCAACGGTGTTAGAGATGATGGTGAAGAAGAAACATGAGCTTGTAGCCATGGTACTTGCAGAAGTAGGCTGACAGATTGGATCTGAAACTACTTTATTTAAACACACCCTAACATTCTGTCCCATCTCTCTTACTTTACTCCACAGTAAGAGAATCAGGTGGCAACATCAGGCTGTACTGTAAGGGGGCTGATACCGTAATTTATGAACGGTTGCACCCGAGGAATCCGAAGAGAGAAGCTACAGAAGAAGCTCTAGATGTATGTTTATATTTTGCAAGCTGCTTTTAAATTGAAAATTGTTTATTTCTGGCAATAATTTAATTGATTTCCTTTCCCTGAGCTATTGAAACAAACACAGACCTATAATTGGCTCTACAAGGCATCCCAAACCTGAGAAATAATCAAAGCACTCGAAGTGCTCATGCATGTTCACTGTCTGTGCGTGGGAAGGGAACAGGCTTTTTCCTCATAGTTAGCAGCATTTGTGATCCCTGTGCCCTGTTCCATGTGTCACCTCTGCAGTACTCGGGTCACACTGCCTTGTCAGCTGCAACTTCCTTCTGGGCCTTTCTCAAGCTACCAGCACTAACTGCACACACTTACAGCCCTCCCCAGTGTTTATATTAGCACTAACGTTTGGACTGCCAGCGAAGGGGTCTGTTTTGTGGGTGTTGTTTGAATTGTTTTTCAGATTTTTGCAAGTGAGACTCTCAGGACACTCTGCCTGTGCTATAGGGACATTAGCCATGACGAGTTTGAAGCTTGGAATAAAAAGTGTGTGGAGGCCAGCGTAGCTACAACGAACCGCGATGAAGCTCTGGACAAGGTGTACGAGGAAATAGAACAAAACTTGATCGTAAGTCAAGCCTTAAATTGTTAGAGTACTCTTATGTGGGAGGGAAGAGATCTTTCCTGAAAATGTCCTTGTTTATTAGGATGATTTGGTTTAGATCTTTGCAGTATTTTATTGGCTTTAGAGGCACACCAGATGTCAGAGTTAATAGAATGAAAGGTGCTGTGGTTTGGCACGTGTATTGTTTATAGGTCCCCTCCATGTGCAAGAGTGTTTGTCTTTACTGAATTCTCAGCTTGAGCTGTACTGTGGTGTGAAGACATATCCAGAATCTCTACTGACAAGTGGTTCCATTTTCTACATGTTTATCCTGTTAACCACCTGCATTCCAATATCTTCCAGCTGCTGGGTGCCACAGCTATTGAAGACAAACTGCAGGATGGGGTTCCAGAAACCATTTCCAGACTGTCAAAGGCAGACATTAAAATCTGGGTGCTGACAGGTGACAAGAAAGGTAGGTTTACTTACAGCCAAGGAGCTAGTGCAAACAGGAGGGGGGCTAGAAGCTAACCCAGGACTAGTGCAGGTGAGAAATAAAGTGTGTTTCTAGAGAAGCTTGGGCTGAAATCCATTGAAATCAGAACTGGAGAAATCGCTACAGCTTGCAAAATTTCATCTCATTGTTGCCAGTCCAGAGTTACTGGCTGAGCTTGTCTCTTCTGTTCCTCCAGCAGATGAGCCCAGAGGGCTGATTCCATGAGTGCCAGCTATTTTTTATTGCTGATAAGCTTTTCCAGGTCACTGATAGCTTTTGCATCCAAAACATTCTGGGACCATGCACTTTGGCACAGCAATGTATGTTTCATAGGAAATGCAATTCCCTATTGTTGCCTGTAAATCCACCACCCACTGTGCCTTCGTGGTCCTGGAACGGTAGTTGTGTGACACACAGCTAACCATCACCCCCCTGGCTCCCCCCTGCTGGCTACAATGCTGTTCATCCACGCTGTGGGAATGAGAGGGAACCTCAGAACTTACTTAGGAGGTACTTCTGGCTGCTCCCAGCAGTTACTCGTGATGGAATTTGAAGTAAATACCTTTTATTTTTTTTTAAATTGTAGAAACAGCCGAAAATATCGGATTTTCTTGTGAACTCCTAACAGATGAAACGACAATCTGCTATGGAGAAGATATCAGGCAAGTGAGAAGCACACAGGGTTTATTTTGTGGGAATTACAGATGTTCCTGTTATACAACTTACCCAGCAGTAACTGGTTTGTGCCCCCGTGACTCTTCCATGGCTGAACAGTATTTCTTGGCAGTTGTTTGGCTGTACAGTG
>VXBZ01005075.1:39181-61048 GCA_013399135.1 Heliornis fulica | reverse complement strand
GATTCTATGATTCTTAAAATGTGGATACATAGCTGTGTAACTTAAGAGAGTATAAATAGAGCAATGTAACAATGTTGAAAAGAGCAGTCTATCTCTACCTCACAAATGTCTGGTTCAAATGGCAGACACAGAAGATAGAATTTAGTTTACCTGAATCATTTAGTTGATAGGATTTTTGTTTGTAGTTTCTGTGAAAGGAGCTCAGTAAGCTCAGTAAATTGACACTGCGGGTTGGGGGTATTGTGGTGGACATAGCTGAGCTTGCTGTAGGTCAGAATTGCAGAAACCAGCATAAATGAGACCTTGTAAGACTAGATGAACTTTCAGGTCCCTTCCAACCCAACCCGTTCTGTGATTCTGTGACTTGGTTTTGTAACAGTAAGCTACTTCCCTCAGGCTCTTCTGGAGAGAAGGAACTGAGTGCTGGATTACAGACCAGGCTGTGGGGGTGGAGGGGGTGGAAACCCAAAAACCAACCCAAAAACCCAAACCTGAACAAAAAATCTCTGTGTGACAGATGCCTTGAGGCAGATTATTGACTGAAAAAAGATTTCAATCATGGGGAAAGTCACCTTTTCTGTTGTTCCATGTGCTCTGTGTTCATCGATACAGAACTTTGTGCTCTCTTTTTAAAATGGTATGACTTGATCACAGAAAATCCCCACTGTATCTTCAGCTTTCCTTCCCAAATGAAACAATTTTCAAATCTTTATATTAGCAAACTACTTCAGCAAAACCCTACCATGCTGTACTGTCTGCAGTCAAAAAAGGTTGTGCAACAAGCATGTAGATAAGTGTGGGTATAAAATTTAGAGTAACAATGTTAATAGAACACACTGTGTTCTAAGCTCTTGCTTGTTTGGTGTTTAGGTATGTGGTTTTGAGAATACAGTATCTTGAGATACTCAAAACAAATGGACTTGATGAGGCAGATCTTTTCTGCTCTTACCTTCTCAGATAGTCTTTGAGGCAGGCATTCCATTTGCCAAGTGGATGTATGCCAAGAAAGAGGGGCTTTGTGCAACACAAAGAAAAAAATCTGCTGTATTTAAGCAGATGAGAAGATACAGACATATGCATGTTGCATTTTCTACTGTTTAGATTAAAAATAAATGAATAAATAAACAGACCAGCTAGAAAAAACATTACTTTTTGCTACATTGCATGATTTTGAACATACTGTGACTGAAAGTTACTAAAATTATTACACTCATTCCAAAGACCAAAACCCAAACATCAGTTCTGTGTGATGTATTTTTAAAACTTTAAAAATCAAGAGTTACAAATTTTGTGTTTAACTTACACTACTCGACCTTGAAATACATTCATTCAGTACACTGTTCTTTCATTGCTTCACCTGAGAAATGCACTTTGCTGTCCAGAAAAGGTCTACTTGTCTCAATCTGTGCAACAGATGTTAGTCATTGTGTCTCCTTCTCCCCTCTTCTGCCCTTCCATGAAATGCAAATATGGTCTTTGGCATTTAGATCTCCCTAATGGAAAAATAAATTTCCTTGCTTGGGCTAGTTGTGGTAACTGCTGAGATTCAAAAAAAGAAAAAAAAAATTCTCTATAATGAAGCCAAAGAGTTTTGTAAACTGTATCCAATATCCTCCTCTGCCATATAATGAACTCCTTACTAAGTGGGAGATTGCTTTTGCTGGGGTGTGGGCTAGCCCTTAAATTTTCAGAAATGAAACTGTAATATTTTTAAAGATGTTTTTATTTGTTTGCTCTGTTTGTTCATTCTTCTTATGACTCAAACCCATCAGTGTGTAAATGTTGCATGCCATTGTGCAACTCTCAAATTGGCAGGCTGCTACCCTGACAGCTATACAAGAGATGCAATTGGGAAATTCTCTTTTTCTTTGCCTTTTCCAGTAGTGTAACAGCATTTTTCTTATTTTTTTCAAACTGTTCATTCTTTAGAGTGCTGAAGGAAACAGCTCACCTGTGTTTGCCTCATCTGTTCCTTCCATTAATATTGCTGCTTCTTACTCTGTGAGCTGCAAAGTGGGGCTGCTGATCCTCACTGATTATTCTCCTTCTCTCTCATTGCAACACCGCTCGGTAGACCTGGAGTTTCATTTTTGTGTGGCTATGGCACTGATTCAGGGAATAACCACTCGTGGATACATTATCTGAGCTAGTGATGCCCAAGCTAGCAGGGTTAAAGCTTGTTCCAAAGATGCGTCCTTCAGCGAGGGAACCTCCAAATGCACTGCACTTGTCTTCCTGAGACAAGGTCACCACACAGCCACATTTCTTGCTGGACTTCAGAGAGGTGCATGTTAGAGTTCCTGTCTTTTGGTCATGAGAAAATGAGGTATTGAAATAGGCCTGAAGTTCCAGAAGGACATACAACTTGAGAGAGTCCATTGCAGGGCCATTAAGACGGTTAAGGGAGTGGAACACTTTCCTTATGAGGACAGGCTGAGGGAGCTGGGTCTCTCCAGCTTGGAGGAGACTGAGGAGTGACCTCATTAATGTTTATAAATATGTAAAGGGTGAGTGTCAGGAGGATGGAGCCAGGCTCTTCTCAGTGTTGGCTAGTGATAGAACGAGGGGAAATGGGTCCAAACTAAAACATAGAAAATTCCTTCTTAATATAAGGAGGAACTTTTTCACTGTGAGGGTGACATCACTGGAACAGGCTGCCCAGAGAGGTTGTGGAGTCTCCTTCTCTGGAGACATTCAAGACCAATCTGTCACATTCCTGTGCGATTTAATCTATGCGATCCTGCTCGGGCAGGGGGGTTGTACAAATGATCTTTGAGGTCCTGTCCAACTTCTAACACTCTGTGATTCCTTGATAAGCCCATTATTATAACAATTTATTATGTAAAGTGCAAGAAGTAAGGTACCATGAGACCAGTAACCGATTTTTTTACTATTCAGTAAATTTGACGCGTGCAAACATTTTCTCAATTATGTGCAGAATAAGTGATGCTCTCTTTTCACCAAGAAGCTCATTCAAGTCAACATTTTGTTGGGTACCAAATAACCTTTAGAATAAATCAGTAAATTATAAAATAAAAGGCTTCAACTAAAATATTCGTACTGCCAAGTAGAAAACCTAGTCAACCGTTACTGACATGGATTCACTGATCTAGAAAATTACTCTAATGCACATATCAATATACTTGCTGATTTCTTACATTTCAGTGGATTTAAAAAAAAAAAATTGTTATTGCAGAGAGCCCTTGTTTCACATAAGTGTCATAGTAAAGCAATGATATAGTTATTTTAGCTCCTTAAGTTTACTTTTTTAATTAAAAAAATAGTAAATTTTAAAGTGGAATTTAGTGGTAGAATTAGTGGTATCAGACTGTTTATATGAAGCTGAAAAAATAGCTACTAAGGAAAATACTCAAATTTGTGAATTTCATTCCAGTTCAATAAGGGTTTCTTTATGCAAGAGGAGATGCTAAAATATCGTTTTAAGGAAAACAGAAAATTTTCATTGTTGCATTGACAACCCGTTGCAGGTTGTCATCCCTTAAAATGGACTCCCTGTTGAGGAGTTGGAATTACTTCCTAATATATATGCAGTTTTTCTAATTGAAAATTATTGATGAATGAAGTTATTTTGCTGGACTATATAATATTAAATAGGCTTTTTTAATTAAAAAGAGTGAAAGATTTAAGTCCAGGTGACACGGAAGTTAGCAATAATGTTTTCCTGACTCTTGCAGAAATTTAGATGACAGTTCTGCCTGTGTTGCTATTTCTGCCATTGGCTTCACCTAGGTATGCCCCTTCTGTCCATTTTTTGTGCCTTCTGAGGAGCCAGAATTTAACTGGCTCATGAGGCAAGTCTTAATGAATTTCTGTTTCTAAAAAAAAAAAGTGTCTCGGGAATGCATGAACTGAAGACATTTGGATTATTTATTTCTTTCTGATTTATTTGGCCCTACCAAATCATCACCTTTAAAAACAGTAAGGACAAGGATTTCAGACAAATTTGATATTTCAGTTGAAGCTTTTTATTCATAGACCATGAGAAATTACAGGCCCCATGTTACATTTTCACAAATAAAATGGATCCAAAGGTCGCAATAAAAACAAAGGGAAAAGATTTTTAATAAGACACCGTTCCTTCAATCTACTATGAAAGTGAGGTCAAGTGATAATAAAAAAAAAATATTTTCCATATCGCTCTTTTTGAGGGAAGCTAGAGATTTCAGTCATACAGTTTCCTTGTAATTACTCTATTCTAGATTAAATTTAAAAATGTGAAACTGTTTGGGTGCCTAAGTCCCCTTAACAGTTTCCTTGGGATGATCTCTGCAATATACTGGAAACATGGTAAATGCTATTTGCACTGAATGTAGGTACTTGTAAATTTGTATTGTCAGGGGAAAGAAGGTATAATATGTGAATGTATCTTTCTGATTCACATCTGTTTAATAATCCAAGGTGTAATAGCACAACAGGGGAAGTCTTAGAGGTACCTTAAAAACAAGTGATTCGTGAGAATATATATGAGGCTATATATGAGAAGTGTGGCATTTGTAAATAACCCTCTTGGAGAGAACTGGGGAAAAAAAATACAATCAGTATACAGCACCATGCTTAGCGGACCACAGCAGCTTTCTCCTGTCGCTGTTGCTATATGGCACACATCCAGATATCTGCTGTACTAACATTTGCTCCTGGGAGGAGATGAAGAAAAAAGGGTCCATAAGGTTTCCATTGGCCTAGACAACTGAAACATCTGCTAGATTCATGAGCAGCTTGCTGGTCTAAATCAGCAGGGAGAACTGCTGCAGATCAGCACTGCCATATCAATAGGTATTTCATAGACTATAGGGAAGAAAAAAGAAAGTCAGTAGAGTAGATTATTTTATTTCAAAGTACACTGAAGTCTTGTGCAGCTTTATATGAAGTGATATCTAAATTGCACAAAATTAGAGCCATATCTACAACTGGTCAGTGTGCAAGACTTGTTAGGGAACACATATGCGAAAGAGGAGCAGTGAGCAATCCTAACCTTGTAATAACTGCTAATAGTAGCAGTTCATCTAGGTTCCCAGCTGAAATTTGACAAAGAAGCAGAGAAAACAGTCCCTTTACTCAGAAGCGTGGACCAGAAGATGACTCTTCTCTCCTGAAATGCAAATAGTGTGGAGATGGTTGTTGAAAGGGAATTGGTCATTCTGTGTCAGGAAATGAAACAGAGAACGAGTTTAAGTGTTGAAATAACAAGGATACAGGACAGAGGAGAATATACAACCTTGTTTGGTGTAAGCTGCATTTCATCTCTCTCAAGCCTGGGTTCTGGTGCCTAAATGTGTTGTCTGGCCTTAGTAATTTTGTTGTTAAAAAGTTTGGTGCTGCTTAGGCTTAAAAGGGCTACTAAAACTGCACATTGTGATCATTCTCTGATTGGAGTTCCTGGTGTTATTTGATTGTGTAAACTGAAAAGGGGGGGGGGGAATCAAATATTGTTGGTTTTTCAAAATGTTTCATTTTGGAACTTTCATTTGCTTAAGCAGATGTGTGTTTCGGAGGTCATCTCTGTACTACAGAGATGGTAAATATTGACGTGCTAGGTGAAATCACCACTTACAAAACCTCTGTACTCTACAGATGACCACACGTGGAAAACCTCTTACTACTCACTCAGGCATTTGCTCTGTGAGAATCATAACTGCATTTGTCAGGAAATGTTCCCAGTTGGCTGGGATGTGTCTGTGTATTGATCGCCACAACTTCACTAAGGGAGCTCCTTTTCAAAACAAAACTATCTGCAGGTATGATATTTCCCACCTTTAAGACAGTGCTGCTTCGTAACCATTCCCTCAGGCACCCCTTCATAACAGTTTTCACAGTAAATGTATTTGTTATCAAAGGGATTTTATTTGAAAGTATTTAATTTCTGTATGTGTTACACTGAGAGAACTCAAGTATCTAGCTTCTTGATATTGAGCTCCATTTAGAACTGGGATATTTTAATTTGAGCTATTAGCACTCCTGGGTGCATCCCATCAGGAGCCATGGGTTTATGGATGTCCAGACAGTTTAACTGATCCAGTCCTCATCAACCAATTTGGACTCCCCATTTATCCTGACTTCCTCCAGGGCTTCAGCCATCTGGGGTTCCTGCAATCAGTCTCCAGCAGTATAGACAGAGGCAAAGGTGGCATTCAGTAACTCCACCTTCTTACTGTCCTCAGTCACCAGGGAACCCACCTCATTCATCTGCAGGCCTACATTGCCTCTGGTGTTGATTTTGTCTGCAGTGTATTTGAAGAAAGCATTTCTGTTGTCCTTGACCTCCATTTAATTGCAAAGAGGCCTTAGCTTTCCTAGTTTTAGCCCTACATGCTCTGACAATGGTCTTACATTCCTCCCAAGTGGCCATCCCTTCCTTCCATGACCTGCAGACTCTCTTCTTCCACTTGAGTTTGCCCAGCAGTCCCCTGTTNCTGCAGACTCTCTTCTTCCACTTGAGTTTGCCCAGCAGTCCCCTGTTTATCCACACAGGTCTCCTGGTTCCCCTTCTTGTTTTGTTGGTTTTTTTTTTCCCATTAATGTTTAGATAAAATCACAGAATGTGTCAGGTTGGAAGGGACTTTTAAAAGTCATCTGGTCCAACCGCCCTGCTGTAAGCAGGGGCGTCTTCACTAGATCAGGTTACTCAAGAGCCCCATCGAGCCTGACCTTGAATATTTCCAGGGATGGGGCCTCCACTGCTACTCTGGGCAACATTTTCCAATGGTCTACTGTGCTCATAGTGAAGAACTTTTTCCTAATAGCCAAACAAAATATCCCCTATTCTAGTTTCAAACCATTGCCCTTCATCCTATCATGACATGCCCTTGTGAACAGTTCTTCCCCAGCTTATAAGGTGCCTTACTATTGGTGCTTATAATGGCACCTTTCAGGTACTGGAAAGCTGCTGTAAGGTCTTCTCTTCTCCATGCTGAACAACCCCAGCTCTCTCAACCTGTCTTCATAGTAGCGATTCTCTAGCCCTTTTGTGGTCCAATGCGCTGTTCTATTTTAACTGAAATATATATTCTGAAATAGAAGGAAATAAGTCAATGGCTCTATTATTGTTGTTCTGTATCCCTCCTCCTGTCAGCATATGTCTGTGTAAACATGTACAAGAAAACACGTTTGTGTCTGTATTTTAACAAGAGTAAAAGCTGGTGTGGGCACAGGCTAAGGCAAACCCTGGACAGTTTTCATTTTACCTTTTGTTCAGTGGTTTGGTACAGCTGAAATTTCTAGCTTCTGTCTAAACACAGAAGGTTTGAAGTGGTTAATGAACTTTTGCCAGGACTATTTGTAAATAAGGCTAAACAGTTCAGCGATGGCACCACTAGAATTCCCTTTGGCATTGCAAATATGCAAAGAACAGTGGTTCTTGGAACTGACTTACATGGCTGCATCCTCCACTGTCTTTTAGCGTTTCTCTTGGATGAAATTTCAGAAAGTGTCAAGACAGAGCTAAGAGTGGAAGGACTTCAAACTGTGATTGTGTTGCTCTTAGATAAAAAGAGAAATTGAACAGAGAATATAGACAAACAGACAAAAAATAATGCCCTTGCCACTAGGGTTACCTGCATGTTGGACTTCAAACTCTGTTATCTGTTTTAAGGATGAAGGAAAAGAAAAATTTTATTTCTGCAGAGATAGAAGAGTATTTTCTTGTTTTAATGACTCAATAGCTGGACAGACCCAGAGAGCATTTGTTCCAATAGATTTGAAGTGGTTCAGAGATGAGAGCAAGGAAGGGGTGGTGGCAAAGTGAGGAAAGAAAAAAGGAACCAAATCTACTGGTTTAATTGCATTTTTTTTTCTTGGTTGTATAATTCTTATTTTGGTGAGATGTTTATACTTTGTTTTTCATTTTTCTAAATTATTGTTTTTTTCTGAATAAAAATTCATTTTAACACTTAGGGAAAAATTAACATATGTTTTTTCAGCCCAACTCTCTTTTTCTCTAGTCAAAATTATTTTCTCAATTATTTCTGAATTTCTAGTAAATTCAGTCTTAAACATTATTTTTTTGTCCAACAAATATACTGTTTTTCAAAATATCTTCACCCAATATTAAAATTATGTCTTTACTTATGTCCCTAGAGTATTTCAAGCCAAGATTTAATTAAATCAGGTAGAGTGGAAAAACTATGATTAGGCTACTGAAGTAACTATGAGATCAGCACAGGTTCTGCAAGCAAATCAGCTGAGTCTGTGACTTGAATGATGGGTTAGTACACACAGTCTGCAGAGAGGCTCTCATCTGGTGCAGTGCTAGGCAGTACCAAGTTGTAAGGAAACATAAGTAACAGGAGTTTAGCATATAGAATCCAGCAATGGTTACAAATGTCAGGTGCACAGTTTGACCGGGCAGTGACAGATGTTACTTAATAGCTTAAAAAATCTTCAGTTCACAGGAAAACTGAAGCATGTAGGATTGTGGTCAAAACCTGTGGATGTGATTTAGGAGTTCTATGGAAAGGATTAATTTTTCTCTTTCGGTATGTTGGTTGTTCATTGTCATGTGCTTTATATTGAAACTCTTTAAATGAATATTTGTAGTTCTCAGTGGATCTATACTAGTATGTTCTGGAAGAACAACTTATGCAAAATTATGTGACATAAAACAAAAAACCCCAAACAAACCAAAATGAAACCTCCTCTCAAACGAACCCAAAAATAACCAACAAACCAACCCAACCCCATAACCTGTATTATCCTCAATGGGATGAAGCTTCATACTGATCCTGAGGAGTCCAAGTGCCCATGCAGCGTTTTTCAGAACACTTGCTCTAGGCTGATACCTCAATGTAGATTGGACAAGGGACTTGGTCTTCTAGTGAACATCTCTCAATATGACTGTAGATTTCTCATTGTTTAACTGTTTGCATTTCAACTGCTCTGGTTGCTGGGGGAGTCACCTGCTTGTCTTATCAACCTTTCAAATGATATTCTCATCGTAGAATGGTTGGGGTTGGAAAGGACCTCCAAGATAATCTGGTTCCAACCTCCCTGCCATGGAGGGGTCAGGTTACCCAAATCTCCATCCAACCTCACCTTGAACACTGTTGGGTAGGGGGCAGCCACATCTTTTCCTGACAACCTATGCCAGGGCTTCACTTGCCCTCACAGGGAAGAATTTCTGCCTAACATATAAATCTGCCCTCTTTCAGTTTCAAGTCATTAACCATCATCATTGTCATCAACTATTGAAGGTGAACTTGATCCCATTGTCCATGTGTCTGATGTTAAATAGTGCTGGTCCTAATACCAACCTGTGTCATGGTTTAACTCCAGCCAGTACCTAAGCACCACACAACTACTCGCTCACTCCTCTCCACACAAGAGGATGGGAAAGGAGAACTCGGGCTTTGAGATAAAGACAGTTTAATAGCATAACAAATGAAGAGAATAACTACAAAACCAACAACAATAATAGTAGTTATTCACAGATGTAGTTTCTCACCACATATATAAATAAACAGCCTGATGCCCAGTTTGTTTCTGAACAGTGATCCCATCTCCCAGCTCACTTCCCCTGTTGTAGCTAGAGCATGGCATTCTGTAGTAGGGAACATCCTTTTGGCCACTCTGGGCCACCTGTCCTGGCTGTGCTCTCCCACCTTCTCATGAACAAAGCAGGGTGTGAGAAGCTCAAAAGTCCTTCAGTTAGTGTAGGCACTACAACTACCTAGTGACAACTCAAAATATCAGTGTGTTATCAGCATTATTCTCATCCTAAATCTGAAACACAGTGTTGCACCAGGTACTAGAAAGAAAATTTTCTCATCTAAAACTAGGACATCCCTAAGGAATGCAACTCTGTGCTGGTCTCAACTTGGACACCGAGCCAATGATGGCAAATCTTTGAGTGCAACCATACAGGCAATTCATTATCCTCCAAGTGGTCCATCTGTCAAATCCTTTTCTCTCTGATTTAGAGACAAGGATGTTGTGTTATCTACAAAGATAAAGTGCATTTGTGAGCTTGTAACAATTAACTTTCAGGACGTTTCTTGAATTTAGGTGCCTGGGTCATCGTTCTAGTAATTCCTTCTTTGAGAAAGATTAGATTCCCCTGTTTATAATTGCTGCAGATCTGTATAATACTCTTCCCTACCACACTTCTATACCTCTGAAACTACTTCTGGATGGTGCAAGCCTGAAAGAAGATTATCGGTATGTTGCTGTGAACTTGGGGCATTGCTTCGGGGCACTTTTTCCCAGTATTTACTTTCTAGATACTGAAAATACTTGTTAAAACTATTGAAATACATATCTACAGAACCACATTGATCTCATTTTAATTCTTGGTTTCATGTTTAAGTAAAAAGAACTTTGTTAATCATGTGTGCTTTAAAGAGTAGGCACAGTTTGCATTGCTTAGAGATAAACACGTAAGCCTTCGGATGCTTATCAGCATTTTTTGGATACTCTGAGCATGCAGGACTAGAAAGAAAATCTCTCACATCAAATATTCATTCAGGGCTTGTGACCATTTCTCCGGAGCAGAATCCCGCTGTGCCAGGCTGGAGTGCATTAGAACAATTGTGGTGGTCTTTGATCTCTTTTTTGGGTTGTTGATGGCGGTTGCTTGGGTTTTTTTACACTTGTTGAAGAGTAGTGGACTTTAGTGGAGTAAATGGCTGGGTCATGCTGCTACAGTGCCAAACATTTGTGGCTTGCTATGAGTTCTCACACAGAGACAGGAGAGAAAAGTGTGTGCTTTACATCGTGTCTCATTGCAGTCACTTTTAGAATCCTTAGAAGCACTTGCTAATGGATTATTTGTATCAATAGGTTATAATCAAATTGCACCCATGGTATATTTTAGATTTTATCATTTAGATTTTATTTTATTTAAATTAGATTTTATCATTGCTAAGTATCTGAGTGAGAGTTGTTTGATATGACATATAAAGAACCCTGTCCTGATTTCAGCTGGGACAGAGTTAATTTTCTTTACACTAGATGGTATAGATCTGTGTTCTGTAATTGTGCTGGAAATAGTCTTGATAATATAGAGATGAGTTTGTTATATAAAGTTTTTTTTTGTTACTGCTGAGCAGTGCTTACACAGCCCAGGGCAGCACTGCCTGCTTGTGCACCTCGAAGGACCCTGTGTGTGTGGTCAGACCTTAAAAGTCCGAGAATTCATGTGTTTACAGGTCTTTAACTTTCTTTTAAAATGTCATGTCGAGGACTTGATTTCACTAGTTACTTGAAGGCAACTGAACAGAGAATCAGAGTAGTTACAGAAAGCACTTTCAGTAGCATGGATGGCCAAGTACACAATTGATGTGAAGTTGATAGTAGACCAATTAAAATCAGTGAACATTCTAGACTGACTTTCGTGGTGGCTGATCTACCTTAATTTATTTTTTTTAGTTGCATTAACTGTAGGAAGTTCCAGTTAGTTTGATAAAGTGCACATGGTAAGTTCTAACTCTGTGGCAAGAGTTAAATTTGATACAGCTGTATGTGTATGTATATTTGTCTCTGCTGTAACTTTGTATATATCTTCCATTACCCTGGGTTCTGTGTAGATTTTTTTTTTTTGTGCATTTTCTTTTTGGACCACTGAAGTGAAGTAAGGAAATGCTCTCATTTTTATTTTACAGACTAGGAATAGAAATGTGGTGACAATGAGGCCCAGATCCTCAAAGAAATGAAAGTGCCCAATTCCTTATTCTTCGCGTTAGGATTGGGTGCCTTCCTGCTCCCAGAGAAAAAGGGTTTTACGGGCAGTTGATGCACAAAGAAGTGAGCGCAGCACTTTAAAGCACAAAGTGACACAAAGCTCTAAACCGCATTCGCGCTGACGGGAAATAGAAAATTCAGCAGTCTCTTATCACAGCTGTGGGAAGATGAAGTTTGCTTTAATTATTTTGGGGTTTGTAACTTCCATTGGGAATTGAGACTGGTAGAGGGAGGGGAATGCCTCCCCCCACACACCTTTTGAAGGAAAGAAATAAATAAAATAACTGGATACCCTTCTCCATTCGCAAGCAAATAATACCATGGTGATTGTCTGAAAAGAGTAAAAAAAATCATCATTTATGCGAGGTTCCTAGGAAATAGCACTGTTTGTGTGCACTTTTTATTCCATTGTCTCTCTCACACTTTTTCCTGTTTATCTCTACGGAATAATTTTACTTCGATATGTAATTTTCTCAATTTTATACCTGCAATCTTCTGCACTGAAATACAGTCTGAATCAATTATATCTTGAGTTAGCTGCTGTTGTAGAAAGATGCACCTGAAACACAGGGAGTGAAGGAAGTAACAAAGGCTTTCTTCCTCCTCTATTATTGCTGTCTAATATAAATTCTGTAGCCTGAAATCAGCAGCTGTACCAGCATGCTCTTGTACTTTGGATTATTTTAGTAATTGCTTAAATATTTTAAAAAGCCTGGTGACCTTGAATGCACAGTTTGGAGGTAACAGTTATATTCTGAGTTATTTCTTCTTTCTCCCCTAAAACTCTCTCATTCCATAGTAAGTTTCTGAGGTGTTCTCATTAACTGTAATTTTCTCTGCAAGCGGTTTTATTACCAGAGCATTTAATAGTTAGGAGAGCACACAACTTGTTGGTTTGTTTCCTTTTTTTTTGAAAAGTTTGAAGAAGCAGAAGTCGCCAAGTACTGCAGACCTCCGTTTATGCCTGCTGAAATGCAGTTCACAGTATCGTTTTCCCTTAAATTAGAAAAAGACGAGCTGATAATACTTCATCTCCTCAGAGAGGTGTTTGCATTATTTCATATATAAATGAAGAGAGAAAGCCAGGAAACTGATTCAGTATATTTAGATGTTTCATCATACCAGGTTTTGTTTCTAGGAAAGAAAACCAAAATTACTGCGTGCTCTCTACAGATGCAAGCTTTTTTTTTTTTAAGCAGTCAGTTGCTTACTTCCTCACCCAAATATTTACTCTGCATACTTTTTTTTTTTTTTTTAGCTTTCAGGGCCTGGTCCTGTTAAAGTCAATATTAAAAAAATCTGACTGATTTGAAAAACAATTTGCTCAAGGATTATTTGATTTCTTTTTGAACAGTTTTGCATTGTTTTTATGGGCTCAGGTTCTGGCTGACACTGAAGGTGTCAGATGAAAAACCTGTTGTCCTGTGGTTCTTTGCAAGACTGAAGAGGACAAATCTCTGCTCCAGGGTTTCTAAAGATTGCTCACTCAGTGCTGTCACCTCCTGTCCTGGCCCTCCTCTCTTTCCACTCCCATTTCTTTTTATGGCTTTCTGATGCACAGTGACATGAGTAGACAAAGCTTGCTGTGCCGACACTCTGACATTCTCTTAAATTATAATATGTTTCCTGCAGAAAGAGATCTCTGCAGAAACAAGAGTAAAGAGAGGAATTTGTTTCTTGGTGCTTACAGCTACCAAGTCTGGTAAATTGATTAGAATATATAACCTAAGGATTAAGTGGAAGTGTTGAACTTATTAAAGAGCTTTCATTTTAATTGCAAAATGTGCTGAAAAGCCCCCACAAACAGAAACAAATAAACATTAGACGAACTCACAAAATGAATGTTTCTAAACTGGACCAAATAAAGATAATTATTCTGCATACTCTTGTTTCATACTGAGATAAAAATCAGCTTTAAAATCTCTAAAAGCAGTTGAGCCATGATTTCTGGGTGAAAAAAAAAAAGCCTTTCTTGACTGAAAACAGCATGTGGCTAATGAGATATGAGCCTGTCAATTCTACTGGAAAGCAGTATTGGTCCTCTACAAAGCATCTCAAAAACAACCTGTGATAAAATATACTTAACTATAGCTCCATCTAGCCAAAACAGATGAAATAATTTTGCCAACAGAGCTCCCTGGAATGAGCAGAGGGACCAGGTACAGCATGATGACAGTGGTACTCCATGCAACCTTCATTTCGCAATAGCTTCATTGCTTATTGTAATTTATCTTTGTACAATCTTGTAGTGTTTTCCAATGAAACTTCTTGCTTCCTCTTCAGATACAGGGGATTTGTAACATGAGCCATAAGTTGTTTGTTGTTTTGGGCTTGGGTTTTTGGTTTTTTTTTTTCTATTCCTACTTGATTAGGAGGAGAGACAGACACTAGACTTGTTCAGCTTGCTTCAGGGTTTGACCGTGGAAGAGATGGTCGCTGTGTATGCTGTAGTGGATATATGTGTGTGTCTGCCCTGCCCTGCTGGGGCAGGGTCCAAGTGTCGTTGCCAGCGACTCTGGGCCTTAGCCCTGTCGGTGGAGTGGTGATCATCTGAGTCACGTTCAGTATCGCGATCACCTGAGTTAATAATAAAGTAGGAAGTAAGTTGTACTGTACTTAGTTTAAAAGCTGTATTCAGAAGAACATATATCACTTCTATGATCTGCATTTTCTAGATGTTTATAAAAATAAAATATGCATTTAATGCTTAAGTAGCATTTGAGTGGGGAATTTGATCCAAATTGAAATTGCCCCATCTTATGTTCTTACCCACCCCACACCCTCTTTTCCACTCCCACCTTCTGTTTCTTCAGCTAAACAGGAATAATTCTCATATTCCTGGCACTGATCAGCCTCGGGCTTTTTTTATCTGCATCCTCTACAAGCTGCCAGGCAGCAAAAGCCTGGAGAGCATGTGGGTACGGACTTTCAGGAGGGCCCCAGAGCCATATCATAATCATGGAAATCCATAAGGTAGATGGTGCATCTCCTCAAGCAAGTCTCAATATCCACCCTTAGTACAAATACCAAATCTGGGTGTCGTTTCCATACCTGCATCCAGAAATAAGGAAATAGTAGTGCCTTCCTATAATTTGCAACTCTGATTTCTGTGTATAGTACAGCATCCTGGCGGATGGTGTTCATGGAAGAGAAGGGCTGCCAAACTGGTTCAGGCCATCCAGCGAGAGACAAGTAAAACATTTTGGTTTGTTCAGCTAGCACAGTGCAGACTAAAAGATGATGTATCTGGAAAGTGCTTAATGCACTGGTGAGCAGTGTGGGAAGTTCTTAGAGGTTTTCCAGTGGATGTTGAAATATAACATATAATTAATTGTTACTAAGTCATCTGCTGTGTTCTTTGTTCCTTTCTGCTCAGGCTTACTGACCATGTAGGAGTTTTGCTGGACTAAAAAGCAATTTAGTTTTCATCACTGTTCGCTGTTGGTATGAGTGTGTCTTCTGTCATCACTTTTGTCTTCAACAAAGTAAATTAAGTACGATGCAAGAATTTGTGTACTTGTGACATAGTTGAGTTTAAATCAGAAATTAAAGAGATTTAGGTAGACTTGGATTCATTACTAAAACATGGAAGTCATCTTAAAATTCTTGGCAATCCACCATCTTTCTACTTTGCTTAGCGATGATACCCAAAATTTGTGCATCAAATTTATGAAAAAAAATGATAAATTCACAAGTAGAGATATTTATGGTTTTTAAGTGAACTTTATTACAAAGGCTTATACTGAGAAAGGAAAGCTATGTTTAGAGGGGAAGAATAGAATTGGTCTCAAATGGTTTGTAGAATGAGTATAGAAATGTTGTTTAACAGTACATTTGCACGAGCCATAAGATAACGTGATTTGAACAATGTATGTAACAAAGTAATATAATTTTTCATCCATAAACTCAAATGGATGCATTATAAAGTTTATTTTATCACCATTTCAAGCCTCTGTTCCCCATAAGTACAATTCTCTGTCTCAACAGCACTATGGGCTGAAATGAGAGGGAATAGAACCACATATATAAAAAATAATAAAAAAAATTAAAAATCCTTTCTCAGCCAAATCTTTTTACAGGTCAATTAAGTATCTCTATTTCTATTCTATATGTTATCTGTAAAAACATAGATTAATTGGATTGCCTGAGGTCATGTGAGAAGTCAGTGCTAGATTTAGGAATACCTTTCAGATACTTCCAGAATCTCAGATTTTTGAAATCTGTTTCATGGAGTTACGACTCACTGACAACCCCACCATTAAAGAAAATATGAACATTAGCTTGTACTTAAATTTTCTTCCTTAATAGAAACTTTTATTAAACTCTTTTTGAAAACATATCTTTATTAAGAATGGATTTATGTTCAGTATGGTTTTGAAAATATTTATAACACAGGAACATGCAGCTCAGAGCAACAGAAGGAGAACTGGAATGGGGGTGTGGGGTGCATGGTGAGGCGGGGGGCTGTCCTTGAGGGCAGTGTCTGAGAAAAACTACTGGTTTCACAGTAGACCATCAGTCAAACTTGGGGCCCCATCTGACCCTGTGGCCAATGTGACTCATTTAGGTGTGAAAATCAGAATCTGAAGCACTCTGACGGCTACAGTGGGGTTGCCAGGTCTAGGCTCCACACTTCAGAAAAAAAAAAAAAAAAGGTGACAAATTGGAGAGGGCACAGAGGAGAGCCACAGACTAATTAAAGGATTAGAAAAACATGATTTCTACAGGAAGACTTAGGAGCTCAATTTATTTAGATTATCAAAGAGAAGGTTAATGGGTGATATGATCACAGTCTCTAAGTGCCTGCAAAAGAAAGAGAAACTTGATAATAGAGGGCTCTTCAGAGCAGGGAAAAAGATATAACGAGTCAGTGGATGCTAGGTGCTACAGTGAGACTCGTTCAGACTAGGAATGAAATTCTGTTTTCTCGTTTAAGCAAGGATGGCCATTGCTCTCCAAGGAAGGTTACTGAAGGTGCCACCGAGTTTTCCATTACTGTACTTCGTAAGGTGAAATGCTTTTGTTAGATGACAGTCTTGTTCAATCTCAGCTCCCATAGTTAAGAAATTAAGAAATGGGAGTTTAATAAATGCATTAAGAACCATTCATACTGGAGAACCGCAGCAGTTGCATCAGGTTGTTGAAACAATGATGAAAACTGTGTTTCTGTTAAGATGCTGTCCTGAATCTGGCAGGGTGTTTAGGCTTGTTGTCTTACTGATCGCTCATCACCAAGAGTTCTCAATTTAATGGCACAATTCACATTGATCAGAACTCTCATAGTCAGTGCTGGGAGTATGAATGGGGTTTTTTTGCAGTGCTATAAAGTTATCCCAGGCACAAGGGAATGATGATGTGATTCCAGCCAGTAGATGTCATGCTCCAAAACCAGATAGAGCAGTTTGGCAGAGGTTAAACTCCCTTTCATTCCAACCAGACCTCAGGTTGCTCTGGGTGGTTGGGCGTGGCTGGACTTAACTCCTGAGTGATGCCCAATTAGGTACTTTGACGAGGTTTTCACGGTTCTCAGGAACAGAATTAAGACTCAAAATGGAGTCAAGTGTCAATTGGCCCACAACAAGTGTGCAAGAGAGGGAGGAAAGAAAGTAGGAAAAAAATGGAAAAGAGAGAGAGGTTGCAATTGGTATCACCAGGGAGTTGTGGCATCCTGTCAGTCCAGTGTCTTCAGGTCTAGTGGGGAAACGTTGCGTCCAATGTTGGTTGTTTCTGGACTTTTATTGGGTTGCCCAGGAATCAAGAGTTACTTTGTTTAACCACCACTCAGCAGTGGTGTGTATGCCTAATACTGTCACTGGAGGATCTCAGGACCCCTCTGTTTCCAAACCCTGGGTCTTGGATAGTCTGATAGTCAGCTTTGCATAGGAATGCAGGTAGCACCTGGTTTGGAGGTCTGACACCTGCTTCTGACCTTTGTTTTTCTGTTGATAGGAGTGATATGGCAGTGCCATGTTTCAGCATTGTCGAGACAATCAACAAACACAGTCTCGTAATATTTTCAACACAGTTCTCTAGCGTGGGTCCAGCCGCGTGTTGCTGTGCTGCAGGAGGAGCCTGCTGTCCCTGCACCTCAGCGGTGGCACCTACAAGTGGCTGAGAACACCTAGTCACCATCACGGATTGCTGAGGTTCCTTGCATAGGGGTGTTGCTGCATTATACCTACCTATAGAACAGAAACAAGGCCTCTACCTCAAAATACTGTCAATCCTCCCAAGACCAGATCAAATCTTCAGTGGCATAAAACCACTTCTTCGACACTTACAACTCTGTGTTAAATGTCACAATGTTGATGCTTTCTATCTTGTTCATCTGTCTGCTATGGGGTCTTTTGTAACCTTCTGGTCCTTCCAACTCCAAAGTTCATATTTCAATAATCCAACTTAGATACTAATAAAACAATAAAGTAAATCTCATAAATATTTATTTAAGCCTTTCCATCGCTTACTAATAATTTCAGTCTTAATTAGTCTTAATTAAGAGGCGTGCAGTGTCCCTGCTTTCATCTTGCTTTGTCATTGCTCCACAAAGACTCCTTCTTTCCACTTCTGCTAGTTCCCAGATGAAACAGCTCAACTTCTCTGTACCTCTTTTGCCACTCCAAGCTTCCCCTGAAGCTGTGTGCATCTTCTTCATACCCACACAGCCATATGGGTATGTGCCACACATATGGGTAAGGGATGGGATGAATACTTCGGCTTCACTTTTGTATGCTAGATTAATTCTTGCTTCCAAGAGAGCAGCATGCAGTAAAGTGTCCAGAGAAAAGAAAGCCATTCTAGCCTCTTTCAGAACATCACATCTAGTTTCCATTTACATGGTTGAAAAAAGTTTACCAACTATTCCTCTGGTCAAACAAGCCTGTGACCTGACAATCAGTAGGAAATGATAGACTGCATAACCTTTATAATAAGAACTATAATCTCAGAAAGAGAATATGGAATAATCCCAGGGAGTTCTCCCAAGTCATGTTAATAAGGTCCTAAATCATTACAGCAGTTTTTTTTATTAAACTGTCTTCCGTTCTTTAATGTAAATGACATATTTCACTGTGCTAATCTCTGGCACTAGGTTGTGTTTAATGCTGCTTCTATGCAAAAAATGTTGGAGCTCCCATAACCTCTTATCTGCAACTCATGCTTTAGAAGGTTATTTCTTTAGTAAGATGCCTGCAATTAAGTGGAAGTAATAACAGGCTGTGTGCTTTTTTTCTGGATTTTTAAAATTCTAATTTAAGTGATAATCAATTTATGCAATATCTTGAGGTTCCTTGACACACTGGAATTGAAAGAGGAGAAATGGAAGGAAATGACAAATCTTTCCTGTTTTTTTCTTCTATCCTTGTTTATGATTTTTCACTCATCAAGTATTTCTCAACGTGTGGTTTTCAAGAAGCAGAGTTTGATTAATGAAGTGTCAGACACAGAGGATGTCATGAGAATTTGGGCATTTATTGTTTGCAGCATTTAAATTAGTCATGGTGTTTTCAGTATTCCTTATATTTTATTTGCTGTATCTGTTATCCTGTTATTAGTAAATTCCCTCTTACAGCAAATATCAATACATAGTAATTTTTGATTTCTAGATATGTACACAAATCGGATACTTACACAAAAATTATACCAGTTACTCAGATTTGTCATTTTTATAGAAATCCATTTATTTAAAATCAGGAGAAGGAAATGGTTTTGTTTAAATAAAAGATTTACTGTAATTTAATTTATTGACGTGACCTTTCCTTAGCACTGCTGACAAGTTGTTAATTTGTTCAGGATATAAACACTTAGGCCCTAGAAGAATTTTCTTGTAGAGCATTTGTGGGCTACCTAAATGCTAATGGCATCAACGCTATGGATGCCATCAAAACTGTTTTACATAGGGATATGGACAGCCATCAAACGCGATTGGAATTACATCAGGCCAAGCAGCAGTTCAGTTATTAATCCCTTATTTAGTAATGCCTGTCTCTGGTCATCTGAGAATCTGTCTGCTAGATAACAGATGTGTGTATTGGTGTGCCTCAGTTTCACTTGGATGAGGGAGAACCACTGTAATGGCAGCAACTGAAAAGGGATGTTTCTGTGGAGGCTTTATGTGGATTTCTGAATCCATATTGGTGTAATTAGTAGATATTGTATATCTAATTTCCTTGATGTACTCATGACATGTCTATGAACTTGTTCTCTCCCGTAGGACAGCAGAGACATTTTTCACTTTTGACACATCCAACTTGAGTATCAACTTTGGCATTACACTTCTCGAGCTAGCAACCCCACTTAAACATGAGTGCTTCTTGTATTAAAAGAACCTGTGTAAAAGGAGGGGAAGAAATAAGCATGTATTTTGGTTGGACTATTGGATTGTCTTTCTTTACCGTTTTACCCTTGAGTAAATTAATATATCACCCAGAGAATGATACGTGTTGTTTAATATTGTGGAACTTACCTTTCCCAACCCTTGTTAAAAATTACTTCCATGTTTTTCCTGTGCTCCCTTGTAGTGATACTCTGTGCTGTATGGCAAGGTGTGAGCTATTCTCACGACACTTTAGTCTAGCTATGCCATTGAGTATGCTCGTGATTCAAGAACCTGGGTGACACTGTTCCTGTATTGTGTAGAGGTATTTGGAAATCTTCCCAGTGACTTTTCAGCCAGAACTTAATGTGATTCGTAACGCCTTGGGATAGAGTCACGGATGTGAGAGAGCGCTACTACCTCATCACTTCCGTTTCCATGTGAGATCAGGTTGTATTCCCTCAACAGAGAGTGCGTCGAGTATTAGGTACACACTACGTTTGCTCTTCAACAACTTCCCAAATGCAGCAAGGACAGCATTGCCCTGAGAGTCCTTAAAGAAGCATGGAGATGAATGGGGAGCCAAGGCTGCCCTGTCCCTAGATTTTAAAAATCCTGTGCAGATTTTTGCTGTGCTTTCAGTGATGTGTTGAACAGTCAGCTAACTATAGTATGTGTACTGAGACTTCTGTGTAGGGTATGTGGTGTGTGAGCCCTATGCGAGGGCATGTTCTTGTTGTAAGGGTATGTCTGGAAAGATAAAACTGTACAGTATTTTGGGGGAATTAATTACTATGACTTACAGAAGATAAAAACAGTAAGAAAAAGTAAATTTTAAAATAAAATCTTTTTTTTTTTTAAGAATATGTTGTGATTATATATTTTTTTCAATGTATTGTACTGCATTTCTTTAATCAGAATAGATCACATTGAATCCAGGCTGTCACCTGTGGGATGTTCCACAATAAATTCAATTCTACAACTTAAATATTTTCTTTTTTTTTTCTCTTTCTCCTTTCCCATCTATATCCCTCCCCTCCTCCCCTCCCTCCTCAGGCAGTCAAGGGCAGTTTCCACTTACACAGAACGTCACGGTTGTGGAAGGGGGAACAGCAAATTTGACCTGCAGGGTCGATCAAAATGATAACACCTCCCTCCAGTGGTCAAATCCAGCTCAACAGACACTGTACTTCGATGACAAGAAAGGTAAATAGTTTCCTGAACTCATGGTCCTGTGTCTTNTGTGATTCGTAACGCCTTGGGATAGAGTCACGGATGTGAGAGAGCGCTACTACCTCATCACTTCCGTTTCCATGTGAGATCAGGTTGTATTCCCTCAACAGAGAGTGCGTCGAGTATTAGGTACACACTACGTTTGCTCTTCAACAACTTCCCAAATGCAGCAAGGACAGCATTGCCCTGAGAGTCCTTAAAGAAGCATGGAGATGAATGGGGAGCCAAGGCTGCCCTGTCCCTAGATTTTAAAAATCCTGTGCAGATTTTTGCTGTGCTTTCAGTGATGTGTTGAACAGTCAGCTAACTATAGTATGTGTACTGAGACTTCTGTGTAGGGTATGTGGTGTGTGAGCCCTATGCGAGGGCATGTTCTTGTTGTAAGGGTATGTCTGGAAAGATAAAACTGTACAGTATTTTGGGGGAATTAATTACTATGACTTACAGAAGATAAAAACAGTAAGAAAAAGTAAATTTTAAAATAAAATCTTTTTTTTTTTTTAAGAATATGTTGTGATTATATATTTTTTTCAATGTATTGTACTGCATTTCTTTAATCAGAATAGATCACATTGAATCCAGGCTGTCACCTGTGGGATGTTCCACAATAAATTCAATTCTACAACTTAAAT
>VXBZ01005075.1:0-39088 GCA_013399135.1 Heliornis fulica | reverse complement strand
TTAAAATTATTTCCCTCTAATATTTTAATGTGAAAACATTTGCTAGGAATATGTGTTTTCAGCTGTAATTGTTCTATAATCTTTTTTTTTTTGAGGAGGAGGAGGGGTTTGCTGAAGTACTCTCTTGCATAATAAATTGCATTAATAGAGGAAAATAATAGTTAATTCTTACTGAAAGCAAATTTAGGAACTATTACTGCAAAACATCTTGGGTGGTGAGAGGCTAGCAGGGGAAGTAGTAGTATAAGTGTGACTTCTATCAGTGTTTCTGTGTGTATATATATATATAGATACTATCTCTATATATTTTATACACGTATGTATATAATCCCACTACTTGCTTCAAGGCTACTGCAATGTGGTTGTCAGTGCAATGTATGGTTCTGTGTTAGCTGTTGTTACTGTTACAGCTAATAAAAATGCTTGGGTTTATTGCCCTGATTTTTCCAATTATATCATGCAGAGATTTTTTTAATTTCAGTTAAAATGGGGGGGGGGAAGAGTGGAAAATGTTCATTCCTTTCAAAACAAGGGCATTATCACTGCAGTAGGATATATTTCTATGACATTTATCTGAATATGAAATGAAAAGGCATTGTTTTACATAATAGAAAGTTAACATAGAAAGATTATGTTAGATTCCATAAAGAAAATAAAACTAAAGTTATGTGGGATTAATTCATTACTTGGCTTCAAAAATGCAAACTCTCTGGTATTGATATCAGGGGTAGAGAAGTTCAACGGTATTTCATACTTAATTCTACTGGTCGAATTTATTCTGAAAGGTGCTACATACTCTAGAACATATTTTACCAAGTGTGGTTATTCCTCTGCTTAAAATTAAAGAAGTGCTGTCCAAATGCTTTGCCGAATGATTACAAGACTTTAAAACACTTTGTAAGACTGAAAATGCTTTTTTGGTTCTATGCACTTCAATAAAAGTGGAGTCTAAAACCTGTCATTTTATACCTGCAGAAGCTGCAATCAAAATATGTTTTTTTGCTATTAATATAATAGCTGAATAGAATCTCTTTATGGTGTTGAAGTGGTTCCTTTCTCTTTTATCTAATTTCCTGTAGCGTGTAATCATTTGATTTGCAATCTCACTGAAACCATAAGTACCTTTTGAAGTCAGGATTGAAGACGAGAGGTTTATACGGCGCAAACTTTTGAGCTTAAAAGCCTGGTCCTGTAACCTTTACTCATATGGACCCCTTTATTCTAGCTGTTATCGTTACTGGTTTGGATGGGTAAATAATGTCTGCAAAACTAAAAGCAGAGAGAAACCTGCCTGTTGGTAGAGCTCATCAATACTCACAAAATCTATATCTTTTATAAAATAAGTGATATTTGAAAGGATGCTGAGAAAGACATGGGAGGACTGCAAATAGATTAATTTGAACTTTGTAGCCATTCTGGTGTGAATTGAATTTTCTCTGTACTTTAGCTAAATCTGTACTTTTACAAGGAATAATTGAAGTTTGTATTACTTTTTAAGATAATGAATTGAAGCAACAGAATTTGAATAGCATGCAGCATAGTAAGTACTTAGAAGCAATTTATATTCCCCACAGGAAATGTGAGATGCTGAAGTGTGTAAATTTAAAGGACCACACTCTTTATTGAACTTCCAGCTTGTCCCAAGACTTCAGTGAATACTTGATAATTAATTTTATAGAGGTATAACTGTGTTTGTTAGACAGGAAAGTGGTCAAGAAAAACTATAGGTCCATCAGTCAGGGATGTTTAGTCGTTGGTACATTTGCATTCTGTGGGACATTCCCAGGTTTGAGTATGCAGAGGGAAGTGAGCAGTGCATCCAAATCCTACATGGAAATCATCCTAGCATTTCTTAAAATGAAGGTACAACTTTCATTGGCGATTTTTTTTTTTTTTTTGGCTTGTGTATGGATGTGTTCTTGTAAGTATGAGAGAGATTTCCTTTACATCTTTTTGATCCTGTGCCAAATTCAAGAGAGGTATTTCTGGCTCTGATACCTTGCTGGTTTTTCAGTAAATGGAGGTGAGTGCAACTGTATTGGCTTTCTTTTTTTAATTTTTCTTCCTTTTTTTTTTTCTTCCATTCCTAATTCTCCTAACTAGACATACAATTTGGATATAAAAAGCAGCTTTCTATTAGATCCAGACATTACATTTAATTTAGTGAGAGCAGTGCCTCAGCCAGAGTCGTTTCAAACCTGTCTGTTAACATTGGCCAAAACTAACCTTCAGATCTTCAGTACCATGAAAATTGCAGTTTAATAACTATATTTCTCAAACCCTGAAGATTTATGGAAACTGTTGAGTAGGTGTAGGGTTATGTTCTGTGCAGGAGAAAGAACCTTAGAAGAGGAGCACAACCGGTAGCCTTTATGTCCGTCAGAGCTGAGTAACTGTGGATATTACCATGCTCAGAATAAAATCCAAATCTGTTTTAACTTTACTTCCTTTCAGTAAGTTCTTGTCTATACACGTACTTGTATGGATGACACACGCAGGAAGGGCAATATATTTCTTTCATGTCTGGAAGCATAAAAATATTCTGGACATGAGTAAGATAGTATAATGAGTAAAGCCAGGTAAGTATCAAGAGAAGGTGCTAACTGTAGCACAAGGTGAGGGAGATGACAGCTGTCAGCATGTGACCAAACAGGTGCCCAAGAATAAAGTAAATGGTCCATGCAGTGAAAAGCCTTCCATCACTAGATTTAGTTGGTGGCACCCTTTCATGTTCAGGCTTCTTTCCCAAGGAAGTTGTTTCCCCTGTCTTGCAAAAGTATTTTCTGAGCAAAATAGAACTTGTCTTGGGCCAAGGAAAAAAAAATTAAAAAAGAGTTGATTGCTCAGATGGAGGGAATTTCATCTTCCCAGCCACACACATTTCAACAATGGATTTAATTTATTCAAAGCAAATATATACTATACAAATCATGTTCATGTAGTTTTACTTTCTGTGGAGCTGTGATGCAATCGGTGACATTGAATTTAGGAGTCATTTTTCAGTATTCTCAGTGTGGAAAAGCAATGAAGTAAATGCACTAAAACCAAAGCCACATAATTAAAATTATTCTTCTGGTTCTCTGTGTGTAGTGCTATGGCCACTTGTTTTTAGCTGTAGATTTTGCTCAGTTAGGAAGATTTTATGGCTGGTAATGTAGGCTGCCTCCTCCTCCCAGCAATTAACGATTTATTTAATATTTATAAAGGAGACAGGGACTATTTTTAACTTGAGATGGTTTTGGCACCCAGCCTATACATCCTTATGATGACATAGATAGAAAATGAGTAGTTTTGTTTCAGAAAAGGCAATGCTATAAATTTAGTGAGTATGAAACTGCAGTTCAGAAATTGTGTCCAAGTCCTCATCACTTGAAATAGCTGATTTCATTTTTATTGTAAATTAAGGCCTAAAAATGTATTTGACTCACTGTGGTGATGGAAATTGGGGGAGGAAATAAATCCTATTTTCTTAAAGGAAAATAATTACACCTTTATTTTATTAGCTAGGCAAGGTAATACAATTGCTTCTCTCCAACTCTTATTTTGACACTCTAAAAGATACTAAACCTGGAACTACCTTTGTCTTCATTATGTTTTAACACACGGTAGATAAAGTTTGTTAAAATAAAAAAGTTTGATCTCATAGATTTGCTCTCATCAGTGACCTGCCCTCTTCAATAAGCTGTCTCTGTGCTGTCCTTTCTGGTTCTTCCTTTTTTTTTTTTTTTTTGGTGGTTCCTCTACCTTGTAGCTTCAAGGACATTGTGTACCAACTTGATTTTTTACTCTTCTTCTTTCATTTGAAGCATAAAATCTTTACCTGACAGTAAAAAAAAAGTCTAGTTGTATAAATGGTTTTAAATGTTAATAAGCTTAAGAACCTTACCAAACCCCCGCCTTTGTTTCCAACCCCCTAGACAAAGTTTTAAAGATTGCATCTTCCTAGAAAATATGAATTCACCACTCGCCCTGAGTAAGTTCAGATTCTTCAGAAACAAATGCAAATTGCATGCTGCACAAGAAACAAGTTTTCCCCTACACAATTTTCAATTAAAATGAATAATTGCCATAGAAACCTCTGTATCACTTTATGCACCTAGAATGATATAGCTGCCTTTGGAAGAAGCACAATGTGCAGCAATGTAAAACTGGCAGATATGATTGTAAATTAACATAGGTTATTTTATTTTATCTTATCTTCACTGGTGGTACTTCTTAAGGATTTCAAATGGGCAATAAACACAGGGAGACATAAATACGAGTGCAGATGTATAACAAAAAGAGTGTAGCATAGAAACATGGAGATAGTTGATAAAGAGAAGCCTGAAAAGAGCCTTCATTCAGCTTGCTGCAGCAGCTGTCTTCTCATATTCCCTTTCTGGAGAGAACATAGATACATACAGAGCGGGATATTGAGTTATAAAGGAGATGTGTACAACTGAACGATGGCTGTTGATGTCAAAGGTGTTTAATCTCATCAATATAAAAATGTGCAATCAGACTATAAAAAGGTGAAATGGTACCTGGTGTACACCTAACAGTTTTGCTGATTCAGGCAAATGACAGTGTGAAGTACCTGCTCTTCACCTTAACAGGGAAGCTTGCAGGTCTGTCGATAGTAAAACAGGTGTTGTGTTGGCACTGATCATGGTAGGTTTGCCACAAACTGACATGCCAGATTTTGACGAGACATAGGCCTGATGCTAATCATAGATGGGTACATGTCCCTTGTGCCTTCTTCAAATAGTAGCACTTTCATGTCTTACTAAAACATTAGAAAGCACATTCCAACCTCAGGATTATTCATCCCTTGGCAGCAAAATACGTTTCTTTATATGACCTTTGATTTTTTACATGTAAGAGTACTTGGCATTTATGTAACTCCCTGTCATCTTGAAAGCTTTCAAAGATACTGGTGCACTTGGCAAGGGTTACGAGAGGGCACTGCACATGCAAAGCTCCTGAGAGCTTCCCTGATAAGCATGGGGCCTCAGATGGGCTTGTATGAACAGGTTTGGGTGTAGCAGCTGCTCCTAAGGTTCTGCATTTGCTCCCTCTTCAGGGTGGCATTATAAACTGAGAACTTAAAGGAAAGTTTAGAGACAGGACGTGTCTCTAATCAAAACATAATTTATGGCATACTTGGCTGTACTGTCAACTCCCTGAAAACAACTCCTAATTTCTTTTTCAGTATAAAGACATCAGAGTGAGACTAAATTTTACAGTGCACGAGGTATGGGATTTTAATTATAGTGTCAGGAATGTCAGTTTAGGAGGAGGAATTAGTACAGAGAACTTTAATTCTTTTTGTAACACTGTCCAAACTGAATGATGGTAGGATGGCCATACAGAAGCCTGGCACTTGAAAGCATGAGAACCCATCTCTCTCTAATGTTGTAAACATACAAATTCTTCCTAGTGAGCTGTATTTACCCTTTGACTTGTTTTGTGGAAATCAGACTCCAGATACTGAATTTAAGTGTAAATCCGACTTAAATGACTTGGTGGTGATTCAGCCTCAGATTTCAATCTACATGAACAGGCAGAGGCGCATGTGAGTTACAGAGATCCTCTGGGAATATTCCCAAACGTGCAGAAATGGCGAACTTCTTTCCTGGAGGACATCTAATGATCCTAGTAATAAGTTGAATTTAAGATGTAGGTAAACATAAACAATTTTCAGACAGAAGAATAGGCTTGTATAAAGCAAAAGTCAAAGAAACAAAGAAAACTATTGTTTCTTTTTGCAATAGAAAGTAGGAAATACATGCCTACAGACAGGGAGGTAGACAGGCTGTATTGTTGGGAAGAGTGAGACCATAAGCATTTAAGCAATGTGAAGTTGAGTAGCAGTGATGAATGGACTTATGTCTCCACCTTCGCATGCTCTGTTTCCTATTACATAATTGAGTGGAGATGGTATCAGACAGCAGATGATGACCAAGCTTAACTCCATCTTAGTATACACATATAAATTAGAGATTCACTGTTACTTAGAGTTTAACAGACCCTTTCAATGTGATAATATATTGTAGCAAACCTATGACACGGCATGACAAGCAATAGGAAAAACGCAAGGAAACTACTCAAATACTGAAATACAACTTTACAGCTGGAAAAGCTGGGAGAAGGAATACAGGGAGACTTTTTTTTTTCTTCTTCTTTTAGCTGAAAAGCAATAGCTTGTACATACCTGATAATACTTGAGAGACTTCTAGCATTTAAAGAAAAATAATCATAGAATCAGAATCACTTGGAAGAGACCTTGAAGATCTTTGAATCCAACCACAGTCTAACCCTGCCTAGTCCACCTCTAGATCATGTCCTTCAGCACCTCATCTATTTGCCTTTTAAATACCTCCAGGGACGGTGACTCCAGCACTTCCCTAAGTAGCCCTTTCCAATGCCCCAAAACCCTTTCATTAAAGAAATTCTTCCTGATGTCCAACCTAAATCTCCCCTGGTGCAGTTTGTGACCATTTCCTCTCATACTGTCGCTTGGTACCTGAGAGAAGAGTCCAACCTCTTTCCCATCCCCAGCTCACTCACTGGTGGTGTGGTGTGAGAAGCAGCACAGTGCTTAGCTCTGTGAAAGCGCTGCTCAGCAGCAGCCAACACACTTCTGTGTTATCAACTCTGGTTTGGTCATGAATCCAAATCATAGCAGCATAGAGGCTGTTATGAAGAAAATTAATTCCATCCCAACCAGACCCAGTACACCTTCCCTCTGAGCCATGGGTAGGAAACAAGCTTAAGTGGTTTTGGACAGTAGTTCCTTTATGCTTGGAGGAGCATAAAGCAGTTGTCTTAGAGTTTCTGAGATCAAGAAGTGTCTCACTTGATCCTTAAAGGTTTCAAAAAAAGGTTCCTGTTTTTGAAAGCTGGAAATGTCTGTGTTCGTGCATCTTAAGAGAAGATAATGTGATAAAAGAGTGCAGGAGTCTGTTAAAATATCTTGACAGTTATTGTCTGTATGAATAAGAAAATTACATTTTAAAATATGTATTACAATGCATTAGAATATTATCTCATTGCAATAAATTAGTAGAGCTACTCCCACTTACTGCATTTATATTTTTTTCAATTTCTTAGTAGTATTAAGGGCGTAAATGAGCATATTGTAGAGATGGTTAGAAAGTGTAGGAGTTTGCATTATATTGTGCTGAAGTGTGGGTACGTGCAGAAATCAAGTTTGCCAGCACTCAAGCTAAATAGAGAATTAAGCTGATACATTGGAATATGATAAAGTGAGACAGTAGTTGTGATGACACTGTTAAGATTACTCTGTTATGAAGTTTCATGCTACCCAGGCGGGTGGCTATTTTTGTTTTAAATGGCAAAGAATCTTCTGAGGAGTGAGAAATCTTTGGGGGAGGTTGGAAGCAAGGTTCAAAAAAAATAAAGGTGGGAAGAAAAATTTCTTATACCTGACCTCCCTGCACTAGTTGTTTGCATGGATGAGCAACGTTTCCTGGGGTTTCAGAAGAAAACGGACCTATTACATTAAATTCTGAACCTGTTGTTTTCTTTCAGACAACTCTTAGAGCAGATGATAGCAAGGAACAATTTGAGTACAGTGAAGGGCAAGTGGGAGAATGCACTCACAGTGATAGGCGATAGATCCAGGAGCAGTACAGCTCAACATTGAACATCATAAGGAACATGAAGATAGGCAGAAAAAGACATTCTGTTTTATATCTGGAACATGGTGAATGGTGTTCCTTAGGGAAAGTGAAGGTTATCCTTTTGAAGAGACTAGGTGACAGGCAAGAGTGCTGATTCTTACATCAGAATGTAGATGTACTCAACTAAGCAGAGTTGAGTCACGGGGATGAGAGAATTACCAGACAGACTAGAATGTGAATTTTTTGTCATGCAAGTGATTGTTCGATCCGACAAAACTTGACTTTGCAAGGAGTAGCTCATACTGGCAGAGTTAGTGAAAAGTATGCTTTTAAAAGGAAAAATAAACAGCAGTGGAAAAAGTTGTGTGCATTTAGAATCAGCACGTCAGATTATAAAGGTTTAGGGAAAAAGGATAAAGATACTTGTAATTGAAAGGGAAAGACAATCACAGAACATTCAGATATTTCCAAGACATAAAAATGTGATAAATTCAATGTAGAAATAAGAAAAATTCCAAACCACATGTACGTTCATGACTTTGCATCTGGATGACAAACTTGCAAGCTCAAATGTTGCTGGCAGGTCTGTCTACCATCTGCAAGGTTTCTCCAGGCAAATAATCTCAGCTGAGAAGAACCTTTTCAGTGTGGCTTATAAACACGAATGTAGCATAACACGTTTAAAATATAAGGTTCCACAGCAGACTGGATAGTGATAGTGATACTGAAAACAATCAAAAGCCAACTTTGAAACAGAAAGTGGAGTGCAGTATGATCACGGCAGCACTAGACTAACAACGGGGAGTAGGGTCACTGCCATTCCAGCTGCTTTTAGAATGGTTAACGTGGAGATTAACTATCAGCCAGTAAATGCTGAAGGAATAAAACCACAGCAGGTCAAGGAAAAATGTAGTCCAGAAGTGTGATTCAATAATGTATTTTTAGAGGATTATCTAACTGTATGGAAAACAGGCTCCAAAGGATATGGCTGAGGGACGGTGACTACTGTGTAGGAAAACAGTGAAGGACTCTTCTGTCAGCAAGATACAGAATCCCCAGTCTAGATTAGCTAGGCATGAGACAATTGGATTCCAAACCCACCCCAGAAGGTGGCCTGAGAACATAGTTGGACTTGCAAACTTCAGCCTTTTGAAATTACAGCTTTTCTGAGGAGATGGAGGCTTGCCAGATTCCGTGAGCACTTCCACATTGCCCAGTTAAATATGGTAGAGAAGTCTCAACGCTACCTGTCATCCAAGATGGCAAGTCCCCACAGTGTCTTTATTTGCAGGGCTTAAGCCTTTATTGACTAGGGGAGATAAATTCTGAGTGAGAGCTAACTGGCATTCAGTGAGTGTGAATGCCTCTGCAGCACACTCCCCTTCACTTCTGTTTTCACGCTTAGCAAGGGTGAAAACAACTTGGGTCTTTTTTCACTGGCAGCGAGGATATGCTGTTCTTTAGCCTAAAAATGGAGAAGATTCTAGTAAAGAGCTCACTTTCAGCTGCTCTATGTAGAACAGGAAGGCTTACTGGTAAAAGACTGGACTTCTTAATGTTTAAAGACTATAGTAAAGCAGAATACCGTTTTTCTTTTAAATAGTTCTCATAAAAATATAATCCCTTGTTCACTGGTGCCATGGGATATAAAGGAATGAAATGAGAAATCTTAATTTTTAGTTTTTAATTTGTAGAATGAAGAGCTGCTAATTAAAAAAAAGTAAACTAGGTACACTAAATATTATTAACGTATGTATATCTACTGAGACAAATTTGTAAAAGATCTAACTGAAATTTTTAATATCTCCCATATAATACAGTCAGATCATATCATCTGAATATAAATCCCCCTATATCACCAAAAATAGAATACCTTGTTTAAATTTCCTTTGCCAGTGGAAACAAAGACAAATTTCACCAGATCTAACCTCAGATGTTATGGAGCCAATGCAAAAGCTAGATGATTAGTTTAAAGGAGGATCACAGTATTAAGGTCAGGCAAGCTGAGGATTTTAATATATCTAAAGATTTAAATAAAGGCAGTAAATGTACACTTTCATAGTGCCTGGAGCTACAAAGTAGTACTATTTTCCATTTTTGAGGTGGGAGTGAAGGATCTACCATTATTAGAAGTGTTCGTCTCTTCACTTGGTTTCTGGTAGAAACTTGTTTAAGGAGCTTCTCTTCATGATTGTTTCAACACAGAAAGTGTAACAAATCATCATGTCCTGGATCTTTAAGGATCTGTGTGCAGAAAAGTAATTGCTGATGAGCTGCTGATATCGGGTGAAAATCCTCAATAACTCAGTGAGAGACTGTGTGATGTTCTGCTGTGAGCCAAAGAAAATAACTTTAAATTGAACAGGAACGAGAACCGAATCAACCTGAATGAGATTACTTTCAGAGGTATGTTCTCTGGGTAAAAAGGAGCTTGAGGAAACAAAACAAAACAAAACAAAACAAAACAAAACAAAACAAAACAAAAACCACCACCCAAAAGGCAATTGTGTAAATGGAGAAGAAAAACAAAACAAAACGAAAACCAACAAACCAGTAGCACACAGATTGTTTGAGACATATTAACACGTGTTAAAAAACAAACAAACAAAAAACTCCACCCTAGCAGCTAAATTACAGTTACAGACTGATAATTATTGGTTTCTGTATATTAATTGTCAAATATTAATAAGATTTCAGAATTCTTCATAAAGGATATAAAATAATTACAAGACTGTGAAGAAAAACAAAGCTTCTGAAATTTAAACCAAAACCAAGATATAAGTTAGGTGTAGACTCTGTCAGAAGCATTTTGAAAGAGACAGATGTGAATTTCCATGATGGAGTCTGAGAAGTGAAAAGGCATTTTTTGTACACGGCAGCTGTATTAAGACTGGGGCTGCATCCCAAGTGCCTTCCAGTTTGGTGAGATATGGACAGACTGTTGGAACAGCCTTTATCTTCTTCCTTGAACCTTACCGTAGCTTTTGAAGCAAAGGCCCATTGATCAGTGTGATCAAACATTTTAAATGTAACCTGTCACAGGCTATTATTATTATTATTATTTTATTTCTATCTGTACCTTTATTGTCCAGTAGCAGCCTAGGAGAATAATACCATGCAGCTACACTGATGGCTGAAATGCATGTTAAATGGAAGCAAAATCAACTTAAATACAATTTCTCATTATCTAAAATAACATTTAGAGGAAAAGGTATAATGCCACTTTAAGAGATCGTTCTTGCCTTACAGATTATCTGGTCGTGGATTGGTATACTCCAGTGAACAAAAGCTTGGTTTATAGAATGTGTATCACAATGTATGCTGTTTGCACATCTGTATTTATTTTTCTTTCCTTCTAATATTCTTCATATTTTTTTTAGTCAATTTTGCAGCCAAAAAATAAAGTGGGTGTCATCTGTACTTTTCCTGTCTTGAATGAAATTATCATGTGTCTCAGTGCAAATCCCATCATTTCTACTTTAATACCATGGTTGTGCTACTTAATAACACAGAGACAAGCCCTGTCTGAGTTGAACCGCGTTGAATGAAAATGCCAAACTTGATCGAACTTGCATGAAAGTGTATGTAATATGGGGAAGATTACAGGGAATTACACTTAACGGCACTTGTAAATAATACAAGGAACTTCAGACGTGACTTAAAATCTGCCTTATTCAAAGGAGGAAAAATTTCCAGTAGCTTGCAAGGCATTTCATAACAGGTGATTGTGGGGGAGAGTAGTACCCTTAAATCCTTCTTACCTCAGTTACAGAGAGAGCGAGTTGTGTCAGCCATAAGACAGAAGAAAATGAATAGTTTCACAGTGTGTAGTAGAATCAAACCATCTAGGTTTTGCTTGCTGTTTGAGCGATTGCGTGGTGAGCAAATTTAAAAATTATTATATTAAAAATATATGTGAATAATTCAATCTCTTAATTGGCGACGGCTGCTAAGGAGAATCACGGAGCAGTCACATTCCATTTCTTTTAACAGCGTGATAGAAAGTTTTTTGTACACAACTATTGCAGTGTTATCTGAGAATGAGGGATAGGGTCTGAGATGTAAAGAATTACTTCTCTTAAGTTGAACCATGGGGAATTTCTGGAAGATTTACTATTGCATTGGCTCATTGCTTAATCAGATGGCAGAAAGATGCTCTCAGTACGTATGCCTTTCTTTAACGAAAGAGGCAATTAACCCATGCCAAACACTGCCTTTAAAGACCTTTTTTTTCTCCAACTACCTAGCAAAATTTCATTTAGCCCAGACTTTGGTACTCTACAGATGTACGGCATATTCCCGATGTACATGATAAAAGACTTTTTTTTATTTTTTAATTTTTGAAGAAGAAATACTGATTGTACTCACATCTTGTGAGAAAGCTGGAGGAGGCATGAAGACTGTGTAAGGACTCTGACAGCTGAGCTCTTGGCAAGTCTAATAGCACCACTTTAAATGCTCCTGCCTCCAACTGTCTGTCCTGCCCCACTGCCAGATGTTAGTTCCAGGTATTGTGAAAGCAGCAGCAGCAGAAGGCAATTTGCTCCATGCCTGGATAGGAAAATCTGCAGCCGGTTTCCTTCTGATTCTGTTCCTTTGTTCTGAGTGTGTTACAGGAGTGGTAACGCTAATGCTGGGAATACATTCCGGGACCATTTCTTAAACCAGCATTGCCAATTCCATCAGAGCACTTACGCCACAGCTCCTAGACATCTACAGAACTGTCCTCTGTGATCCTCCAGCCTGCCTGGGCAACTCTCCTGACAGTTCTGATCCACTGGAAAAGTAGGAATGTCAACTTAAGAAGTCAGAGTTGTATCTGCATTAGGCAGAGCTTTCTTAGCAACTGGCTCACACACAGGCTTTCCACCCAGTGCAGATACAAGCCAGGGTTGTTAATGGGTATTTTTTCAGGCCTGCTGAAGGCTTCTGTTTCCCCTTATTAGCATTAAAAATGGGTTCTAGTTCCTTGTAGGTGCCAAGGATCCTCCCTGTGAGTTTTGCTGGTAAATTTGTTGCTCACCAGTTGTACTACAAATTATGTTATGAACAAAAATATCAAGGCTTCAGGTGAAGGATGTGTGCCTGCTCTTTCCCCCAGTGGAGGAATAGTAATGAATTAACATTTATAAAAGGCTGTGAAAAGGGAACATCTTTCACAGAGAAGAACAAAGTATTTGAAAAAAAAAAAAAAACAAACTGCTGTACCCTCACCTTCCATATCAGGTATCCTTAGTCATGGAGATGTCGTGCCTTTGTCTTTCAAGCATAGCACTGTTTTCCTGATCTGTGGTCATCTTTACTGAAGCCTTGAGCATTAATCAGGAAATCTTAATTTCTTTTATAAAACTATCCTACTTCAGAACTTAACTGGAGTGAAATCTGGAATTGCTATTTTGAAAGAAATACCACCATTTTAATATTTTTTTTTTTCAAAATGCAATGTTAAGTATCAAACTTGATTTTTTTTCCTTTTTCTTAGTTATTTGAGGAAGAAAGTTGCCTGGAATAAACTTTTTTTTTCTTTAACATGTTTATTTCAGTTCAGCTTTTTTCTATATGTATTTGAAACTTGTTCTGAAATGAAAATGCTTTATTTTATTAATTGTGGCTTTATTTATCCTATCACCACAATTTTCCTTTTAAGGTATTGAGTGGAAAATGAGGCATTACTACATCCATTAGTTTCTTTCTTCAACGATTAATATATTTTTGTCAACATGACTTTTTACCAGTTTTGTTTAGAACATGTCAGCCTGTCTGGTCAGCTTTCTGATAAAACATCCTTCATTTTTTCAGCTCTTTCACTGTCTTTGAATTAAAACCAAAATTCGGTATAGTTTTTGGTTTTATCTGCTTACTTCATACAGTCACGACAGGTGTGGTGCGGTGGAGCAGTGGAAAGGTCCACCCACTTCAAGGATCAGGTTCATACGTGTAAGATTTCTACATCTCTGAATTTCTGTCCCTTGGGCATGAAGAAAAACTGCACTGGAGCAACCTGTTCCTTAGAAGAACTCATCCTTGAAGGTGTTCCCTTAGTCTCAGAGCACCATCCTGTTCTTGCAGAGGGGAGGTGAAGCTGCTGGACTTCAGAGCTGTGAGCTCAATTCCCTCCTGTTTTGGAGGAAAAATCTGAAGGAGGAAATTGCTCCTTCACAGATTGGTTGAGGGCTAAGGCATACCTGTGAATGCCTGTCCGTAGATGGCAAAGGGAGAGCATTACAAGATGACATGTTGCTAAACAGTATTATATCGTGTTGTGAAACGTCTGACAGTAGTAGAGCTGGATTATTTCAGGTTCCTTTTGTGTCATTTTCTGATGGTATACATTCCTAGTAGATATCGAAGCAGAATGATGGGTGGTGCTGCTTCTTCATAGTATTTTTTTTTCAGCCTATTTTCAGAAAGAAAGTTGCTCTGAAAAGGTTGAGTTTCCAAGTCTTTTAACTATTCCTTTCCTCACTCATTAAAAATTAGATTCTTAGTCACATCTGTGATCTGTGATAGGAGGGAAGAAAATTTTGGTTTGATGCCCTGCTCTTTTGCTGAACTCTTCTACTCCTAACCTCTGAGGAAGTGAAAACTATGACATAAAATGTGTTGTGGCTTTTTGTAAAACAGCTCACTTTCATAATGTTAGAGTTGTAAGATCCAGATCGGTTTGAGTATGGAAGTTACTTAGGAGGTACACACATTGATACATTTATAGATGGAATTATGCTAAGCAAAAAGACATATTTTACCCATTCTTGCAGTCTGCATCCTTGCTTCATTACTCACGTTATTCTGTCTGACTGTATTCTGGTTAAGGCTATGTATGAAGAGTTCATTCCAAACATTGTTCTCTCTTTGCTACTCGAGCCAGAGTTCATCACCACAAGATGATGCAGTGCCACATCAACACACAATGCCGAGTCTCCCAATGACAGTCATAAACGCTTTCCTATCATGTTATGTTTGAACCACTTCTTTTGAGAGCATATAGAGGAATTTAGAAAAGCTAATGCAACTCAGGTCAGCTTGTGCTATTTCCCAGATTTTAAGCCTGGATGAGCTTGGACTCATCCTCCAGATCGATGTGTCCTAAAGTGTATATCATTTCTTTTTCAAAAATGAGAGGATTTACTGTCCAAAAAATGTCAGCCTTGCTGCTGAAGAATTTAAGAGGTGCAGTTCATCTGTGTTTAACAAAATGTGCTGGCAATGATGTTGTCAATTTGTAATGAAGTAAGTTAAGGCGTCTGTATACAATCTATCAGTGTATTGCAGCTTCCCAAGAGGATGGGTTTTGCACTGGTCAGTAATAAACCCATTTTTCTGGAAAAAAAAAATAAATCACAACTCAGTTAATATAGATTATCTCTTTCACATTGTGACAGAATCTTTCCCTTTCTCCTAAGACAGTCAGCCAGCCCTTGCATCTATGTTTATGTTCTCAAACGTGGGAGGGAGGAGCAAAGGAAAAGAGGAAACGGCCAGGATATGGAAATGTCCTTATTCGTTTTATGTGACTTGTAGCAATTTTGAAGAAAGATATTCGGGTAGTCATATTTAGTAGCAAATTCCTGTTTCTTCTTCTGTCTTTTAACTACCAACAATAAACAGATAATTTTTAATGTCAAACTGATCAAGGCACAGTAGAGCAGAATCATCCTTCAGGATGTAATAGAGACGATAAGGATTAATTTTTTATTTTAAAATGTGGAAATTACTCTCCTTGTCTGAGAGCAATATGTCACCCGAGCTTCCCCCCCATTACCACCATTTAACTTGTGATAAAAAGGGCCTTGCATCTCACTATACGGGCATGACATGAAAGAGACCTATTAGTAAAGATATAATAGGCCTGGAATAGAGGGTAATAGAAATTGAATTGGTGTAATTTATGTGGCACCGACAACAATGTGATCTGAGAAGGTTTTCCCTTCTGCAGTGATTTGGAATGAGCAAGAATTTTCAGGTTCTGTTCCTGCAAGTTGTGTGCATTCAAGGTGGGGTTTTTTTTTTCGGATTTGTTCTGTAAATGTCACTGTCTGTATTTAATCCTAAAAGTTGGAAGGACAAATGATTTTTGGCTAGCACATTTGATTACACCACCAGTCACCTCATGCTGGTTTTTTCCCCAAGTGCTCCCTCATTGAAGCTGTTGTCCAATTCCAAACCATTTGTCAGAAAGTGTGGGTATCAAATATGTGTAAATTTGTTTATAAATATATAAAGGGTGAGTGTCAGGAGGATGGATCCAGGCTCTTCTCAGTGATGGCCAGTGATAGAATAAGGGGAAATGGTTCCAAACTGGAACATAGAAAGTTCATCTTAATGTAAGGAGGAACTTTTTCACTGTGAGGGTGATGGATTACTGGAACAGGCTGCCCAGAGAGGTTGTGGGGTCTCCTTCTTTGGAGACATTCAAGACCAATCTGGACATGTTCCTATCTGATCTACTCTAGATGATCCTTCTCAGGCAGGGGGGTTGGACTTGGATGGTCTTTCGAGGTCTCTTCCAGCTCCTAATATTATGTGACGCTGTGATATTAGGAGAAGAAAAAAGTAATCTAAATGTATTCTGCTACTTCAGGAAAGTCAGGTAGGATCTGGTTCTTCTCCACTCAAAAAGGTAAAGACTGACCAGTCTGCTGGTAGGAGAAAGCTCCGGGATGGGAGGGTAGGTCCCATGTGTTTCTTATCCAGTAGGGAAGGATGGAGAAGGAAGCTGAGGATTTTTGTAAAAGTGGCAAATTAATTACTGTGGTACAAACAGGATGGATCTAACTTCTCGGGAGCTCAGCCTTTAGTAGCTGTTTGCTGAACAAATAACTCTGTGTTTTCCAGAATAGAATTCTAACAGGTTGGATTTGGTCCTAAGGGTTGATAGATACTGGCAGTTGCCTGATACACAGGCTTTGTCCGTAACAGGCCAAATCATGACCTGGCATCCACCTCAGTAACATTAACTTGCTTATGTAAGGAGTGAGTTTGTCCCTGTGATTCTAGGTGCAATGACGTCTGTATAAGTCTGGAATACACAAAGATGTGAATCTTCTCTTTACTGGACCTTGACTAGAACTTTACTGATCTACTGTTGAAGAGAACACATGCAAGCCAGTGTTTATTCCCAAGGTAAAGGGGATTTTAACTTCATGACTCACTATAAAGAAGAGAAAATGAAGAAGAAAAATGTTTGTTCAGAAATTTTAAGCATTTAGTGAACAGACTGGGAAGAAGTAATCCATTAAATATGAGAGTTAATGATATAAACTGTTTCTGCAAGTAAAATGGGTATTTGACCATGTCAGGGTGAGGATTTTTATAAAAATAAAGTAGAGCTGAAAGATTGTGCAAGTAATGAGGATCCCTCCCACTGCTAAAAATTTCGTGGGGGTAAAAATGCAGTAAAGAAGAAAATCAACACCATTAAACAGTCTAGCTTTTATTGTTGTTGGTGGTTTTTTGTTTTGTTTTATGCTTATAAACAATGCTGGGTTTGTGAAAAAGCAGAGTAATGCGACATGGAAATCTTCCTTCGGCATGTCAATAGTACCAGATCGCAGCTCTTTGGCATTGGAAAGCAGGCTTCAGGAGTCACTTACTGAGGTACTGTACAATGGGGACAGGGAGGGGGGGTTTAATTGAATAAGAAGTGGAACTTAAAAGTGTTAAAGTGAATTATGAAAAACTCCTCCTGTGAGATTGTCTTTGAGATTAAAGTAAAATAAATCTGATAGTTTGCTTCGGACCCCTGCTATGTTTGGCTATGGTATCATGTTTTATAGGGTAGACTTTGATTTGTTTGGTGTGAGATTGGAAGCACTGTGATGGCAATATAGTAGGATGATAATGTTGGAGATTGACTGGGAAGCGTTCCCCAAATTGGTTTTAAACCATGGTTACAAAATAAAGGTGCTGAAAGTTTACTGTTTTTGATGAGATTTACCTAACTGGGGCCCTGACTCTGACCCTGTCTTCAGGAATTGAATGAATGGGTTTTTTTTTTTTTTAGTTATGCAGTAAGCTTTTACTCTACTTTAAAATATTTTGACAGTATTACTCGTAGGTTCATTTTCATTATATCCCTTATGAACATCTGGTTTTGTCAGAATTATTTTTATGAAGCGGAGACTGTGATATAAAAGATACATGACTATGTAGGGGAAATACAAGTGTTTTATGCTCTCTACAGACAGGCCCACTTTAGTATTTACCACCAAGACTTTCTATAAGCAAAGACTTCCTGGCAGTTGGCCATGCTTTAAATGGTGCTTGACATCAGGAATTGAGTTTTGCATCCTAATCCTAAAACAAATGGACTCCTAGATGTTAATTACTTGCCCAAGGCGCTGAGGCAATGAGTTTCAAAGCTAGAATGAAAACACCAGGAGTCTCTGGCTTGTAAGTACCCTGTAAGACAAGGTATTCTCCTAAATGTCAAATATTGGTTTATAGAAGTAACTGATATAACAATAACAGTGCATTGTTTTTGATTGATGAGTCATATTTGTTTATATGCAAGAGCTAGGAATTACTTCTAAAATTTCTGTATTAAGACCCTTTTTTTCACAGGCAGTTAAACACAGCATGTCAGTCCTTTTGTCTTTTGAGGTAATGACTTGAATCTTACTCTGTAAGTGTCACAGGGAGAATAATTATCTTTGCGTTACTATTCAAAAACAGAGTTTGGTTGATTTCTTTTAACTTGACAGCCGTGTTTCTTTGGTTCAATAAATGTTATCAGGCATTCTTTGGCTGCTCCTATTGCATCAACTTTAATTAGTTTTTGATTGCTGTTAATTTCACAGCTTTTTCTCCTTAATAAATTGCATCAAAAATTCTTCAGTTTTTTTGTTGCATCAAGTTTAATTAGTTTTGTGCTTTGCTTACTCTATTTTGCCTGCTCTTTTTAAAGGAACTCCCCCACAGCTTCTTCCTCTGAATATACCTCTGAGTCACTAATTCTGATGTTGATGATTAAATTCAAGGAGATTATAGAACTTCTAATGGTTGAACATTTCTTTCTCTTGAACTGAGAGTGTTCCTGTGTCACTAGTGAATGAGGTGCACGAGAGGAAGGTCACCAGTGGGCTTTGCATAATCATGCCATTTACAGCGTGCTGTTACAATATGTCAGGAGCAAAATTCTTCATTTCTGATCTGAAAACAGACACACTGCAAACTTTAAATGCAGCATTTCTTCTGAGCAACTCAGAACAAAAGCAGAATCAATAAAATGAAAGCCTGTTTCCTTGGTGGAGTAATGTGCAAATGAAGTGCTTAGCTAGCTTGTGAAAGTGATAGGCCCATGCTGTTATTGTTTACGTACAGTTGGGAATTTTTTGGATAGGCCACATTTTCTGGGGAAAGTGATAGGGCACTTAATGAGAACTGTGGATTCCCACCTTAACAATCTGGTTCTAAGTAGTGTAAATTCAAATGCATAGACTAGGAAGTAGACTCTGGTGTTCTCTAGCTTTCCCAACTCAACATAGGAAAAGTTTGGTTCTTCCCAAACTCCATTTAAGCCATTGGGTAGTGGTAAGATGTCATTTTAACCTAGCTATTGGCATCATCTGGAAGTCTCTGTTCTCCTTGTTATCCTCTTCACTTTTGCATGGTTTCACTGACAATTTCCATAGGTCTCAAGATTTTGAGTAATGAGTGTCAGAAAGGTCCTCTAATAACATCAAGAGGTGAAATTTCAGTATGCTGCTTCTCTCTGTAGAAGGTGGGGATTTCAGAGAAGCAAAGGAGGCAGAAGCCATTCTGGGAAAAGGACCGAGGAATGAGGAAGGAACGTAGATGGCTTCAAAGGAGCTTAGAAGAGCTTCTAAAATAACACTACAGGACAGGAAAAGAGAATGTCTGAAATCACTTTCAAGCGCATTAGGTAATCGGTAGCAGAATGACTTCTCAGTAAGAAACTGTGGAGGTAGAAACTGGCTTGGGGAAAATGGTAATTACAGAAAAAGAGTTTTATGCTTAAGGCACTGGATTAGAATTCTCAAAATGTGGGTTAAATTACACTTTCAGTCAAAGACTTCTTATGTAACCTTTGGTAAATAAGATGGAGTATCATTTTAAAAAATACTGGGGTACTGAGAGGACAGGCACCTAAGCAAGTTAAAATGTTTGCAAAAGATTTAAGCAAGACCATAAAATAGCATTTAATGAATTAAAGATGTGTAGAACTGGATGGGGCCTACCTTTATTTACTGGAAAGCTCACAAGGTGGGTAGATTTATATTTCTGTTCACGTCTATGTCGGCTAGGGCAGCTAAGTCCTGCCAGTATCCAAAGCCAGGTTTAAGTTTTCTGACTAACCAGCCTCCCTCTCTCTCATAAATGATAATATCCTTGCAAGAGGTATTTGTATCTCATATATGTGAAACAAATATATAAGACATATATCGTTTTAGAGAGGCAGTGGTAGTGCTTAGCTGTATTTCTGTAACATTTCCCTTGTTCAAATAATATATCAGCGTTAAAAAAAAAATTAAAAAATCTAAGTTCAGAGACCTAATGTTCAATGTTATTTTTAGTCTAAAAAACACCAAATGTACGTTTTTAATCTCACAGATAAATTCTGTGACCATCAGGTAAAAGCTTGTGAGGACTTCAGTCACTTCTTTAAGCAAAACTATATTGTCTGTTGTCAGTACCAAATGCTCTTTCTTCTGTCCCCCCTGGAATTCTGGTCCAGACAGAATGAATGTTCAGGGTTTTTTTCATAAACTTTTATGTGGAAATTAAGCATGAGAGTGGGGATTAGGTAGCCTTTTAGTAACCTTTACCTCTCTGAATGTCTAGGAGAGAGTCTTCTTCCATAATTGGCAAATAAGCTCCCTTGGAAAGATGACCAAGATGTGGTGGAAGCACAAAAAGTCTTCTCAGCTTCTGTATGCTGCCTGTGGCTTGGGGGATCTAAGATTTCCCTTCTTCTATCTCTGCTTTTCCTTAGATACTTACTACACCTTTAAGGACAAGGTCTCCTCCTCTTTACTAGTGTACAGAGACCCTAAACTAAAAAGATGTGGGTGCAGGTATTTGTATAACAACCAGAGAAAGTAGTCATTGTTACTTTCTCAGCAGCAGGCTTTGAGGCTGCTTTGCTTTATTCAGGTGAAAAGTATGTAGTATATTGGATAACCTGTAAAAAATTTAATAATGTTGGTTTGCTTCTCTATCAAGGTTCTTTCAGAGTTTCTGTAGCTACAGTCAGAAAAGATGCATTCTTTATTCCACATATGAGACTTTACAAATAACTTTTTTTTCCTTCTGAATTTATGAATTTTCATCATAGTCTTTCCCTTAGCAACAGCACATATAAAATTATCGCCAATATTTCAGATTTCTGACTTCTTCTGAATAATACCTACCTTTCCTAAGACCTGATACTTAAGGTGTACAACCACTGTTCTGGAAGTCTTGCTATTACCATAAAATTTAGTTAGCTTCTTATAGCTTCCAGAGTCCAAGAGCATTTTGTAATGGACATTTGTCTTAGAAATGAACAGATTGTTCACGGTAACTTTCAGCCTATGTGTAGCAATGCTCCTATAAATCAAGTGCGGAGGTAATCAGATGTGTGGGAGTGACCTCCACGGTGCTTGATAGCAGTGTAGGTTATTCCAGAGCTACTGACAACTAGCTGTAAGAAAAATTTGACAATAAATCTGTAAATAACAGAGTAAAAAATAAATACATGAAAAAAAACCGCAACCAGAGCCCGATGTACTCAGTGTTTAAAGTACCTTCTCAGAATCCTAATTTCAGGTTGCTGGCTCCTAATGCTTCCTGATGCCACACGGGCGTTTCTTAATGATGGTTTCTTTATTGCAGCCTTTTTGAAATCACTTTCTATCAGTAAGATTTCCAGGTTCAGTCCTGGACTTTTCATTTATTTTCTACCTTTTTCCCCTCCTGTGCTAAATGGGCTCATTGGCCCCATGACCAGACACAGCAGGCTGTCTTTTCCTCAGAGGGTGATTTGGCTGCGTGTTGCACAAATTCTCTTTTGTTAATCAAATTGAGTAAATAATTTTTAGCAATTCTAATACAGCAGTTTGATAAAGTTATTAATTGCAATCTTTCCTGTGAGTTTGCAAGGTATGTTAAAGGTCACAGCTGTTTGCATATCAGAGATGTTTCTTCTTTGTATACATATTGTACCAGTGTTCCCTTTTCAAAAGGCACTGTACATCTAACTACAAGAAAATATTTTCCAAGGCGAAAGAAGAAATTTGGACTAATATGCAATGGAACTAGGTCATGGGATAAACTGATGTTTGATGGAAAGAAATCAAGGAGTAGTTGTATGGTCAAGATTTATATTATATAATTGGTTATTATTATTTGTGGTGTTTTCCCTAAAAAAACAAATAGGATGATAAGTGCGAAGGCAGTGAGCTGGGGAGTTTTCTTGTTTGTATTGCTTGAATATTGTACATACAGATACAAAATTCTTTGACCTAGTATCCTAGTCAAATATATTTTATTTGTTTTAGGAATGGAATAGTTGGTCCAAGAGTACAAGTAGTTGTCTTGACCTTCAGCTTACATCATAGGAGCTCAGTGCAGTACAAATAGGATACCAAGTGAAATCTAGAGTGTTCCACATGTTTGGTAGCCAGCACTAAGGTGTGACTAAACTGTGGTGCACCTACCCAGTCTGCAGTCAGCATCCACCATTAGTAAAGAAGTGGGAATGGTCCTAAAATCTAAGGCGAGCACAAAACCCACTTGCCTACCTTCTTACCACCATATGCCTGTGTGGAACAAGCAGTCCCTGTGCTAAGGGACAGAGTGACAGCAAGCTGCTGATTCCTACCTTCCCTAGGCTTCATCCAAAGCTTTGTGCTTGGGTCCTGTTATGTTTAAGATTAAATAAATCTGGATTGCAGCTCAAGCCTAAACCAGCCTACATACTGTGATGCAGTTTTATGTCCTACTCATTAATAACTGCAAGGACTACAAGTGTAAAAATAGAAGCTAGGTAGCACCTGAAGCTTAGCATGACAATCTATGTCAGAGGACCATTCTCTTCAGCATCCACGCAACTGTGATTTCTCTTCCAGTGGCAGCAGCAGTAGATGGATAATCTTGGATATAGTTAACCTTGTTCTACATGTCTTTTATTCCATTCTTGTCAGTTGATTAACACTCTGGAATCCAGCAACTTCTTAGATTTAAAATGAATCAAACTGCTCTTTTGTCTGACAAGAAATGGAGAACTAGAATGGGTGATACACTAAAAAATACAGCAATCTAAGCATTGCTTTAAAACATAGTATGGAGACATCTTTTTTTTTTTTCCTCGGTATCCAGTACAATTAAATCACCCTCAGATAAAACTTAATAAAGTAACACTCTTCACAAACACTTAAAATTGTTGTCCCTAAAATACAAAACCCCTAACTTTGTGGTGCTTTTAATTCTAAAATGTTAATATTGTCTGGCCAGCACAAAGTTCAAAGGCTCTTATATGAAGCTTTGCACTGAGTGCTCAATTTCAACAACTCATCATTAACTAATGATAAAAGGCAGGAGGAGAGTGTGTAATGCATATTATATAATTTGAAACATGCTTTTGAAAGAGCTCTTTAGTGGTTAGTTTTCTAGGTTTTTTCAAGTATGCTTTGAGATGAGTAATAACTTGAGATAAGGAACACTCAGAGAAACTGTAAATACAGAGGCAAAGGTATTTACAAAAACAGAGATGTACTTATTTTCCTGAAGGCTGTTTCTGGGGGTTATAGTGGCATCATTTTTATTTTGACCAGTCATAATGCATGAAGTTTATTTTTCCCCCTCTGCTTCTAAGCCTTGGCATTACACACATTTCTTGTACAAACAGGATCAGAAAGGTTTTTCTGGTTTTTATTTGTAATGGAAAGTTTAGCCTTTTTTATTACTTTCACTATTGACTCTTGATGTGTTCTTGTCTCTACAAATACTGCTGAAATAGCTGTTGTCATCAATTCTTTGATATGTTTTAGCCGGACAGGTGCTGTAGGGTCAAATGATAGCTCATTCAACCACAGCTGCAGCAGCAGCAATTGCCAGCCTCAGGCCAGTTCTTGCTGCTTAAATTCTCAGGGCTGCAACCTGTGATTACCTCTAAAACTTTCACCAAACATCAACGCTGTGGTGCTGCTCCTTGTTAAAATTAAAAAAGGAAAAAAACCCAAAACAAAACAATAAATTAAGAAAGCTCTTGCAGTATCCTACCTTTAAACCAGTACATGTTACCCATGTGCTGTGGGATGCAGAGTGGAAAGGTAGTGGGTAAATGTTCATACTCCGAGGTGTGTCATGGCCGAGGTTGGTATGCTATAACATATCTACATCCCTGGACAGGAGCTGATCAAACCTCAATGACTTCCAAGATGACAGGATTCTGTACTGACACAAACACCTGATATTTTCAGCTGCTGGTTGGGGGATTAATTCCTGAGATCTCTGGAAAGTTAGTTCGTAGGAGATGACTGAAAAAAAAACCCAAACCCAACAAAGATCAAGCCAACTTTACCTATTAAACCTGACCACTTAATTCTTATCTGCGGGTCCTTCTCAGTGGTTGTTTTTCTTTTTCTTCATTGTGTGTTATTTCATATGCTGCCACAATATGGCTGATAACAGTGATAATTAAAAGAGGATCTGTTAAAAGGAGAGATGTCCTGCCAGCTGCCGCTGTAAGTAGATTGTGACCTCGTTAAACCCCACAAGTAAAAGCTGCAAGTAACAAGGGTTACTGTCACTAGAAGTGTTAATCACACAAAGGGTTTCATTCCTAAGTGGTTTAGAGAGGTTTACCTGCCTTTTTAACTCAGCTTTACACCATTCTTGAACTGATTGACAGTAACATTTGATTAACTTTAAATATATGATAATGAAGACTTCATGTATGTTTGTGCCTTGGGCTACATTTTAAACGTCGAGATTATTGTCATATTTGCAGTCTACTCTGATGCACAGTAGCAGTGTTCAGAATTTGTTTTCTTTACTGATGGTCTTGCTGCCATTTTTCATTTTATCAACCCTTTATAAAAACAAAAGGATATCTCACAATAGTTTGTTCTTTCACCTGTCCAAAGCTGGTAGGTGCTGACCTGTGTCAAATTTGTAAGTTGATTGGCGTTGAGAATTCAGAGTATTGTTTAACTTTTACACCACACTGCAGGACTTGCTTCCAGTCTGTTCTTGAGTTCACAAACTATTTCATCACAATCTTTTCCTCTTTTGGCATTCAGTTATCTGAATGTGAACCCCCTTATTGCCTTACATTTCATTACCATTTTTAGCTTCCTGCAGTTAATGTCACCAGTTATTAAGTGAACTGTACAGGTCATTACATATATTTTCTTTACATCATTTTATTTAAAAAATTGCTGTTTCTTCATTTATTGTATGATTTATTCATATTATTTTCTTAATGTCAAAATTTTTAGTGCATTTTACAAAATTAAGAGTTGATGTGTAAAGAGAAGGAAGAGCCCCAAATGATCCTGTACTTCAAGAATGTATGGCTAAATTCTAATTTTAAAATAATTCTTTGAACAGGCTCATCAGGTAGTTGTAAGGGAAGCTGTATCCACCAAACTCATAAACATTACATAATTATACCCTGGTCATCCCAAGAATTTAGCTTATAAAATCATCAGCCATTTTCAGTTAAAGTTCTTGAATTCTGAATTTCCCTCTACCATCAGCTCAAATAAAGATAGAATCTACTTAAATTCATGCATTTATCCATCTGTAGTAATTATTTATTTTTTTTAAATTATCAAAAGATGCTCATCTTTGCCTCTTATCCATTTCTCCTTTCAGAACACCGATTCAAGTTTTGCATTGATAGTTTAGACATAATAAGGCTTTTCTTGTCTAGTGAATGACTGCTGTAATTTTCCAATAAGTCATATCAACAGAATAATAGTTTTACTTTCATTAATATTTTAAGTGAATGAAAACTTCATGTTTAATGGAGTAGTTTCTTTTCTCACAAAATGCATTTCCTCAAGATTTGTTACCAAACCTTACTGAAGTACGTACAAGAAAGTCATATAACTCACAAAGGGTATTTGAGGAATTTAAATTTGAATTTGTTGTTGTAATACTGCTTAGCTTTACGGAATGCTGCTTATAGTTTGTTCCACTTTTATTAAGTTATTTTGTCATAAATGTTGTGACTGTTGTCACTTTCAAGATTAATATGCACTAAAAGTAGGAAAATCTATGCTACATTGTTGCAAGAGGATTGCTCTGGGGCTGTGAAGGGTTTTGAGACTCAGTTATCATCTTTGGGTAGGGAATTTTTCTGGAACTTTAATATTTCAAGTTTATGTGCCCGTTTTCATGTTCTTGCAGTAATAACAAGATATCATCCATATAAGTAAATGTTTGCATGATGAGCCTAGAAAAACTGAAACACCTGGCTTGGACCTTATCCTCTGCTATTAAATAGCTGTCAAAATGTCTACTTCCCAGCTGACTGAGATTAAAAATGAGGACTATGTCACAGGCTTTTCCGAAGCTTCATTCTTTCCATTGTGTGAATGACACTAATGGACCTCAGTTGAAAATAACTAGTCCTTGAAGCACTCAGGAACAACAGCGTTAATTTTTGTAAGGACTTTAAAAAAATTTGTTACACATCAGTAAAACCTGCATGACTCTTTCTGACTTTAAAGAGTAACAGCCATTGCATTAATGGAAGATTTTGCATCTTAATACAGATAACATAAAATAACATGTCCTCCTCTTTTAGTATTCTGCATCCTCATTTATCCTCTGTACAGAAATAAGGTATGCCTTTAATATCTGGACATCCACAACTTACAGTTACAGTGTTACAGAAAAAAATTCCAGTTGGACTGTACACAGATTTAGATATTCTCCCTTTCTTTATTTTAAATGCATAAAGAGCTCCCCTTTATTGTTTTCAAAGATAGCTCTGCAAATATCTTAACCCTTTTGTTCTCTAAAAAAAATTTATCCTCAAGACGCTGATTAACAGGGAGTGAAAAATAACAAGTAAATGAGCATTGCCAAAATGCAGACACCAGTTCATTGACTCACAGAATCAAACTTCCCAACCCGTGAGAGGTTATAATTCAAGTATGTTTATTACAGCGCTGGGTACAAGGGGTAGTGCCTCCCAGCCTGCACACTGTCTCTCTCAGACAGCATCCATTTCACCTATAAAATCAGACTTATACATGAGATTCCCAAGCAAGGGTTGGACAATGCAAAACAGTTCTGAGAAATCATTATCATATGTCCCCTCCTCCAGGCGCATGTGTGGTGACATCTGGGGGTCGTCTTCTGAGGGTTCCTCAGAAGAAGGCTCCAAGTCTTCCTCGTGTTGTCCGTTATCACCTTTGGGGATGAATGCCCGCCAGGAACTGCAAAAAAACGGTTGGATCCATGCCTTGTGCAACCCCCTCCATTGGCCTTTTCTTTGTGACGTCCAGGTAATTGCTTGGTCAAGCACGATGTCACGCACCGCCGTGCAGCTTCCACTTTTGTTTCTCAAAAGAATACCTAGTCAAGTATTTTAAGTACTTGCTTATTTTATTTTTAACTTCTGCTAAGATGAGCTTCCTTGCTTCTATGTCTGGTGTTGTGTCTGGCTAACAAGGTTCCCGGTATCTAAACAGAAATTCCCTAAAAGTTGCCTGAATTGCCTAAATCTAGTAACATTATGTGGCATCACGGCCTGTGCAAACAAGGGCTGTTGCAGGGTGCTCTGAGAGTCAGCAGTGTTGGTCAAAGGCAAGGTCAACTGCAGAATTAAAAGCCAGGCGTGGAAAGTATTTTCCTCCCATGTTTGCCTATTTTGCACTGGCCAGGTTCCTGCTCAAGCATTTCTGCTTATCCCAATCTTGCTTAGAAAAATGCATCTCATTAACTGTCTGCATCCTAAGAAACTTGTGCTGTGTGGCTCAAAAATGCATCTTATCTCCTGTCTGGAGATTAACAAACAGCCCGGGAGATCCCTGAAAGTTATGTGCAGTTTTAGCAATATGTTCCTCCCTTGGGGAAGGGTGCAGCATGGTATGTGTTGTAATAATCTGGATTAGGATATTACTGAGTAAAGCAACTGCAAATTTGTTCTAAATAAGTATGATACTGGTGTCTTTTTCAACTATTTTTAAAACATACATCTCAACTCTCTGAAGCATAAATTTAGAATAGCTGGCATGAGTAAGAAAAGTTGGCAAACTTAATGCTGCACAAAAGTAAAAAAAAACCCATCCCTTTATATACAGACAATCTCTTTGACTGTCATCTTCGAGAATAAAAGGCTGCTACTCTACTCCATTCAATGAGCAGGCACAGTCCTGATGTTATCCTGAATGTTATCCAGGTGCTCCTCAGACGGTGCCTGCCTGGAGCTACAGAGGCAGGAGCTATATGTTTAGGCCATGTTCCAAAAGACAGGCAAGGCACTTCACAGCAGTAGCTAAACTAAACCAGATATTAAGGATTTACTGAATGCCATGTGTGTAAAATGCCACTGGCTTCACCTCTCACCTTCCGTAGAGAAATATATTGATTGATAGGTACATTGAATGAGGATGGGGCTCTGAATGAGAGCGCACCCAAGGTAGAAAGTATTTGTATAAAATTGCCTTCTCATTGCCTCAAAGAAAGAAGCCACTAAATGGTAGCCAACGGAAAGTGTAATTGATAAACAGCTTAGCTGGCGAGCTCTCCAAACTGTGTGGAAAATATAAAGGAGTATAAAAGAGCACATGCCTTTATTTTAGAAGTTTAGCTGCAGTAGTTGTTCTAATTTATAAAAAGGCTAAGGAGAAAATGATGAGTGCGTATGCTCAAATTCTTTCCCTTGTCACAGTTGTTAAATTAGGAGCCAAGTTATTTAGAAATACATGAAAGTCAGGAGTGCCTAGTTTGTAATTCTTGGTGCATAAACCGGTGGTACTAAGCAGCTGTGGGAGACAGCTGCAGCAAGTCTCCTGAAGATTCTGCATTAGTGAGGCGTTATGCATCCCTGGACCTTGAGCTCCTCATACCTAGGAAAAGGTTTTGAGATAAGGACTAAACATCCAAATTACTTGCTAAAGAGAGGCTGTGTAGGTGATTGTGTTCTTCTTCATCCCAACCATCATGGTATTCCCCAGCAAATAAGCTGGTCATTTAGCGGGCTGGTATAAAAGGGGCTTTCTCATGTAGAAATTATGTTTAGGGAACAGGAGAGGAATTCATTCTTTGTCTTCCCACCTCATGGAGCACTTCATACGATAGAGTGGAGAGTTGCTAACATCTGCATCAAATGTTACCTCTATTTCAATTCTCCCATCTGCTTGATGTATAATACTTATCATTATATAAACCGTTAGGGAAAGAGTTGAAAGTATCGAGATGGACTTTTTCATCTTCTTCTTTCATTTGGCAATGTGAAGCATGAATGCTCAATGCCCAAGTGTGTCATTCATTTGACAATTTTTGCTGACACGGAATGAATCAAGGCTGTTTCTTCACAAAAGGATTTTAGAGGGCAGCAGTTCATTCAGTGTTTTGCGAAGCCAATGTTTTCTTTAGTTGCATCTGAGACTGCCCCTCATTCCTTCATTTGTTTATTCGATGCTTATAATAGCCCATACTGGTGTCTCATGCAGATTGCTCTGTCCATGTTCTCTGTGACCTAAGGCAGCTGAATGTTTCAGCTGAGATAATGACTAAATACTGACTCTCAGCCCACCTTATTCTCATGGATTACATCATTAGTGTGGTGATATCTTAATTTGAGCCCTAAGTACAAGGAAAAGGTGAAGTATATTGAATAATTTTCTTAGATGATCTTAGCTAAGCTGTGAAGTGGTTTAGCTGTGGGTTTGGCAGTGCTAGGTTAGTGATTGGATTTTATGATCTTAAAGGTGTCTTTAAACCTAAACAATTCCATGAATCTGTAAGCTGAGGCTAGAAAAAGGCAAAAACATATGTCATTATCAGACAGGTTTGGTAAGACTGAACACTTTGACCACACCAATTTAGCATTCTGATTTTCAGATAAAAGCTATAATGGATCTCTTTCTTCACTGAAGGTTACCTCTCTTCTGGATCAAGATTATTCTTTTTTTTTTTAATAGAGTTTCCAGGTCTCTTATTCAGTTTAATGTTGAAAGTCAAAGCATCACCTGTTATTTTTGTAGAGACTATTCTGTGGGTTTTCTGTTAGGAAAACTATTTTTATCAAGACAATGGTCTTCATTTTAACTCTCGTTAGCTAAGACAAGGAATGGCATATAGATACAGATCCAGTTGCAGTAAGAGAAATGCTATCAGATGGTCATTTCATACAGTATCAGTGTCATCAACCAAAAAGGCATACACTATCACACATAATATCTTTTACATTGTGGACTTAGGAAATTAGACCAAAGGATCATCTGAAAAATGCATCAGTTTACCAGAGGGCCTGCTGAGCCTCTTAATCTTTATACGATTGTGGATACAAGCAAATATTTTAAGGGAATGAATATGAATCAAGTGTTTATTTTTACTCTAATAGAGGAAGTCTGATTTATTTCTGATTAAATTATGCCTGATTGAGTCAATGAGAACATTATGATACGATTGGCGCAGAACATTTCAAAGATAGTGTGTTATGATGCAAGATTTTATTTTCATATACTCAATATGTTCCACTAAATTGAAGGTCTCATTTGTTTAATAAGAGTTTTATAAATATAAAAAAGATGCTGATGGTTATTTATGGCATTGTTACAGAGAATGCTTGTTGTCTTGTTTTTAATGTACTAAAACTTCGTGAAGGAACAAAAAGAACAATTTGAAAGAACACTCTGTTTCCATGACATAATATAATTACATAGCAATCAAAGAACAGGAAGAACTAATTAGATTACTAGAATAAGTATCATCAGAAGTAGGAAACTTGTCAATTCTCATAACATTTTGAGACTAACTTAAAAAAGACTGAAAAAAATGCTAAATATAAGAGAGAACTGGGACTTTACCTCCCACAGTTATTTTGCACTCTAATGGAACTATAGATTCATAGGATTAGCAAACTTATTATAATTAGGAAAAGATAATAAGTGAGAAACTGTAGTTGAAAAATAAAAGCAAAAGGTTCTGTAAACTGAATAATAAACTATTTTTTCATTATTTACTTGATTTAGCCATTGTACAGTGGGAAAACTATGATATAGTTGCCATCCTGGACACGTGGTGGGATTACTCACAGAACTTGAGCAAACAGTGAGTGGCTATAAACTCTTTAGGAGAGAGGTGATTGGGTAGCCCTCCATTTTAGGTAGTGTTTTGACAGCCTAGAGCTTGATGATGGTACCAATAGGGTTGAGTGTTTTCAAATAAGAATCAAGAGAAAGGCCAACTAGGCAGATGATATGGTGGGATGATATTATAGACCACCCAACCAGGATGAAGAGGCAGGTGAAATATTCTATAAGCAGTTGGGAGGAGTATCACAATTGCTAGCCCTTGTTCTTATAGAGGACTGGCTAACCAGGGAGGTCCCAGTTGACAGGAGGTTAGCCTATGTGGCACCAATCTGCAAGAAGGGCTGGAAAGTGAATCTAGGGAACTTCAGTCCTGTCAGTCTGACCTTGGTGCCGGGAAAGGTTATGGATCATCTTGAGTATGCAACGCATACAGGACAGCCAGGTGATCAGGCCCAGTTAGCATAGGTTCATGAAAGGCAGGTCCTGGTGGACTAACGTGATCTTCTATGGAAAGGTGACCCACTTAGTGGATGAAGGAACGGCTGAGAATCCTGTCTACCTGGACAATAGTCAAGCCTTTTCCACTTTCCTGTAACATTCACCTGGAGAAACTGTCTGGTCTTGATGTACACTTCACTGGATAAAAAACTGGCTGAGTGGCTTGTCCCAAAGAGTTGTGGTGAGTGGAGTTAAATCCACTTTGCAGTCAGTCACAAGTGATGTTCCCCAGGGCTCAGAACTGGTGCCATTTCTCTTTTATATTTTCATCAATAATCTGAATGAAGGGGATCAGGTGTACCCTCATTAAGTTTGCAGGTGAGACCAAGATGGGCAGGAGTGTTGATCTGCTTGAGGGTTTAAAGGCTCTACAGAAGGATCTGGACAGGCTGGATTGATGGTCTTAGGCCATCTATATGAGTTGCAAAGAGGCCAAGTCCTGGAACCTGCACTTGGGTCACAACCGCGTGCAGCACTACAGGCTTGGGAAAAGTGACTTGAAAGCTGCCCATCAGAAAGGACCTGGGGGTCCTTTGGTTGACAGCTTGCTGAATATGAGCCTGCAGTGTGCCCAGGTGTCCAAGAAGACTGATGGTATCCTATGGTGCATTAACAGTGTGGACAGCAGGTCAAGGGAGAAGGTTGTCCTTCCCCACTACTCTGTTGTGGTGATGCAACATATGGAGTGCTTTGTCCAGTTCTGGGCTCCCTATTTCAAGAAAGATAGGGAACTACTGGAGAGAGTCCAGTGGAGGACTACAAGGATGATGAGGGGACTGGAACATCTCTTGTATGAGGAAAGGCTGAGAGCTGGGTCTGTTTAGCCTCGAGAAGACCAAGAGGGGATCTTACCAATGCTTATAAATATCTAAAGGATGGGTGTCTTGAGGATAGGACCATACTCTGTTTAGTGGTGCTTGCTGACAGGAAAAGGGACAAGCTGGGTACAAGCTGGAACGCAGGAAGTTCAGAGTATGAGAAAACCTTTTAATTGGGAGGGTGGCAGAGCACTGGCTGCCTAGAGAGGTTGTGGAGTCTCCTTCTCCGGAGACATTCAGAACCCACCTGGATGTGTTCCTGTGCAACCTGCTGGTGGTGATCCTGCTTTAGCAAAGGGCTTGGACTACATGATCCCCAGAGATTCCTTCCAACTTCTACCCTGCTGTGATTCTGCGAGGTGGTAGCAAAAGGGGTGTTGGTCTCTTTTCCCAGGTAGCCAGTGATAAGACAAGAGGAAATGGCCACAAGTTGCACCAGGGGAGGTCTAGGTTAGGTACAGGAAAAATTTCTTCACTGAAAGGGCTGTAAAGCACTGGAACAGGCTGCCCAGGGACGTGTTTGAGTCATCATCCCTGGAGGTATTTAAAAGACATGTAGATGTCATATTTAGAGACATGGTTTACTGATGGGCTTGGCAGAGCTAGGCTAACGGCTGGACTTAATGATCTTTTTCAACCTAAATGATTCTATGATTGTACCTCTGAGATGGTGTTATTAAAAATCTGAACAGAATCCATGCAATTTTATATATAAATATGAAATCACAGCCAGACATAACTGTATTACTTGCTACTCTGTCTTCTTTTCATGTCTACATAAGGTCAGTTCCATGTACACAAATTTTGCATGTGTACAAAATTGATAGGTTAGAAAATAAATAAGTTTAGAAGGCAAAGGAGAAACAGAATAAAAACAGGATCAAGAAGAGGTTCATTAAAATACCTGCCATACAATAATTTACTCCTGTTCTAGTTGCCTGATCAGTAAATGTTGTCTTTTGCAAATGCTGAAGTGTTTTAAGAAACAAGTTTTTATAAGTGATAGTATTTAAATTTCCTTAGAGAGGAAATCCAGCTTTGGCTCAGGCCAGCCAGCTCCATGCTTTTATGTGGAAGAGGAGACTGGCTGCCTTCCCTTACTGTGCCTACATTACGTCCTCACCTTGTGCAGGTAGTGTGGCTCCATTGCCCCTTGATCTTCCTGTGTCACACAAGAAGGAATTTGTTTAACATCTGACAGCATGCATTTCAAATTCCAGCTGCTTGGTTGCTAAAGAGTATTTCCATTAATTTGTATTTTCAATAGAAGTATTTAAAGAAAAGGGAAAAAAGGATGTGAAAGTATGAGGAAAAAGTTGGGGGAGCTGTGGCAGGTTACATGTTCTTCAGATGTGTTTAATGTTTAATGCAAGTGTCTCAGAAAGTATATGGAATAATTTGCTATTTATTTTCCTTCGTGTTATCTCTTATTGTGCCAGTCACTCTGGTGTGTTCAAATAGCGGTCTACACTTTATTTAGGTGAGCATGTAAGCCATGGCCATCACTGTTTTGGGTACAGCCATATGGAGGAATTTACAAACACCACAATAATTAGTAAAAGGTAAAGGATACTGGAAGCACAACTGAGTAATTACCTCGTTACTAGAGAGAAAAAAAAAAAAAAAAGGAGTTGAGCACAGCTTAAGTCTCATTTCTTCCCCTGCTAAATTCAGACATCCTCCTTAGAATGCATGGTAGCTTCACTCCTACTGTGTACTTGAGCACACCGTAACAACGTAGATACATGAAGAAAGATAAAGGGAGCGCACCCGAAGTCACAAAGAGTAAAGTAAAAGAAGCAGCATCATTATTCAAGAAGTAGTACAAAAGCGGTTCAGAAGCATAAATTGGATAGGAATAGAACAGAAATACACTAAGATTATTGATGAAGGATTTTTTGTCACTTAACTTCCTATTCAGTGAAAGTAATGTAGCCTTTTACACCTGTGAGATGAGTTTCAAGGAATATTTTTTGCAAAATCGGTGCTGCCAGTACTTAATGTGAACTCTGTAAGTCAGGATATTAACTTTAAGAAAACAAGTTGCTTTGCATACACCTACTTCAGGGCTTTACAAGTATTTACATATCCATCAGAGAGATTGTATGTGTACCATGCTTTACAGTTTGTAAGATAATATCATGTTCACTATCAGTTTTCTTTCATAAGCGTGTACTGTCTGCCTCAGTGGCCCAGCACATTTGCATCACATGGGTCTCCATTTTAGGTAGATATGAGGTAGATCTTGCAAATTCTCCTTCATCCATCAGTTAAGTTATTTACAACTCATAATGTGCCAGTACCCTACTGTCACTAAAAATTATGCAGTCTCTTATCAGTATGTTTTTTACTTCCTTTTGGCTCAAAAAAGGACACAATCTTCGCAGGTAAATTAAGAGCTACATAGGTTCCCATAATTAGCATCTCTAAGTCAACAGCTACATGACCTGTCTCTGATTATTTGTGAGCTGGGATGTGTAGGATAAGACTGGGAAGAAATGCACAAAATCGCTGATCTGACCAGGGGTCTGTCACAATTCCTTGAGAATATGTTTGTGGAAACACTACGTTCTCGTGTTGGGAACAGGACATGAGTGAAGTCGTCCCTCCGAGTCAGACTGAGGAATGCTTTGACCAAAGGCTACTGCAGGCAGGAATTGCCTCATAATTGATTGCAGCAGGGCTTCCCACCAATTAAAATGCTTCTCAGTGTGAATAATACTGACAGATGCTGTCTTGACTGAAACAGTGTTTCACTGTAAATCTCCAGTGTCAGTTCTAGAGGGCTCTCACTGATCCTACTCTTCCACCAGGCCTGATAACATGGAGAAAAAAAGTCATCTGTGAGAACTTTAATTCTAGAACTGTTGCAGTAGGTAACTTGATGAAGTTTTTTAACACAACCATATCTGAGCTACAGTACAGCGTCAGTCAGCTTTGTCTGATCATGTCGGGTCAATATGAGACCTGTCTGCTGTTTCACTCAACAGTTTTCTTTCCCCTTTGAAAAGTAATTAATTTTACCTGTAAAGTACATTCTCTGTGCCAAACAATCTTTTATGGTGCATTGATCCCAGTAGTCTGATTAGTGAAAACACTACCTTGTGATGAAAAATAGAAAATAATTTCAGTTTTATCTTTCTGCTTATAGACCTAAGAGACACTTTTTATTTTGTGCTATAAAAAATTATTCAAAGAACTACAACTTTGTAGTTGTAGATTTGCAGAGATAATGGGCACAGGAAAACTGCTTCAATTTAGAATAAATATTGTAATAGATGAATGATAGAGATTGATCAAATATTTAGGCAGTCAATGGTCCTGTAAATTGTTACTGTGAATTCTGATGCACACTTACTAGTCCTACTGGACAAATTATTATCCACTTTGTAATGTACCTAAAGGATAAAAGGTTTCTTTAACGTGAAGGTTACACCTAATTAATTACAGGAATAAAACAGTCTTTAGTTTGGTGGTTTGTTTTTTTATACAACAATCAGTGAGAATGTAAAATCAGGTTGAACTTAGTAGATAGGAAGAACTCAGAAATTTCCCACAGTCGATTTCAGCATTGCTGTGTTGGGGAAACAAGAACCTAGCAGGAAGTCTTGCCAAGTGTCTGTATCTCAGTCAGTAGGTACAGGTACTGACTGAGACATGCAGCCAAGCAGAGTACTGTGTGGAAATACCAGCACAGGTCCCTGGAGTGCTATAGCCACATCACTATGCTTACGCTGAGCCCAGCTACCCGTGCACTGCACCGTTAGATGTGTGCTAGGTCTGACATTCCTGCTGCTGTACTATGTTGTCTGCTGGAGAATCATCATGTGTGTTGACACTTCTCCTATTTCTTATAATAACACGTGCTTTGTTGCACCTTTACTTTGAGATTATTCAAAAGGTAATAATTTGAGCAGTGACTACAAAGACGTATTTTGCATATAGAAGGACCATATATCATTGCATATGATATCCTGTTTCCACTTAACTGCTGGATAAAATTGAGCCCATTTTTAATTTTCAGCCCAATTTTCAGTCCAGCCTTATACTGTGGCAGTCAGCTATGTTCAGTGACATTCCACGTTTGCGATGGGTGTCTTCCATGTGTATCCCTGGGAGCACATGTGATGGTACACGCTTTGGCCAGACAACAAAGAAAATCTACAGTGATAAACTACTTGTCAGGTGTTGTGCCTTCAGAGTCAACCTCTCCTCATATCAGGGATTTGACATGCCAGGTATGCCCAAACTAAGAAGCAGGCTCTTCTCTGGGACCTTGTGTATACGAGCTATTGCTGCTGTGGCTGGAGAGCAGAGGGCAGCTGTTCCACAGCGTCCAGCTGGGTTGCTCAGGTTCAACACCACCATGCACAGCTATCTGTGGCAGCTGGAGGACAGACCTGTGTTTGGGCACAGACCACTGGAAAATAGACTATGGGTGTCTAGGTTTTCCCTGAGGAACTCCAGGCTGTGGAATCTACTCCCAACTTTTATCAGAAAAAGTACAGGTTTTTTTAATTGTTAAATTATGCCAAGTAGTATTTTTTATTCTGTTTTTGTACTTGTGTACCTGTGAAACCATAAGATGTAGAGCTCTGGAGTGGCTCTGATGCTGTAACTTGTTTGTTGCTTTTTTCTGCTTTGAGTATGATAATGTGACTTTATTTTAAAATGTAGGGTTTTATTAATGATACCATAGTTTTAAGAAAGAATTAGGAATGTCACTTATTTTCCTGAATATAATGAGAAATTATGTTCTTTAGCTTTCTCCTCTGAATGCCTTATGTATTATTGAACTCAGTATCTCTGTGCTGCTAGTAACTACCATATGCATTTCTGAAACAGTAGCAGAAGGTAAAAAGTTTACCAGGTTTATCAAAGACTAAAAAGAGACAGGTATAATAAGCATCTACAATTCCTGCCTCCTAGGCATTTTGCTCATGTCTCATTTTTCTCAAAGTCTTTTAGTCCAGCAGAAAGCTATTCTTCTCCCAGTACCACTGCTTCTTTCAGTGTTGCATGTGGACATGTGAGCATAATTTCCACTTTTACTGTCGCGAAGATGCGAGGATGTTACTTTAGCACAGCACCTAAAATGTTGAGGTAGAAACTTAACTGATCCATTATCATCTGAGAATCTGTTTACAATGAGGACTGTGTTAGGGCAGGAATTACATCTGAGTAGTTCTGACTGAGTGCTTCCCTCCTTTGTTATTTCAGTCAGATCACATTCTTTAGTCGTCAGAATAAAGCTACTTTGACAGGAGGCTGACATCAGGGTGTTAAGAACATAGTGCTTTCAGGCTATCCTGTAATATTTTAGGCTGCCCTTGAAACCATAAATTTGGTTAAATGCCTCCATTTAATTGTTGATGAGTTTCACTGTGGAGCGTGGCATGGAGAGAGAGGAGTAATGGCATGGTATAGTGGCTGTATATTTTAATGACAGTAAATGTTACCACTTTCGATATATCATGCTGATATATCATCTTATCAGATGATTTTTATTGTGCTACTAGCAACAGCCAGCAGTTGCTGTTTTCTGGAAAAAATGTGGACAAAATAAGGGCAGATTTTCATATTAAAATGTAATGATTTCTATATAAAATTTCTAGGGTTGTGCTCATAAAAGGTACTGATCTCTTTAAGGCTAACAGTTATACTGCAATAGGGACCAGCGGTTCAGCTGCTGCACACTTCAGCAAATAACCCCCCCTCTATTTCACTCATGTATTTCATTCCCATATTTTACTCTTATCCTGCCCCAAGGAAGACAAGATGGCTGAATCATTGGCAGATTCCTCCATCTGAAATAAAAATAAAATACCCTGTTATCACTGAAAAAGTGTGAGTGGAGTGCAGGGCAAGAGAATTGAGGAACTGCTGCTAAGTTCACTGGGTAGACAGGTTTTCTGTATTACTGAAGCAATAAGACATGATAGTGTGTGCATTTCTGAGCTTTGGGGGGATTCAGGTACCGAGACGTGATGCTAAAGAGAAATAACTTCCAACAGCTGGAATAATGTGCCTGTAGCACAGTGGTGTGCACACTGATACATGTCTCATTAAAATATATATAACTGCATTGTAATGCAGTTGTAATACAGGGAAGAGAGGGAAGCTCTCTGGTTATCCTTCCCATTAGGAACTGTTGTGCCTACATTGGCCAGCCAGTGTTAAACAGACTGCCAAAGGACAACCTTAAAGAAAAATGATTTGTTGAAACTTGGAAAATATATTTATCATCAGTCAAAATCACCGAAAGAGGGGAGAGGAGGTTCCACTGGTTTGTAGTCAGTGAAGAGATGAGAACTTCTATCTCAAATGCCATGGTAGAAAGCACATGGACATCCACAGTGACTTAAAAGCATAGTGAAGTACCAGGTCAGTTCAGCTGTTGCGGCCAAACACTTTGTTCCTGTCCTTGTTGCTGCTGCCCCAGTTCTCAGCAACTGGGAGATGAGCAGAGCTGTTAAAACTAGGCTAATTTGTGTTTCTGCATCAGTAAAGGGATGTCTTGCAGTCCTCCGTGGAATGAGAACTGAAGCTTCACCTTTCTCAGGTACCTTGCCTTTCCTCTAATAACACTTCTCAGCAAGGGTTAGGCAGAAGGAAGAGTTGCTGTCGCCAGTGGGTTAGAAATCAGAGGCTCTGTGAGCCAAAGTGACAGCAAAAAAGGTCAAACAACCAACCAGGATCCAAACGGGGAGCAGACGGTGTGTTTCCCAGGAGTACGTTCAGGGCTTGGCAAGGGAGCCGGCCAGCCTCAGTGGGGCTGAGGTGTATTGCTCTTCAGTACTGTGCCTGTCAGTGTTAGCTTCTGTGTGAGAAGAAGGGCAGATCAGGAACAAAAAGCCCAGTTTAGTATCATGTGTCTGTATATAGAGAAGACAGCTCTCGGAAGTCATAGAATCATAGAATC
>VXBZ01005072.1:15317-25424 GCA_013399135.1 Heliornis fulica | reverse complement strand
CAAAAAATAACTTTCATTTTTTTTTTTTTTTTTTTATGGCCATGCTGATAGTGACAACACCTTGTGCACTGTGTAACTTTGTTGGTAGGCTGCATGAATTACGAGGACAGNCTCTTTACTGAGAGGGTGGTCGGTTGCAGGAGCAGGTTTCCCAGGGAAGTGGTCACAGCACCCAGCTTGATTGAGTTGAAGCATCTGGACGATACACTCAGTCCCATGCTCTGACTTGGCTTGTCCTCTGTGGAGCCAGGAGTTGGACTTGATGATCTTTATGGGTCCCTTCCAACTCAGGATATTCTATGATTGGAGATTTTTTGAAATGATGAATGCAAGTGTTAGTATTATAGCACATATATACAGGATGTGGAATTGTTTAGTATTAAAGTTGTGGTTTGATTCAGCAACCACATGTACTTCTGAATGTTAAAAAATAATATAAGTTTTTTTTTTACTAGCCTGCAGTTGATGCAAAATGAGTGTGCCTGACTACATGCAGTGTGCTGAGGATCATCAGACACTCCTGGTTGTGGTTCAGCCAATTGGCATTGTACCTGAAGAGAGCTTTTTCAAGATCTACAAGCGAATTTCAGCAGTGAGTCAAGTTAACGTACGCGACTCCCAGCGTGTGCTGTATATCCGTTACAGGCATCATTATCCCCCAGAGAACAACGAATGGGGGGATTTTCAGACACACCGGAAAGTTGTGGGGCTGATAACTATTACAGACTGTTCTTCTGCAAAGGACTGGCCTCAGACTTTTGAAAAATTCCATGTTCAAAAGGAAATGTATGGTTCTACACTCTATGATTCCCGGTTATTTGTCTTTGGGCTTCAAGGAGAGATTGCTGAGCAGCCCCGCACTGATGTGGCGTTTTATCCCAGTTATGATGAATGTGAAACTGTAGAGAAGAGGATAGAAGATTTTATTGAATCCCTCTTCATAGTGTTGGAGTCTAAGCGGCTTGACAGAGCCACTGATAAGTCTGGAGACAAGATCCCCCTCCTCTGCGTTCCTTTTGAGAAGAAGGACTTTGTAGGTCTGGACACTGACAGTAGGTAAGCAGCTATTTTTGACTGCTCACAGGTCTTGAAAAACATCTGTGACAATTGCTTGCCTTTACGTAAGCCTCTTAGAAAGGTCAAAGGGCACTTTGTCCCTCTCTCACTGTGTATATCTGCTGTATTAGAAGAGACTTTCACTTCAAGTCTGACCATATTTGATGTTTTGAAATATATATATTTCACTTAAGAGGCTAATTGAATAGTGGTAGGAAGTCACAGAAGAGGTTTGACAGATTTTGCTATAAATTTACTTTTTTGCTGCAAAGATTGAAAATGTTTAAACAGTATTAATAAATTCCTTTACAAACAATGAAAAATTTGGTTTTTGCCTGATAATTAATTTCAGTATTTGCCTGATCCTATTTAAATTGTTTTTTTCCCTCAAGCTTTTCTACTTTTCATTCTATGAAATAGTGATCATTTCAGCATCTTTCCCTGTTGTTAATTTTTATTTACTTATTTGATATTCTTGACCAGTCTTGTTTTGCTACTATTCTTTTCTTGACTGTTGTTTTTGTTTTTGTGTATGTTAAACTTTGTGTCATTCCCTGTCTCTCCCCCTTCTTTACTTCCCAGTCACTTGCATCCTCAGTTTTCAGATTTGAGTGTTACATGGTTATCTTATTTAGGGATTAGTAATTCTGGCTTCCTAGCTACAGGCAGGCACAAAATGTTTTTACACTCCTTATGGTCAAAATCAGGTGACAGAAGCAGTGGTCTTCATTTTGCTTTGGGAAAGATAGATGTTTGTAGCCTATCAAAATACATAGCGTGCAAAGGAAAAGTATCTTGGACATCTCTCCTGTACTGCTAGGGATGCCAGCAGTGGTTATTGTGTGTGAAAACAACCCCCCCACAAACATATAAAAACCCCTCAGTGGTATCCAGGCTGGAGTGTCCAGAGCTATCCAGACATGTTTGTGAAGCCTTCTGATCATGTTGATCATCTCTGCCTTCACAGTTAGTCATGGAAACATGGAATGGTTTGTATCTAACTGGAAGGGGCCATTGGTAGGGAAACCCTCCATTAGACCAGGTTGCCCAAAGCCTCATCCAACCTAGCCTTGAACACTACCAGGATGGAGCTTCCACAGTCTCTCTGGATAACCCATCCCAGTGTCGCTCCAGCTCACAGTAAAGAATTTTTTCCTTATTTTCAATCTAAATCTGCCAGTTTTAAGCCATTACTCCATGTAAGGCACTCCACACCCTTGTAAACAGTCCCTATCCAGTTTTTCTATAGGCTCCCTTTAGGTACCGGAGGGCTGCAGTAAGGACTCCCCTGAGCCTTTTCCAGGCTGAACAAGCCCTCTGGTCACCTTTGTGGCATCCTCTGGACTCACTCCAAAACCTCCAGGTTCTTATACAGGGGTCCTGTAAGGACTCCCCTGAGCTCCAGGTGGGCTCTCATGAGAGCAGAGTAGAGGGGTAGAATCACTTCCCTTGACCTGCTGGTCATGCCTTTTTTGATGCAGGCCAGGTTGGCTTTCTGGGCTGCAGGTTCATAGTGATGGGTCGCATTGAGCTTCTCATCCACCAATATCTCCAAGCTGTTCTCCTCTGGGCTGCTCTCGGTTGATTCTCTGCCCAGCTTGTAGCTGTGCTTGAGATTGCCCTGACCCCTGACCTTCTAAATCCTAGCCTTAGAATCTCTGAATGAGAATGGATTACATTGGAATTCTAAACTTGTAAATAGTTTGAAGCCCTTGATTATATTCTCTTCTGGTTGAAGGGGTAGCCAGTAGTACCTTTATCCTCTGCTCCTGGTCTTTGCTGGTGAACACAGTATGTTAAACTTGCTCTGACTTGCTTATCCAGTGCTGTTCCCTCTTTCAGTGCTTTGGTCAATGCCTACACTATTCATCTTTCATTAGCGGTATAAATTATTGTGTTATGCCACTGTTGTTTTGTGCTCTGCGTGGGATCTAATGGTTTGTAACCTAGATGAGCTTTATTTAGAATCTCAGCTTTAATTACCCAGTTGGGCTGACTTTTAGTTGAATGTAATCACTAAAATTTCCTGTTCCAATTAGCTAAGAAAACTATAACTTTTGGCTAAGAATCTTGAAATCACAGTTAATTACACTGTTCAATTTTATTCTTTTTAATTGCATACTTCCAAATTGTACTTAGGAAGTCTGTTCCTTACATAAATTACTTATGGGCAGAGGTTGTGTTGTAGCTAGTGGCTAAGCAACTTCACAGAAGTTCTGAACTGGTGAGGAGCTCAGGTAACAGGCTGTAAGTTTGTCCAAACGATTCCAAGATATTTTGTGTTGCTGCACTGAAGAATTGAAACAGATTTAGTGTGATGGTTGAATTCTTTGCAGAATGAACGGGGGATCAATGGATATACTTTAAAGTTTGCTGTACTTAACTGCTTAAAGAAAATGTGTTAAATATCCTAATCTTTCCTCTTTCCCTTCAATAGAAAGAAAGTTTTTCAGCTTTATTTTCCTGTGGAGTTAAGATTGTTTTAAAATTTAGGATTTATATGTGAATAGCATAAGGAAGCAAAATTAAAAGATCTTTACATTCAGTTTAGTATTTTGTATGAGTGAGTAAGAAAATACCCTAAATGCCTGCACTTCTACTTTCTTTAAATACTTCTGAGGAGAGATGTATGTAATCCCAAGTAAATGTCAGGAGATTACTTGTCCTGGAGTTAGACACACAGATTCAGCGTGTAACTGAGCTTCTCTATTCAGGGCTCTTTCTAGACACCATGCAGCATGGTGCATTTCTGTTTTTATGTTCTACTTAGCAGAAATTCAGGACCATGAATTGTGGTTGAACAAAGATCGGATTACTAAACTAATTTACACTTTCAAGCTTAAAAGTTTAGATGCTTAACAGTAGCATACTGTGTGTATATACACTTGGGTTTCAGTGAAAGGCTTTTACTCCAGTGGGTTCTCTTTTGCAGTGACAGATTATCTAAACAAGAGGGAAGCATTGTGAAATTCATAACGGAAGATGCAGGGCTAAAAGGGATCCTCTTCAAGGGAGGAGGGTCTTTCTCTTTTCACACATTGTGTTGTCATCTAATTCTGTTCAGGGAGGGGTGAAGGTTGTCTGAATGCGCAGAGTGCATTTGAGAACATCTGCTAGAATAACTTTAGCTATTCCGTTGGCTTTGAGTCTGTCAGCGTAATAAATTTAAGGAATAAAATAAAAAGATGATTTTTGAGATATTGAAGTAAATGAAACAACTTTTTCTAGAAAGGTGGAAATTTCTAAATGGTTAAAGGCAAACCTGGTCTAGTGGAGTGTGTCCCTGCCCTTGGCAGGGGAGTTGGAACTAGATGAACTTGGAAATCCCTTCCAACCCAAAGCATTCTGTGATTCTTTGGAAGGCATGTCCCTTGACTTTTTACTTTATAAACTCTCTATTTTTTTTCTGTATTCTGACCTCCCAATCAATGTGCAACTAATCAGTTAAAAAATACAAATATTCTATATTAAATAGATGCCAGAGAAGGCATGCTGTCTGTGCCCAGAGAATTTCTTTGCTGCTGTAGTTGCAGATGTCTACTTAGGCTAAATAAGCATATCTTTTCTTGTAACTTCTAGAACCCAAGTTGAATTTCACACTGTGTAGTAAAGGTCTCATCAGATGCAGAATGCAGCTGTAGCCTTAAGATAATGAACTGGGCTGATACAGTGAGTGAAAACACATTATGAAGTTACATGAGAGATTATAATTATGATCATGAGGTTTGAAGAGTAATTAGAACTACCGAACTATTTTCATTTCTTAAAAGAGACTTTTTTATCCATCAGGTTATTGTAAAACTTTGCTAATAGTTATGTTATGATTGGGATTAGAAACATAGAACTGATATTTCTCACTCAGTAACTATCATTAATTTGGTTGTGTAATAGTTGAAACATTATTACCTTCTTTTTAAGTAGCAGTGTTTGTAAATTAGCAACGTCGATGCATTTCAAATAAGAAAATTCGCAGAAAAGTACAGCTGATCCTTCTAATTTGCAAGTTGTTTGTATAGTGAGCAGAAGTGACATTCCCAGAACTCATATGGAGATGACAGTATACACAAGACCACTATATTATTTGTGTAGCAGTGATATTTTTCTTTTTTTTTTTTTTTCCTGATAGAAAACTTTATGTATGAAAAATGGTGGGACCAAGTCCCAAGAGGTTTTGAAGAAAGATTGTCCTGTTAACTAAAAGTTGTAGGACTGGGAATCTGACCGTGATTTAATTCTTAGAAAGCATCCAGTAGGTGATCTTCGCAAATCTATTAACTGTTCTTGTTGTTTCTTCATATGTAAATTAGGTAAAATATTTATGTGGTCACAGGGCTGCTGAGGATAACTGAAAAAGTTTCTGAAATAATTTGAGCTCGGTAGCTGTATGTGGAGGTCGGGGACTAATAGAAAAGAATGAAATTGCAAGTTGTTGTGATACGAAGGTCCTACTAACCTGAAACTAGGAAACATACTTGCCAGAAATCTCATTTGTTTATTGTATTTGATTTCTATTTTCAGTTAAAAATAAAAGTATGCACATACCATTATAAATCGACTTGGCTAAGCTCATTTTAATGTTATTTACATCAGTTTGTGTCTTAAGTTCGTTCTTTTTGTAATACCGGTAAGGCATCCATTTGATTCTGCGGAGTGATGGGAAAGTAGGGATCTACAGATGTGTCTTTCTCTACAAAATATCTTATCATAGATGGGACTTTTCACTGATTTATCAAAGTCTGTGATATCTCAGTATCTCTATGTGGCTGTTAATTTTCTTTCTGTTCTCTGTCTTTCTAATTTTTTTGTTCTTTATTTTTTTTTCCTCCTTCTCTCATACTGCCCTGTGAGTTTGTTGTTGGGTCTAAAAAGGTAGGCTGCGATTGCGTATATTTAAAAATAGTTAGCTTTCTTCCATGTACTGCCTTTCCACTTCGCCTTCATTGCATATTTTAGTGTTGCTTTTTATATTTTTTTTCAGTACACACAAAAATAATTGCTGCCTGGAGCCTTACTACTGTGGTTGACCTCTTTTGGCGCATTTGGCAATTATATTTGGTAGCAATGCTGAATTTTTTTGTAGGACACACATAATTTGCTTAGGCGGCTGCTGGCCTCTGGAATTTGCTTTGTTTTTTTAAACTCCAAAGCCATGAAGCTGTTGCTGCCTGTGTTTGGTCTCCAAATTCAAAAGTTCTGGCAGTCAATCAAGTGCCGTAGCTGTGTCTTCTAAGTCTGGATAATGTTATGATTGGTGATTTTTATAGTTCTGCATGCTAACTGGAATTAGCAGAATTTGATGGAAATTTTTGTTGAAGCACTTTGCATGAATACTTCTCCAAATTCATTTTGCATGCTTCTTGTTTTTAAATTTAGTCACTTTGAAATTTTGAGGATCCAGAAATTCCTTCCAACCTGTTGCTGGATGGTTTGCAGTGAAAATAAATTCTGTCTTGAAATATAATATTGTTGCGCTGAATTTTCTGTAAAATTATCCTGGGAACTTAGAAAAGAGTTGGGGATGAAGGAGTAAAGCATGTATCCTATATAGTAAATGAGGTAGAAATAGAAATGGAGTAGTGTTTTTTTTGATTCCTGGAACAGTATTTGTCCTCTGGTTTGAAGTAGTAGTCGTCACTGATGGCAATAATGACTGTGGTTATTATTCTGAAGAGAGTATGAGGAATGTGTTGGGTACCAAAGTAACACAACTAACATTACAGAATAAGATTTTAAACTAGTTTTGCAATCAACTATATATGTACATGTGTTGAGGACTTTCTGAAGAGGATTTTGGATGATGGATGCCGTGGAGCATTTCACATGTGGTTCTGCGTTATTGTGACATTGCCTTTCCGGAGGATGTTTCTGAGTGTGTTGCACTGTGGGAGGAGGTTTTGGTGGCTCTTTGTGTGAGACTTCAGTGTGTCTTTGAAACTTTGTCTTAAATGATCTTCTATAGGAAAATGATGCAGTTCTTAGCAGTAGGGTAATACAAGGAGTTGTCCTAGGAAAAAGTTGTCATCATATCCTAGAAGTAGCAGCAGTTAATTTATGTGGGATTTTTGTCATCAAATACATTAGAATTAAGTGGTGGAGACCCAAAATAGTTACACAGTAACAAGTTATAAAGTAGATACTGATAAACTTCTCACTTTCCACTTTGAGGCCAGATTCTTCAGTTAAAGCTGTGGAGCAAAACTGACTAGGTCTTAACATGAATAATCACAGTTTTATGCTGGCGTATAAATATATATGATTTCTTCCATTAAATTTGCACGCCGCTATGGATTGAAGAAGCCATCAGTCACTTAAAATATCAGATCACTAAAAGCATCTCTATTAGATTTCTTTCAAAACAGGATTTCCTAATACAAAGTTTTGTTGTCTGTGGAGGCTGGGTTTCATTTCAGTGAAATCTGTGGCTTTTGTCTTTTTCGACATACATGCAGTAATTGGGCAAGAAAAAAAAAGTCTGAATTCATTGTACTTAATTGTGAGTGCTAAATTAAGACATAGTTTTTATGGTGCACTTACTGTATAATTAGTGAGAAGATGTCTTCCAGGAGGATGGTGAAGGCTCACAGGGACTCGGAGAGATCCTATCTTGGCATCGATTTAAGAGCCTAAAAGTTAGTGGAATTAATTCAGTCTTTGAATAATTAATAATAAATTTCTTCTTCAGCAGCAATGAATGATATGTTTTTTATAAATAAGGAGAGCTTCTAAAAGAGAAGTGTTTTGTATAAACAGTGTTTATTGATATCCAAGTGAATAAATGCATTGGCATATATAGACATATGCATGAATCTACAGTAAAATTAGGTATCTGTTGGTGAGGCAGTATGATTGAAATGATTCCAGTATTAGGTTTTGATTTAGGAGTCTGACACCATCTCTTTTTCTTTTGCTGTATGACTCAAATTTATGAACTTAATCATATGCAATCTGGAAAAATACTTAAAAACTACAATTCGAAGAGAGTAAAATATGTAATTTGTCCATAAACATAGAGATTGCTTGAAGGTGTGGAGAGAGGAAATTTGAAGTTTTAGCATCTTTGTTTCCTTACACAGCTATAATTCCTTTATATTATTCTCCAATTCCACCATTTATTTTGTGTTTTTTTTAAAGTTAAAAATTATTGTAACACTTAAAATCTTAATTTCATTCTGATTATAGTAGAACCTGTCTTATAAACAATTTATACTGTCCTGTATGACACTGATTCAAGATTGAAAAGTGAATTTTTAATGGAGGCATGCCAGAACTGAAATCTTGGTAAGGTGTAGTGCACTTATATGGCCCACACAGAGTAGTTTTGGTTTTCACTTTGAATTTTTTTGCATTTCTTTTTTCTTAAAAAGATGTAAAGCATATACTTGTTGAAAAAAAATCCTAATTTCTCGACATATCTGCAAGATGAACAGTAGTAATCTTGTATTTAGCTTTATTCCGTGTTGCCATCTTTACATCAATTGTAAACAATGACATTGGTTCTGGTTGCTTTTTTATTTAACTTTTATAAGGACATAGGATGTGCTTCCCTATATCTTTAAATTTCTGTCCATATAAATCAGTTACTTTATCTTCTTGATGAACTAGTCTTTTCAAATTTACTACAAGGAATTACTAGACATTTTTTGGTAGCTGAACAGAGTGGTTATCCTGTGGACCATGTGTTTTTTAACTTCTTTTGAGGTTCTTGGTTTAATTTGTGTTTTATAAAAGCAAGCAAAACAGCAACATTCAATTGTTTTAACTACCATTTCTCCTACCCTTTCTGACTTAAAAACTGAAGAAAATAAACTAATATGCTTATTCTTATCCTTATATGTCTTAAGTTCTGCTCTCCCCGTGTTTTTTTTTTTTTTTTTCACATTAGAAAATTGCTTCTTGAAGGCAGCCTGTTCAGGTGTGGTATTGGAGATTAATTTTACTCACGCCTTTATTAATCTCTGGGGTCCTCTAGGAAATTCTTTGCTAGAAAAATCCCATCACCCCATTCTGCAATCGTGGTATTTCCTTTTATATTCAAGTCTTGCTCTGCAGTATAAAAGTTCAGCATCTGGAGAGTGGATGTACCCTGTTCTGATTTTGGTTTTAAAGTTGCTATATTCAAATATTCTAGGTAATGATTTCAAAGACATTCTGTTATAATTCGTTTGAAAAAATATCACTAAATCTGCTAAAAGCTAAAAATGTGGAACTATGACAGTCAATCCATGATGGTTCTTTTGAATTTTGGAAAACCCTTTTAAACAGATTTTTTGGAGATACTTCATGCATTAAAAAATGACACATACAGCAGTTATTTTAATTAGATTTTCATCTTCAGATAACTTTTATATTAAACCATGCAAAGAAAAAAAGATTACTCTTTACCTTGGTGTGAGGTTTGGACAATGAGTTAATATGTCTCTGTGTACTTAGAAGACATTGTTAGAACAAAGGGATATACTATTGGAGTAAAGCAGATAAATAAACATCAATTTAGACATGTTATTTAATTTTCACTAAGAAAACAATTTTATAAGGTACAGCAAGGACATTCTTGCTAGGGAATAGTTTTTCAGGAGGGAGAACAGAATTACTGAGGGGCTCAGGAGGACAGCATTTGTTGTTTGCTTGAATCATGAGGTGCTTTCAGAGTCTGGTGTGTCCTACTTTGCATCGGTTACATTTCCTTAGCTGCAGTGTACTAGAAAACCCAGAACAAATGGTAAGGTTAATGCCTTTATTGCACTGATTTGTGCCCAAGTAGACTTTTCAGTTGTACCAAAATATCTGTTTAATATTTTCAGTAGGACTTCATTGGCCTTGGCTAATAATTTCAGTAAAGAACTTCATTTATTTTAATAAAAAAGAGAGTAGTGAGAGAACCTGGTCATTTCTTGCTGAAGTGATAGGGGTCTTTGACTAATATACGTTTCAAAGATAAGCAGACCTGTTTCAAGATCAGGGCGTTTCTAAAAAGTATTTCTTGCGAGGCCCTGCCGGCTGTCTGTGGGGGCTTCTGGTCCGCCGACACCCGTGGGCTGTGTGGAGAGGCAC
>VXBZ01005072.1:890-14751 GCA_013399135.1 Heliornis fulica | reverse complement strand
GGTATCACACTCCCCTGCCTCTTACTGACCAGCCAGCAACTGTCCATGTGAAACTTGGCAGAAGCCAAAACCCACGAGCAAAATTCAGAGGGAGAAGCTGCACCAGTTGTGCATACTAAAAGCTGCAAAAGGACACAGCAAGTCCTTGTGAGAAGGACCCGTTTTTCTGGTATGCATCAAAAGAAGTTTGCTCTTTACAAGAGCCATGAGTTCGATGCAGCTGACTGCCCCAGCTGGTGCTACCAATGTGTGACTTTTGAGAGGCACTGAGCTGCCTATCTGCCTGCCTTGTATAGTGTCAAAGGTTTGTTGCTTCCCAGCAGACAGGATCTGAAATGTCACCAAGGTTACTGCCACAGATGTTTGAAAGAGTGGACTTCTGTCCCCTACTACTTTTCCATATGGTCACCAATGATACATAAAAAACCTGGGCAAGGTCAAGCAGGACTTCAGAGCCATGGGGGAACAAGTTAAAAGGACAAGTGATTTTCTCCTTTTTTTTGCTACGCAGAGATAGAGGTGCAGATAGAAGTTGGTGTTACACAGGTCAGTTTTTTCTGCTGTCACTAGGGTTTGTTATCGTAGGTCACAAGTAGATTTTTGATTAACACAGCCTGCTGAGGAGAGAGAAGCTCCACCTACCAAAAAAAGGCAGAAGGATCTTTGCTAGCAGATTGGCAGACTTAATGATTTGCGCCTTAAACTAATGATCTTGGGGTGGTAGTGTCCCAAAGTTACACCTCATATTCATAAGCCATAAAGTAGTTGAGTTCATCTACAAGAGTAGTTAGGAATGTTCCCCAACCTGGTCCAAATGCAAGAGTCCTAAGTTCATCCACCTTCAAATAGTCTGGGCAACAAGAATGAGGAATTGGAGCTCTGTGCCTGGACAGTTTTGTCCTAGGAAACCCAGAAACATAATGGGATTACTCATGACTGGAAGGTAACAGTGGATGGCTATAAGCTCTTTCAGAAAGATAGGAAGGGAAGAAGATGACATAGTTATGCTTTATGTGATAGAGACATTTGAATGAATGGAGCTTGTCTGGTCTTTTAACTTTGTGATTCTTGTATAAAATATGTGATGCATTGCGATTTTTTTCAATCTCTCCTCAAAATGTTGGTTCTTTTGCATATTATGTAGGTTAGAATTGATATTGGATGTTTTCTCAAAGAAACAGAGTAAATTAATGTTGATCTGCTATTAAGGAGGAAGAAAATTGACTTTAGGTCCTTATTACATCAAATAAATGTATCCAGGAAATAACTGTAAATTATGCCTCTTATTTTACAGACACTACAAGAAGCGTTGTCAAGGCCGGATGCGGAAGCATGTTGGTGACTTGTGCTTACAAGCTGGGATGTTACAGGATTCCTTGGTGCATTATCACATGGCAGTGGAACTTCTGCGGTCCGTGAATGACTTTCTGTGGCTTGGAGGTAGGATTGATTGATGATAGTGAATCAAATAAATAGTTACTAAAACCAAGTAAATCAAACTGTCTCAGTTCACAATCATCCAGGCTGTTAATGAAAACATTAATGGATTGTCCCCGGTATTCATCCCTGAGGGGGACACCACTAGTAACTGGCAAAAATTTGGACTTTGTACTGCCAATCACAATCCTTTGAACCTGGCTGTCCAGCCTATTTTCCAGATACTTTAGAGACCAGCTATCCAAATCTTAAATAGTGAATTTGTGTAGAAGCATGCTATTGGGAGACCATGTCAAATGGTCTTGAGAAAGTTAAACATCCACTGCTGTTCCTTTGTCCACTTAGCTAATCAGAGAATGCATTAGGTTGGAAGGGACCTTTAAAGGCCATCTAGATCAACCTCCTTGCAGCAAGCAGGGCCATCTTCACTACATCAGGTGGCTCAGAGCCCCATCAAGCCTGACCCTAAATATCTAATCAGGGATGGGATCTCTACCACCTCTCTGGGCAACCTATTGCAGTGATCTACTACACTCATATTGAAGAACTTTTTCCTAATATCCAACCTAAATCTTTCCTCTTGTAGTTTAAAACCATTACTCCTGGTCCTATTGCTACTTGCCCTCCTGAACAGTTCTTCCCCAGCTTTCTTACAGGCACATTTCAGGTATTGGAAGGCTGCTATAAGGTCCCCCTGGAGCCTTCTCCTGTCTGAGCAAAGCCAACTCTCAATCTATCTTCACCAGGGAGGTGATCCAGCCCTTTGATCACTTTTGTGGTCCTCCTCTAGAATCATTCCAAGAGGTCCATGTCCTTCTTGTGTTGAGGGCTGAAAGCTGAACACATCTCCTAATAGGAGGCAGTGAGGCTCCCAAGGACTGATTTATCCTTGCTAAATAAATGCTTGCTGTTCTTGGTCACCTTCTTGTTCTTTGTATGCTTGGAAATTGCTTCCAGAAGGATTTTCTTACAGTCTTGCTAGAGAGCTGAGGTTGACCTGCCTGTAGACCTGGTACTTCCCGTTTGTGATGTTTTGCTTTGTCCAGTTAGTAAATTCCTCCAGCTGGCATGACCAGGTGGATGTGCTGAGAGAGTGGCATCTCACTGGTTAGCTCTCTTGGTATCCACAGATGTATCTTACACTGTTCTGTGGACTCGTGTCAAATTAGTGCCTTTCATTTATATTAGCACACTAATACTCGTGTGCTTTGTATGTCTGTTTTCCTCTACTGTGGCTACTGGCAATTCCTACAGCCTCTGCTAGTAGACTTAGGGGTCTGAGGGTAAACTATACCAGCAGAAAACAGAGATTAAATAAAACCCAACATTGAATAGGCTTTTCCATGGCTTTGCCACTAGGTTTGAGGCATACTTTGTGTAAACAGACTTTACTACATGATACTTAAGTCCTTGCAAGTATCTCTACTAATCTGTTGGATTTTTTCTTTACTTTCCAGCTGCTCTTGAGGGGTTATGCTCAGCATCAGTCATCTATCATTATCCTGGTGGTACTGGAGGTAAAGTTGGATCTCGCAGGGCACAAGGAGGTTCTCTTTCTGCTGAGTCAGGCAACAGGCACAGACCAGGTAAGGATGGGATGTCATTTGTTTTCCTCTGCCATCGGTGAATATCTGAAAATTTCCTTCTATGAAATTATACCAACATTAGGATAAATTGGAGGGGGTGGGTGGGAGAACTGTTTTTTTTTTTTCTTTAAATATTTTTACATTAATGACTTTGCTGCTTAGTACTGAGGTCAATGTGTGTGCTTTGCACAGAGTTGCAAAGTTTTTGATCTCTTCATCTGATTGTTAACAGTGTCTGTGTTTGAGTTTTGCTGCAGTTTTCATGAAGTACATATAACGTGGCAGAGCTGCTCATATTGAGAAGAATAAATTAGGTACATTTATTCAGACGTATTTTGCTATTCTAAAGTCAACATTTGATAAATAAACTTGGTTAAATACCAGTAAACCAACATAATTTTTAAGTTTTAGTATACTGTTTCTAAACTCTGACTGTGTAGCTAATATGGTGATTGTATTAACATTGGTATCACAGAATGGATGGTATGATAGACATTCTATGAGAATTGGCCTGCTTAGACTATTTTAGGAGTTGTTAGGAGAGTACCACAGAAGAAAAAGCTCATGAAGTCTGTGTTTCACCTGCATGTGGATTACTACATGATATTTCAGTGTCCTCAGCTCAAAAAGGTGTTCTTGTTCCCTGTCTCCCATTTTTCTACTTTCAAGAGGTTGCAGATGGGCCGCAAAGATGATCTTGGTATAATTTCTATAATAACTGAGTAGCCTAGAACTTTAAAGTTCTATGAAAGAGATGGCTGAGGAGAAATATGAGCTCCCCAACATGGTGAATGCTGTGGAAAAGCATGGATAGAGATCAGAGGTTCATGTAGCAAAAGGAGTTATTCTTTATCCAATTTATAGGCATGATGTGGAACTCCTTGTTAGGAGCTGCTGGATCTGGTAGTGTGATAGGGGCAACTTCATGTCCCCAGGTCCAGCCTGTCACGTGAGTGAGCATACATTCTTAACAGGTGTACCACATGATCTGCACATACAGTGTGTATATAGACAGCCACACAGATGGACTGCAGAACTCATGGAAACACAGACAGTGCTAACAGCTTGATCCTGCTTCCCCCTCTGGCTGATGAGTGTGAAAGCCTGTTAGTAGTATGGATCCACCCATAGCTGGATGGTCTAGTTAGTAACTGGCTATGGGTCTTCCAGGTCTTACCAGTTACTGATTCCTGGACCTACAAACCTGGAAGACCCAGAGCTCCATTACAGTTGTTGATGCTTAGCCCTACATACACAAACATGCAATCCCCTTATCTCTCTCTTTTTTTCTGTGCTTGACCTCTAAACTACCTTGATCCATCCTTTTCCCTATCTTTGGCTCATCCCTGTTTTGGTTTAACCCAAGCGACAGCTAAAACTGCACAGCCATTTGCTCACTCCAACCCCTGCAGTGTGGGACAGGGGGGAGAGAATCACAAAGGGGGAAAAAAGAGGAAAAAATCCAAAGTAAAACTCATGTGTTGAGTTTAATAGGACAGAAAAGGAAGATAATAATATAATGTAAAAAATAAGTGATGCACAGCAAAAATTTCTCACCACACAGAACTGACTCTCAGCTAGGTCCCAACCTGTGATCCCACCTCCCACCTAGCTTCCCCAGTTACAGACAGAGTATGACATCATATGGTAAGTAACATCCCTTTGGCCACTCTGGCTTGGCTGTCCTGGCTGTGTCCCCTCCCAGCTTCTTGTGCACCCCCAGCCTACTTGTTGGTGGGGTGGTGTGAGCTCTGTGTAAGCACTGCTCAGCAGTAACAAAAACATCCCTGTGTTATCAATACTGTTCTGAGCACAAACCCAAAACACAGCCCCATACCAGCTACTATGAAGAAAATTAATTCTATCCCAGCCAAAACCAGCAGACTCTCTTACACATCCCATAGGAAATCTTGTGCAATTCTAAGATGTTATTTCCATGCATCATACAATGAGTGCCATGTCCCTATAGGCAGTAACCCTCTCCAGTATGTAAGGTGATCTGGACAAGTAATTTTCAAGGGTCTCACCCCTGTATAGCTCTGTTGGCTTTGATTATGTTATTGGGTTTCAGTTGACTGTCACTGTACCTTTGTGCTCCTTTGTGATTTTGTAGATGAGATTTTAATTGTGTAATTGAACACTTGCCATAAGGTGTTGATGCTCCTGAGAGTTTTTATGTTTTCCAGGAGATGCTGGCTAGGGTCATTAATGAAAAAATCAACCTGATTATTATTAGCTAGACAGGCCTTTGGTCTAACCCATCACAGCTGGTTTTGTATACTCAGGTTCTTACACAGTACTGAAACAAATAGAAACTGGGTTTAAGTGCTGGTGTAAGTACTCTTGTGTGCATTGTGATCAAAATTACTTCCTTAATTAAAAAAAAATTAATTTGTAAGCCACAACCTAGTAAATATTTGCTTTTCATTATCTTCATTACAAACTGTGTATGCTGACATCTGATAATTGTGACAATAAAATTACCTTATTTCAGGAAAGAATACTGGTTTTTTTTTTCTTTTTGGGGTTTCTTTTGGTAATCTAATACCTACCCATTAAAATATCTGCATTTAGTCCCATGATCTAGGAGTACTTTATGTTGACTGTTATGGTATAATTTCACACAGTTATGGCCTCTCTACACTCTTCAGTGAATATTTAACAGTAGATAATTCAATCTGTTTGTTTGTAATGAGTACTCCTTGTTATTGAAGAATGTAACAAGTCACAGCTATCAGAATGTTTGAATAAAATCTATTTTGGGTATATTATTGCTGCTTCTCTGTATAAGTTGTCTTGTAATTCACAGTCCTGTTTGTAAGGTTGTTAGTGTGGTTGTATTTTAAAAATGTTTTGGTTTTGAATGACAAGATTTTTTCCAAGGACTTTTGTGTGAAGAAGAGCTGATTACGGGGTTTTTGCGATCACTTCTGGATTAAAATGTTACTTAATAGTTCATTTAATATTGCTCACTACCTCTGATTGTGATCTCTTTGTGTTTTGAGATCTGAACTGCTGAACTCTGGCCAAACCTGCAAGGTTTTGAGAAAATTTGTTTTAAATACTTTTTGGTGACTCTGCAGTGCCTTTCATTTATAATCAGTTCATACTGTAGCTTTGTTTATAATCTACTTTGTTACAGTTAATTTTGTGAGGACAAAGTCAATTTGAGGGACACATTCCAGTGTCTCTTCTTGCAGGGTGGGGCAGAAACAAGGTGTTTCCAAACTGCCCAAATGCAGAATTGCCTTGGATCTGATATTCAATCCCTGCTTACTTCAGTGCCATATGATGTGAGAGTTATCTTTATTGGTTCCTGATGTGTCTGGAATTGCACCTCTCTTGTACCTGTGCTTCAGCCATGACAAGATGTGTTTTCTTGGTATTGCCTTCTTCACCCAGACCTGGTCGAGAGCAACGTCTTTCCCTTGGATCTCCTGTGACTTCCACCATTTGGCATTTGGCTGTAGCACAGAACCTGGCTGCTCAAAAATTGTTGTGGTGTCTGCTTTATTTAAGAACATCTCTGGAGAGAGAAGTATTAGTATGATCTCTCTGTATAATACAGAGCACCAGTGTAAGAGGGCAGTGTTAAAAGTGTATTTTTGGGTAGGTTTATTTTTCTGACTGAGCAGAATTGAAATACATTCCATAGCTATCTGTAACTTTAAGAGTATTATCTGGATTTTTTATTTTGTTGGTGCACCCTTCATCTTGTTTTGAAACTCTTTTGATAGGAATAGTTCACTAGGAAGAGAATCAATCAATAACAATGTTTAAAGTACTCGTCTGATGGAAGGAGACGTTAAATCTTGCCTGCTCCAAAAAGACACGTTTCTGCCTTCATCGTTGCCACAGGCCCTTAGACTGCAGTATCTTGCTCACTGGGGACAGGGAGGTTTGAAGTGTGACTTTGTGTTCCTACAACATTCTGTTTGTAGGAGGAGAGCTTCAGAATCACAGCATGTGTTAGGCTGGAAGAGGCCTTTAAACATCATCTATTCTAACCCCCTGCAGTGAGCAAGGACATCTTCACTAGATCAGGCTGCTCAGAGCCCCATCAAGCCTGACCTTGAATATCTCCAGGGATGGGCACACCTGGATTCCTCTTTGCAACCTTCAACATAAAAGATCTTGAATTGCTTAGTTCATGTTGGCCAGGAAGGTGGTCTTGGTCTGTTGGCTATGCGATTTCAATGTTGAATGAGACCAATCTCTAGATTGCTTCATGTTTAGGTTACTAACTTTCCATTTTCAGGTTTTAGTTTTGTCACCTGAGTGTCCTGTTTCCCCAGGTAGAAATGGGAAAATTAATTGAAGGGAGGTCCTGCCTTGCTCATAAAACCATTGTTTGGGCTGCTTAACTCATGATTTTTAACATCAGTGACTCAATCATTAAAATTTGATGGAGTATAATTAGTGACAATTGAAAGGGGTACATTTATTTTAAAATGTTATTCTGCAGTATTGTGTACATTAAATGAACTCCCAGGAGGACATTTAAACATTGTAGGACCTGATACTAAAATTTAGTAAGTAGATTGGGATGGAAACTTGCCAACTAAAGCATGTATGAAGAAGGAGGATTTAAATAATATTCAGTTCTTCTCGATGTGTCTTAGAATTCATTGCAAGTTTATGGGATTTTTACTTTTATTTTTTTTTAAATGAGAATTAACATACGGTGACTACTTGAATTATGATTAGTAGTCCTTCAGAATATCAATTATCTGAATAAATCTGAAAGCTTTGTTCAAGTCTGATGTTAGTTATAAAACATAAGAGCTTATTTTGTTGGCTGAAAAAAAAAAATCATTTTTGTTCCTCCTTTTAGGGGCACAAGAAGTTCTCATTGACCCAGGTACATAACTTTCATGCATGTTTCCAAAATATTTTCTTTTTATTTCTTGCATTTGTTTTGCATATGTATAGTTACTGCCACTTGCCAAAACGAGTATTAATTCCTGATACTGTATTTTTGGCTATAAATCTGAGGAAGCAAAGAGACTGAAGGATAACTGGCACAAAACAATATAATTCAATGATTTCTGTCCCTGTAAATTCTAATCAAGATTGTTTCTTCTCATGAACAGTGAAGATTTTTAAATTATTTCAATCAACAAATCTGAATGTCTCGTGTAGCCTTGTAGTGCCTGATACTCTCGCAATCATCACTAACAAAGATTTTGAACTTCACTTCCATAAAAACCATAAGGTGTTAATCTACAGATATGCTTGCCTTGATTCTTTAAGGTTTATAAACATTATTAAAAACGTTGCCTAAGCATTTGAGCTTGTAAAATAACATTTTTAATATATATATGGGAGTAGAAAGTACCTTTCACAGTAGTTTGTAACTGGTGAGAGTTGGATTCAGCTCTGAAATACTAAGATTTCTCTTCCATTTTAGTAGAGAAACCTCTTGGAGTAATAAATTGCCATATAATCCTACAGATTATGTAAAATGTAAAGAGGTATAGAGCTGTGCCAAACCTTTGCTGTATGTTTTCAGTATTTTTATGATGACTCTGAAATAAAATGAAATTCTAGAAATAAAATTTTCATGTACTTTGTAATACCCACGATTTCCTTGGTTTCTATTTTAGATTCTTCTCTCATGTATTTAAAGACTTTTTTCGTCTCTTGCTGCCTTCTTGTGTAAGAAAAACAATTTCTTACCATTTTTTTCTGAGCCTCAGGTAATTCTTTTTAAAGTGGAAGGCTCATGCTTAGTGGCCTCTGTCATAATTTAACTTGGCTTTCTGTGATTAGACATAGTGAAGTTTTTGTTTTAAATGATGGGAAAAAGTCACTGTTGTGATAATTAGTTTATAAAAAGGCAACTTTTTTTTCTCAGGTATTCATCATAAATACACTTTTACAGTCGAACTAGAAATAGTTCAGAGATTAAAATTGCATACTCAGATGTGGCCATAATCTAATGTTGGCAGTACAACATTCATTATCTAAATAAACAGATAAGGGTAAAACCAAATACATTCATATTCTTTTACAAAGTGAAAGATTATCTCATGTTTGGTCATTTATAATCAAATCCATTTTTCATTTGCACGCTTGAAAATAGTGTAGTGAAGCAAAAACTAGCGTCTCCTAGGTAGGGCATGAGTTATTTTTTTGTGTATGCTTTGGTCAAACCTCAAAACCAGTATACCTGGTTTTCTTCATCAATGGTTCATATTTGCTTAAAGTCCTTCTGCTCATTTCTTACCCTGTTCTAGGAGCGCTGACTTCAAATGGTATAAATGCAGACACGAGTGCTGAGATAGGACGTGCCAAGAATTGCCTTAGTCCTGAAGACATCATAGACAAATACAAAGAAGCAATTTCTTACTATGGCAAGGTAATTCTACATATTGTCAGTAACTAGACTGAAATTCTCATGAATAATAACTTCCATGGTTTTGGCTTCAGACTAAAACTCTAAATAAATTTTGTAAAACATGATAATGGAAGATACAGGAACAATTTATACTACTGAGTTAAGCAATCTGCTAAGTAAAATATTTAATGTGTCTATTACTGCCTGGAGGTTTTGGATTGTCTTACATTTTTAAATACCTTGAGCAGAAGTGTTAAGTATTTGAGGGTTTGTTACCTATTCTATATGTTTATGGTGCTTAGTGCATATAGGATCAGTTCCAGTGGAATGATCTCTGGGGAATTCAGGAATTTATGAAGAGGTTGCTGCTGATGGAAGTGATTTAACCAGCTTGTGCAGGAAGGTAGTAGTATGAGGGAGTCATGGGAGAACTGTGAATGGCAAATGTTCTTAAAAGCAAATTCTGAAAAATTAAACAGTTCTTGGCTCTAATAGAGCATTTTAAAACTTTTTTCACGGACTTTTGTGAAAATGCTCAGTGCATAAGATAGGCAGGTTAATGTTTGCATTCATAATATGAAGGGGAAAGAAAAGATTTCATATCATGACAGTAGTGGCTCAGTATCTGCTTTAACATTAAAGTTAACTTTAATGCTATTGCAGTGTATTTATTTATGCTTTAATCTCTTTTTAATTTCAGGTATCTCTCTTGTTTGGTACTGCAAATATCTTTAGACTAAACTGCACAAATATGATGTAGCATGGCCATGTCTGCATTGAAGGCAGGCTCTCCAAACGACGAGATTGTGTGAACAAGTTAATTTATGGTCAGGAGCAGTGAAAGGTGGTACTTTGGGGATAGTTTCAGATAAATCTGAGTCCATGAATTATTGTTAAATTGATGTTAAATTCTCGAGTATGTGTTCAGCTTTTTATGTTACCTGAAGGGCAAGTTGCTCAACTAGAAACGTACGATTTCTTTTCAAGTGTAAAATTATTGGACTTTGTTGGATTTAAGGCAGTATACTTATATGCTGATTATAATAATGTACACTATGGTTTCAGCAAGTAATAACTATGCTTCACTTGCAAGTAACGAAGAGCTTTGTCTTGGAACTAATCTATGTCTGTTCAAGACAAGCATAGTTAACTTTTGTCTGTTCAAGAGCTACAGATAGTAACTCCTAGCTGTAATGCTGAGGAAGAAATGCTTCCTACTTGCTTCTAATGTTATCACTGCAAGCATCTTCTAAAATGGATTAAATCTCCAGTGATTTGTGTTTGCTGATATAAATGCAAAAGAGAGGAATATGTAAATGCTTTGTTGGAGTAACTCTTGCATTTTGTTCTGAGATTTATTTCCCCCATTAGATTTCAAACACGATAAATACCTGAACAGAGTTTAACTTCAGCAGGAGATACTTTGAATCAAATATCCATTATCAGTATTATTTGAGAAAAAAACAGGTTGTTTTAAAAAAATAGCCTGTGCTTGGCCAAGTTCAAACAGATCAAAAACATTGTTTCCTGTTTCTGTTAGGCAAGCTAAATGACTGAAAGTCATTTACAGAAAATGACAGAACTTCAGTTCTGTTGCTACAGCTTCCTGTGCTATTGTATAGTGTATTTTTAATAAGCAGAAAAGGCAAAATTAATTCTTTGTTTGCTGTGATAGAACAGTCTAGGTGGTGATGAATTACTGTAAAACTGACCTTTTTGCCTACATACTTGTGAAGGTAGAATTTATTTCTTTGTTGCAGACACACTACCCACACTCACCATATGTATGAGGTTATCCAAAATGTTACTAATGTTCACAGTTTTTCCCTGTCTGAGCTCTCAGACTGAAACTGTGCTGTGCCTCAAAATAAGAAGTGAGTGAAGAGGCTGAAAATTGTTTTGCATAACCACATTGTAGATGACACCTTAATTTTCACTTGGGCATATGCAATAATTTAACAATATAGTCACTAGCATTAAAGAATTCTGGATCTGTAAGGTGTGACAGCTGAACTATGTGTTGTGCAGGAATACTTACAAAATCTAACAGGTGCAATACTTCAGTATTATTTTGATTTTTCTCCCTCTTCAAGTACAAGAATGCTGGTGTGATTGAACTGGAAGCCTGCGTGAAGGCGGTGAGAGTCCTTGCAATACAGAAAAGAAGCATGGAAGCCTCCGAGTTTCTTCAGAATGCAGTTTATATCAACCTTCGCCAGGTCAGTGCAGAAAGTCCAGTTATTATTCTCCCTTTGAGATATTATACCGAAGTGCTAAAGGTGCTTAGATTCAGGGGACTCATGTTGATTGTCTGTATCACTACCCTCTCACTAGGACTTCACTTCTGAGGATTTTGTCATCGATGAGTCTGGTTTAAAAGGTATTCAGAGTTCATCTACAAACATGAGGACTTAGTTTGAGATTAAAGACTATTGGTTATTATTCCTAGATATTGCACTAGGGAAAAATAGCTGCTTGGGAGAGATCTGCAGTGGCTATTTTTTTCCTTGATTGTATCTTGGTCAATGACACTTTGAGCAGATCAGGAATGAGCTGTTGCAAAGTGAGCTTAAAAGTCTGATTAGTGCTTTCAATGAATTAATTTTTGCTGTGTAGTGTGAATTCTTTGTTAGGCCAAATCAGGAAGGAATTCAGAGGAGAATACACAACCACAAAACTTGGCAGCTAGTTAGCATGCAACACGTGCCCTGATCTAAGCTTGCATTCATAGCCCCAAGCAGCAGCAGCTATGGTTGTCTAATGAGAAGGCATAATGGTTTTTGTCACCTGCTGTGTTTGGAGGGAAGCAGAGAAGGGTGTTCTGGAGGCTCAGCAGCTTTTTCCTCCTAGCTGATAGGTCTCCTTCTCTGCTTTACTTTTTCCCTAAAGGAACTTTGAGCTTGATGTGTGCCATCAGCTATTGATCTCACAGATAGAACTTTGTGCATGTAAAGCCTGTCCCAGTGTGCATCGTCATGCTATGTAATATAGTCTATAAATGCTTGCTCTCCCACTGGCTAGAAAACCTTGAAATAAAAGTAAGGAATATTATGCATTTTTGTTGTAGCTTAGTCAGAATGTGGGGAGTTAATGCAGATATAATTTAGCAACCTTCAATAAAATGTTTCCCACTCTTTCCTCAAGACTTCTCCTTAAAAAAAAAAAAAAAAAGAAGCATGCAGGCTGGATGGGTGGTCTGCAAGATAGGAAATTGGCTAACAGGCCAAACTGGGGGTGGTGATCAACAGTATTTACTCAGGCTGGCAGTATGTCACAAGTGGGGTGGTTTTCATGGTGCTCCTTGATAGGGTGTTTGATGATCTCATCTAGACTCCTTTCTCACAAAATGTTTCACCCAGAGGATCTTAGAGGATCTTTCAAGATCCCTTCCAACGCTGGCTGTTCTATGATGATTCTCTGTCAGTGTAACTGTTTGCACTACAGGGGACATCAGACTAGACAATGATGGTACATAGATATGTTCTAGAAGAAAAAGATATGTTAAACTTAATAGTGTGGAACATGATAACTTTTCTCAAGTGTTACTGTAATTCACTGAATATTTAATAATTGTATAAATGGTTTGGGTTAGGTTGTTTCCACTGAATCTTCTGCTGTAGTTTGTATATCTATTGATTGCTTGTTCATTTCCCGATCTCAGCTATATCTATTAATATCATTATGCCACTGTAGAAATTGAGCATATGGTTGCTTTAAAGAAGGACACTTTGACAATATTATTTGGCTGTTGAGGCCCACTGCTGAGGTGTGAACAACCCTTATAACCTTTATTAACTCCAATCAAGAACAGCACTCATCTGGCTTGTAAATGCATGTCTACTATTTTGTAGTTTCATTTGGTGGAAGTGTTTCTGGAAAGCATTATTATGAGAAATGAGGAAGAGAACAATTCCGGTGTTGGGGAATATATTTTCCATAAAGAGGGGTATGGCAAGGAATTATATTTACAGCTATTCAAGATTTACTATAAACATAATGGAAGCAGATAATAGATACATTTATAATTTGGGATTAACTCAAAGGAAGAGTCATCCTGTGATACGTTAAGGACACAAAATAGGAATGGGGAGAGAGTCCAGAGGAGGCCCCCAAAAATGATCCGAGGGCTCAAGCACCTCTCCTGTGAAGACAGGGTGAGAGAGTTGGGCTTGTTCAGCCTGGAGAAGAGAAAGCTTTTGGGATACTTAATTGCAACCTTACAATGCCTGAAGGGAGTCTATAGGAAAGAGATGGAGAAGGGCTCTTTATCGGTGCGTGTACTCTTAGAAACAGGGGAATGGGTTTCAACTGCAAGAGGGGAAGTTTAAATTAGATATTAGGAAGAAATTCTTCCCTGTGAGTGTGGTGAGACTCTGGAATAGGTTTCTCAGAGAAGCTGTGGATGACCCCTCCTTGGCAGTGTTCAAGCCCAGGTTCACAGAATCACAGAATGTCAGGAGTTGGAAGGGACCTTGAAAGATCATCTAGTCCAAACCCA
>VXBZ01005069.1:30283-45876 GCA_013399135.1 Heliornis fulica | reverse complement strand
GGCTGTCAACCAACACCCCCAGGTCCCTTTCTGCTAGGCTGCTCTCCAGCCACTCCTGCCCAAGCCTGTGACGTTGCCTGGGGTTGTTGTGACCAAAGTGCAGGACCCGGCATTTGGCCTTGTTGAACATCATATTGTTGGCCCCAGCCCAACCACCCAGCCTGTCCAGATCCCTCTGCAGGGCCTTCCTACCCTCCAGCAGATCCACACTCCCACCCAATTTGGTGTCATCTGCAAACTTACTGAGGGTGCATTCAACCCCCTCGTCCAGATCATCTATGAAGATGTTGAACAGAACTGGTCCCAACACCGAGCCCTGGGGAACACCACTGGTGACCAGTCACCAGCTGGATTTGGCTCCATTCCCCACCACTCTCTGGGCTCGACCATCCAGCCAGTTTGTAACCCAGCACAGAGTGCACTTGTCCAAGCCATGTCCAAGCGTATACCTTTGGCCAGGCTGGTTTTGGTACCTTCTGAGGACATCCAGACCGTTGCATTCATTTCCTCTGTAAGAAAAGGGGCTGTTGGTTTGCTGAGGGGTTTTTTGCACAGCAGTTTGGTCCTAATTCATTTCCTGTGTGTGTAGCTGGGGTGCTTGGAGGGAAAAATGCCTGTCTCCAGGAGGGATGCTGAGCTCTCTGCACATAAATAAGAGAAACTCTCTATGTTCTCACTGCTACTGAGTCAAGTCATGTATCCTACTAGCTCCTTGCCCACAATTTTGAGGAAGAGAAGCTCCACCACCTTTGAAATGAGAATGAGGTTGTTGAGTTTTTCCCATGAATTTGCCGAGCCCTTTGTCTGCCCAGGATTAGCAGATTCCTTGCTGGTTCCACACCTGGGGAGAAAACCAATTTTTTTTTTCCCTCCCAGTTATCAATTAGTTGTGCACTGGTACAAAAGGACAATTAATCTGTGGGGGAGGCAGGGTTATTTTTCCTTCTCTCATAGCTTCTGGCTCACTCGGAGACGGCCTGGCCAAGCTAATTATTTTATAAATTGTAATGTGAGCTGCATGTGTTGTTGGTCTTGTTCCTAGATTGATGCCAAGGTGCTGATCCGGGCACCGCTGACCCCGGCTGCCAGGAAAAATCCATGAGCCCACGACCTTGGCTATGGACATCGTCCTGTCGGATTTTGTTCGCTCAACGGGGGCAGAGCCGGGACTGGCCAGAGATCTGCTTGAAGGTAAATAAAACTGGGAGGGAAAAGAAAGGAAGGAAGGAATAGGACAGGTGATGGCTGGTGAGGGGCCCTGATAGGAATAATAGGGGTGCAGGCAGGGTAGGGAGCTTCTGACTGGGCCTCTGGAGCTAGTGGTTGGCAAGTGTGGTGCTGGGAATGTTAAAGTTGTTCCCTCAGTGACAGAGTCAGTGAAATTCTGCCTTGGTTTCCGGTTACACATCCACGGGGTAGTTAATTTCAAATGTTGGGAAGGAGAATGCATGAACCAGAAGTGTGGTTTCCCTTCATTTATCTGCTCTGATCACCATGAACAGCGAAATGTCAGGATTTCCTTTTTTTTTTTTTTTTTCTAGCAGTGATACCTTCAAGGGATGGAAGAATTGCTTTCAACCTGGGCTTTGAAAGCAATATGTGGGCAATTACATAGGGAAAACTGTGCTTTTACTGGTATATCTCATCCTGATGGTGTGATTATATACATATATATATATAAAAATTGCTGCTTTGTTGGTGTCAGTGAACTCTCCGTTTGGAGCATCCCAGTTGGACTCCACTCACCCCTCAGGCGGGAGTCTCCTACTGGACACGATCAGTTGGTTGGAGGTGAAGGAGGTGCTCTGGGTGCTTGGCAGCTGAATGCAACATCAGCTGTGTTCAGCCAGTTCACTTTTAAACAGGCAAATCAGTGCCCAAGAGCCTGGCACGTCATGCTGGCAACTCTCCGACACTACCTGTTATTTTTTTAAGGGCATTTGCTCTAAAATCCAGTGTGATATCTGCATTCTCAAAAACTCTGTTAGATAGAGAAGTTGCTCATTACTGATTGCATTTAATGGAAGGATTCAGGTAGATTTTTTGCCTTTCACCTTGTGCTTGTAGCAGTGGTGCAGAGCAGGTTTCTGGGGCTGCGAACTTGCTCGTGTGCATTGGCTTTGGCTTGATGTTGATGAAGGGACAGTGAGTAAATACAGACATGTTTTGTAATGTTAGAGGACAGAAAGATTGTGGGAGAAGCAACTTTCCCCACTTGCTTGGCTGTAGTTCTCAGCTTGGGGCTCACAGCATTGATTCATAGGTTGTTTGGGATGTTCTTTTTTTTCCTCTTCAGAGCTCCCCCTTTGCTTTTGCTGCGTTCAGAACTTCAGCCTTTTGTTTTCTTACAGCCAAGCGTCACCTTGGTGGAAGTCTGGCAAGTTGTGGGTTTTGTGGTGTATTTACATTCTGGTTTAAGGGTTTAGGTTTCTTTGGTTCATGTTAGGATCTCCAATACTGTATTACAGAAGTATTTAGGCTCAGGATTGAAAAGGTTCGAGCATTCCTTCAAATTCTCCATCTCCCATTTAGTGCATGGGTGGTTTTATTTTGACAACAATAGTTCTAGCTCATTTTTGCAATGTGCTGCTGACTTGCTTCTAGTTTTCCTGCAGCCTTGGCAGAGTTGATAACTCTGGAAAGACATAAAGGCTTTTCTTTTTGGTGGTGGGGGAGAGGATGGGGACTGGGACGGGTATTAGTGAAAGCAGTCAGATAAAATAGAGGTATCAGATGAGTTATTTGGTTTCAGGGCCATGTGAGCAATTTTAAGTCAAATTTTCCATCTATGGTTTGAGTTTCTCACATGTGTCAAGTGAAGTCACTGACTGCTGGGCTTTTCCAGTGTGATTGGAAACCTGCAGAGGATCATGGTGTATTACACGCAGATAGTGATGTGACAGCAAATTTAACTTTAATCTTTAATTCTCATTCCCCTTGACTCAAATGGTGCAGCTTAAAATAACTTTACATTCAGAGTCATTCACTGAATGCTGCAAATGACATCTCTCAAAAGAATGAAATACTTGAGAAGCATATTTCCTTTAGGGAATTATACATAATGACTTCTTTTACTGTCCATGAGCTATCATATAAACCAATTGCTTTCGATCTTTCCTGTAGGGAATTTACTATATATAAAATTGGCTTGCTTCCTACAGTGTCTGCTAACTTGCTAATTTAAGAGCCTAGATTAACAGTGTTCATAAAAAGGAAAAAAAAAAAAACCAAACCACAAACAAATCCACCACAATTTTCCCAAACACAAGCTGTATGGTAGACTTTTTAAATTACTTTTCCTATATGTTCTTGCCTTTGTAAGCCAGTGGCTCCTAAAATGTCATTTTATGGTATGTTGAAAGACTTCAGCCTATTCATATGTTTTATTCTTCCTGGGTAGCACTAAAAGGAAATCAGACTGCTTTAAGGATTCACTGAACTCCACAAAGTTAAAGTTTTTTCTGCTGACTAATGTCTCTGTCCGGGCTGGCTGACAAGTCCTCCGGATACAGCCTGGCCCGGCTGGCCCCTTGCTGGGCTCTACATTTTGGGCATCAGCTCAGAGTTGTCTCTTCAGCTGTGTGCAGAGGTTTCAAAAGTCATGCTGCAAATCACCAAAGGCTTTTTTCCTTGAGCATCGTTCCTGCCAGGCAGTGGGGTCCAGGCTCTCTGGTCAGGAAAGAAGCAGCGCCTGCGGAGCTGGCGGGTTATCCCGACGGCAGTCGGGGAGTTATAAAATGAATAAATAAACCTGAAGGAGTTGGCCATCATGTTTATATAGGTGCTGGGGGATGCAACGTGGCCTGACCTTCCCTTTCCCTTTAAGGGCAAAATTCTGTTTGTTTTACTCCAGTCTCACACTTGTGCTCAATGTCTGCTGCTATGGTGACATAACAATGAAATATGTATTTAGTGGTTGGACTTGATGATCTTAAAGGTCTTTCCTGACCAAGTGAGTTGACAAAGTCCAGTGACCAGCTGAGTGGTGCCACACCCTGCTTCCCCCATCCCTCCCACAGCCCTTATTTCTGCTTCATGATAAACTACCCCAATTATTAGTTTTGAGTGCAGATGTCTTAAGAACAGCCTTTGTTTCTGTCTTGTGTGATGGTGACCACTGCTGATACCTTCCCATCCAGGCAAGAACTGGGATGTGAGCGCAGCCCTGAGCGACTTTGAACAGCTAAGGCAAGTGCATGCTGGCAACCTCCCCCATTCCTTCAATGAAGGACGCACCTGTAAACCCCCTGAAAGAGAGGCAGCCCGTCCTGCGCGACCGCCGCTCCAGCGGCAGGATGATATTGTGCAAGGTCAGCATCACAAAAACAGTATGGATCCATTCAGTCTTCTTCTGGTGCCCAAGAAAGATGGGGAGAGGCTGTTCAGTAGGGCCTGTTGTGACAGGACAAGGGGTGATGGGTTTAAAATAGAGGGAGGGAGATTTAGATTGGAGATTAGGAAAAAGTTCTTTGCTGTGAGAGTGGTGGAGCACTGGAACAGGTTGCCCAGGGAGGTGGTGGATGCCCTTGGATCCCTGGAGACGTTCAAGGCCAGGTTGGATGAGGCCCTGAGCAACCTGATGTAGTTGGGGGGGGTCCCTGCTTCTTGCAGGGGGGATGGACTAGATGACCTCTGGGGGTCCCTTCCAACTCTGGCCATTCTGTGATTCTGTGAAATGTTTATACACATTTATAGAGCAATTTTTCCACTTGGAATAAAAAATTACTTGCTTCTGCAAGGTTTGCTGCTCTGTGCCATGAAGGGTGGTTTCTTTGGGGGTTTTATTCCTAGAAAAACGCCTGTCTCGAGGCATTTCCCATGCCAGCTCCACCATCGTCTCCCTGGCCCGGTCCCATGTCTCCAGCAACGGCAGCAGTGAACATCTGTTGGAGACGCCCATTTGCACCTTCCAGCTGCCTGACCTCACTGTGTACGCTGAAGACTTCCGCAGCTTCATCGAGCGCGACCTCATTGAGCAGTCGATGCTGGTGGCACTGGAGCAGGCTGGTGAGTGCTGCTGCTCTTTTTTTTTTTTTTTTTTGCCTTTTTTAATGATAATTCGCTGGCATTTTGCAGTGGTACCAATAGGAGCGAGCCTCAGGCCGCAGAGAAGCTACCCCCTTGTGAGGACACGTGTCTGATAGGTATTTACTTCACCACTTGTTATAGTGAGTTGAGTAACAGTCTGCTGCACTGTGCCTGCAAATGCTGAATGTAAATAAGTTGTCAGTGTCATCAGCCCTGGGACAGCCACATGGTGACACTCTGGTGGGGTGGAGCTTTCCTGCACCATCCCATCAGTTTTTACACTACCAAGAGAAGGGTGGGGGGAAAGAAATTCCTGCATAATACACACCAGCAGTTCATAGCAGACAAGGCTTAGGAGTGATTAAAGATATTTTTGATTGATGCATTTTATACACCATCTCAGCACAAGGAAAACTTGTCTGCTGGCTTTCTGTTTGCTCAGAGAAGAACTACTGTCCAAGCACAGATGGATTTGTTTCCAACAAGGTGCTGTTTTCCTCCTGAACAGTTGCTAGGTGATCTGTAAGTAAGATTTATCTGGCAAATGAATGGGACCTCCCTGCTGGTGGACAAAACCTTGGACTTGTTACCAGGACAGCTTATGTGGGTGGGGTGGGGGGGCAGGGCAGAAGGACACCGGGTGAAGTCTCGGGAGCCTTTACACCTCTCCTTGGTTTCTGTTGATGCCCGTACCTAAAAAGTTCTTCCCTTCAGAGACAAAGCACATTGGTAACATCAAGCATTAGCCCTCTACTGCTTGAGTGTTCCCATAATACTCTCAGGGTTTGGAAATGAACACTTGATCCAAGTGATCTTGTTACCGCGGCGTTGCTGCTTGCTGACCGCGAAGCTGTGGTGTGGAAGGCAAACTCTCCTGATGGGCCAGGGACTGGGGGTATTGGGTTGCTCTGGGCAAGGGAACAGGGGGTGGCTCTGCATTTCCATCCCTGTGCTAGGTGTGCTTCCTGGCATGCTGAGGTGCTAGCAAGGGAGTTGGTTTTTAGAAAGGCTGAAGCATATCTGCATTACCTACAGGTGTTTGTTAAAGAGCTGTGTCAGTGATCTCCAGTTATTAATTTAGTACATGCTGTCCTTGGGGATTAAGCAAATATTTTATAGACTAATAAACACTCAGATATTCTTCTTCTATTGAGAGATCCCTTTACACCACTGTGGTGGAGTAAGTGTGCTTTAAAGAGGCTGTAAATTGTAATGGCATCCTCTTGGAAAGCTTTTCGTGTGCTTAGTGTTGTGTGAAAAGGTGGAGGTGAAGGTTGTGTCAAGGGCCAACTTTTCATATTTGTTACAAACCTGAATGAATTACACCTTGTGCTGTGTTTCAGAGATATGTAGTGTTTTTTTCTCCTTGCACAAATGGAGGAACAGTTGGTGGTGTCCAAAAACCTGAAAGCAAGCCCTGGGTTTGGTGACTTTGCCTTGGCTCCGAGGTCAGGCTTTTTCCAGGATCAGGGACACGGTGCCAAGTGTGCCTTCAAAAGGTCCCCAGTGTATTGGGAAGAAATCTGCTTGGGACTGAGGTTTGATAAATATCTGTAGGTGGGTTCTTAAAACATGCTGAGTTACGAGTGTGCAGCTCTGCTGTAGGAATGGCATCAAAGGAACCACAGGTGGGTTCCTCATTCTTGGGGTGTAAATATCACTCATCTTGGAGCAGGCAGTCAGAGGAATGGGTGTCCACAGAGGTGGTGATGGGTACTTGTGTCTGATCAGTCACAGCAGCCTAAGGAGCACATTGGAACACTACCCAGAGAGGATGGCCTTGCAGTTAGCATGTTGGATTCCCTGGTAGCCTTAGGGGAGTCGTTAAGGTCAGTCCTCCTCAAGCTGGGAAGAGCCCCAGTTTTGGTTTTTCCTACTGCTGTGACCTATTTTGTTGATTCCTCTTCGAAGAAATGATGATATCTTGCAAAACATATGCCTTTGTACTCAGGTTTTTGATCTCTGCTGGGACAAACAGATGTTCTGTTTCAAAACCAGCCGTGGGGTGAAGCTGGACCCTGTAAGTGCCACTGTGCTAGCACAGTGGCACTTACAGGGTCCAGCTGTGGAGGAAGACTCTTGATGCCAGTGGGCTTCTTTGGACACACAGAAGAGCTCTTGCTGACCTCTTTGCTTAAGCAATGATTGCAGGAAGATCCTTCAGGCACCTGAATCCAGTTATTTTTCTTTTGGGTCTGGTACCTAATAACCTTGTGCAGAGAAAGGTGGTGTCTGAAACCCTTCTAGGGGCCTCCTGGCCACCACCTTGATACGAGCAAAACATTCAGTGGAGGGTTTGGGAGAAGTGAGGGTTTTCTCAAGGTAACTTCTCTTGCATAACTGGAAATCTGTCAGAGTTACTCTGCCTACCAGGGGCTCTCTGCACAGTGGTGCAGCTGCGCTCGGCGACTAGAAATACCTCACCAAGGTGTGTCCCCTCCGGATCCGACCTGGCTCTGCTCAATGACAGGTTGCACAACCTCCAGAGTACTGACCAGTGACATAAACACCAGTGACTGCCTCCAGCTCCCCATCCTGGCCATCAAAAGCGAGCAGCATGTTCTCCAGGAGTGATGTTTGACAGGCTGAGAGAGCTGGGGCTGTTCAGCCTGGAGAAGAGGAGGCTCCGGGGAGACCTTCTAGCGCTCTGCCAGGACCTCAAGGGGGCCTACAAGAAAGATGGGGAGAGGCTGTTCAGTAGGGCCTGTTGTGACAGGACAAGGGGTGATGGGTTTAAAATAGAGGGAGGGAGATTTAGATTGGAGATTAGGAAAAAGTTCTTTGCTGTGAGAGTGGTGGAGCACTGGAACAGGTTGCCCAGGGAGGTGGTGGATGCCCCTGGATCCCTGGAGACATTCAAGGCCAGGTTGGATGAGGCCTTGAGCAACCTGATGTAGTTGGGGGTGTCCCTGCTTCTTGCTGGGGGGTTGGACTAGATGACCTCTGGGGGTCCCTTCCAACTCTAGCTATTCTATGATTCTAAGATGTGAAATGGATGGATAAGTAAATAAAATCAGAAGTGGCTTAGGGCTGCCTGCAGTAGTGTTACATTTTGGTCAGCTTTTGTGGGACGCTGTTGTGCTGCCTAGTTCCCTCTTCTGGCCCTGTGCCACTTGGCACAAGCTTGCCACATCGCCGTGCCAGGAGCTATATCGAGTGAAAATAGCCGTCTTTTCTAAGCAGAGCTATTGTTCCCAGGCTATATACTAAATAATCTTCAACTCACAGGGTACCTTTCCCTACAGCTGAGAAATTACCAACTTGGTGTTGCAGTTAGCTCTGCCTTTTTCTGTTTTTCCTGTGTTTATTGGTGTTTAAAAACAAGTTTTCTGTATTTAGCTTTTCTGCAGCTGCTGTTGCTGAGGTTGTCGAAACAATTTCAAGAAATCCTGTGCTTAAAAGCCCGTGTCCGTGGCAGGGACTGTGCTCAGGAGCAGGGAGAGGTTTGTTAGAAATGCAGGGAAAGGGCTGGTTTTGGGGTGGGTTTTTTGTCTTGGGTTTTTCTGGAGTATGGTTTTGGTGGGGTTTTTTGCAAAAGCAATTTAAATCCAACTTGTTGGAAGCCTGAACACCTGCTGCCCAAAACGCTCTGCTGCATGGGATCCACTGCAGAAAAGCTACCAGAAAAAGTCCTAGCCAAGTGAAGCAGTGCCTGTTCTTGGGGCACAGCAGAAATGTGGGCTGGCTTGTAAGTTCAAAGTCCTAATTCAACCCAACTTTGTTTCCTTCACAAATGTTTAACCTCCAGTTGCACTGTACTTGACTGTAACACGTATGTTAATCTTTTCCTAGCTCTGTTTTTAGCTGCTCTTGACTTGAATTGCTGCAAGTGTCTTTATATTACCAAAAAGCTGTCATTTTTCAGTGGTGTAAAGCACTGTGTCTGCATTGGTATTGGTAAAGGTGCTGGGATCAGCAGAACTCCCTCGGTATTGTATGTAAACCAGGGAGCAGGGAAATGACCAGGATGGTTTAAGAGTGATTTGGTTACAAGAGATGAAAAGAGGTTTTTAACTGGAAAAGTTGCTGGATGTGCTTGTGACAGGCTCTTAAAGAAGGTTTTTTTTCAGGCCAGTGGACTTTGAAATAAGTAGCAGTGGGAAGGAACCCAATAGGAGAACACTGGTCTGGATCAGTCGTGGCTGGGCTGGCTTCTAATTTCAGTTTTAATTCTAATTTCTATGATCTGAAGTTCAGCCTGGCTGTTTTCCCACAGCCCAGTGAAGTTTTCCAACTTCTATCTCCCCTCTTTGTTGCTTTATTATCCTTTTGGCTCCTTCTTTCCTCCAGCTACAGGATGGGTAGAGAACTACCCATCTCTATGGGTGAAGCAGGTTTCTGTCCTTGTCAGGGTCCTTTTGGAAGGATGAACATGCCAGTCCCACGTTGTGTAACAGGCCCTGTTTTTTCCACTCTCAAACACTCTCACAGGTCGTCTGAACTGGTGGGCGAATGTAGATCCCAGTTGCCAAAGGCTGCTTCCCCTGGCCACCACCGGTGACGGCAACTGCCTGCTCCACGCTGCCTCCCTGGGTAAGAGCTGGGTTCCCTTCACAAGGGGTTAGGGTTAGGGTCAAACCAGTCAGCTTCAGACCGAGGAACACACACCCCATGCTGTGCCCCTTCTCTGGCTCAGCCCAGGCTGCACTGGGAGCAGAACCAAGCATTTTTTCAAAAATTCCCACAGAAAACAGATGCTGCCACTCATCCCGCTGCTGTGGCAGTAGTATGGGAGAAGCATGGGTTGAAGGAAACGGGCTGCTAACAGTCTGTATGCTTCTTAAATACCTTTTTCCTTCCTTTTGGCAAATTTCCCTATATTTCTGAAGAAAATGTGAAAAACTGAGACCTCCCCTTCCCTTCTCTTGCATGTTGAAGTTTCAGGAGACCAAGTTTTTCTCCACTGACTTCATCTTGTGAAGTGTGAGCACAGTAAATTTTGAGGTTTCCAGACTTTGGACATCGGTGAGGTCCCGCTCCCTCCATACTTGGATTTCTGATGTGGTGAAAGCATGGTGGTGTTTAACCAGGTCTCATTTTCCAGTCAGGTGTTGATGTAGTGATGATTTAAGAATAAATATTTCACTGCATCTGGGAGACCACTCTTGAGTTGAACATGGACATGGCAGCACCTGCGTGTAACCCCACGACAGTTGTCTGTGGGCTGAAAGCATGGCCCTCAAACCAGGAATGAAATGCTTTTAAAGGAAGAATCTGGCATTTCTCTGCCTTGTCTTCCTTAATTTACCCCCTTCCCCTAGTTCATGGCAGACAGTAGGACCTCAGCCAATCCATGAGCAGTGCCAGTTCCTGCTAATCTTTTGCTGTTGAGGGGGGAGGGGGTTTCCCACTCCCCCCACCTCTCCCTGCAGGTATGTGGGGTTTCCATGATCGAGATCTCATGCTCCGCAAATCCCTTTACACCCTGATGGATAAAGGCCTTGAAAGGGAAGCCTTGAAGCGGAGGTGGCGTTGGCAGCAAACGCAGCAAAACAAGGAGGTAGGAGCCAGAGCAAATGCTTTTATGCCTCCTTTTGTGGAGGGGAATATCCCATGGATCTGGGAGGTGCTTCATGTTGTGATAAAACCTGTCTTGAATTCTGGGCAACTCTCTGGCTCGTGACGAGATGTATCCTTCAGTCTAAACAACGGCAAAATTCTCTTTGTTTTAAGATAGGTAGAAAAATTCTTTCTTAGAAGCATTTTATGCCCAATATTGGTGTGAAAACAAGAGTCAGTGGGTATTTGAGATCCATCAGGGATGCCCTGGGTGTGGTGGGTGTTTAAAAGGAAGGCAAGGCTGTGGCATAGGTCTCACCAGTGATAAAGATCAGTGAGATGCACCTCAGTCAAAGCATGAAGTGAACTCCTCCACCAAAAAAGGAAATTCCTGAACTTGCCACATGAAAGGACTCTTCTAAGCTGTGACACAGCCTACCCTGAAAGCAGGGAGAGAATTTTGTCAAGGTGGAAAGTTACCAAGTGGTTAGACAGTCGAGATGGGGCTGAGGTTTTTTTCTGAACAGGGTGAACTTAGGGTTGTTTTGTTGTTTGGTTTTGGTTTTTTTCCATCTGACACTGGAGGATGTTGTTTACTCTCCAGCTTCCTCTTTATTTTTGGAAGGGCACAAAGATTTCTATCTCGACAGTTTGAAGAAAATACATGTTTCCATAATTGAAGCAGAGTAATTAATAAAGAATCTGAGGGTTTGCTGCTATGAAAAAAATGCTTTTATGCATGTATTGTATCTAAACTGTGTGCTCCAGAATTAGCCATCAGCAAAGCACCATGACTTGAAGGTGTAAAAAGGACATGGAAACCTTTGTGGTATTGCAGCGGTACCGGTACCGTGTCTTGGTTTCAGTCCTCAGCCCAAGCCGAAAGATTTTGGCAGTAGATGTGGGATGAAGGTGGTGCAATGACCTGGGAATTGCAGGTACCACTTGAGTGGTTGGGAGCTCCTCCTTTCCAAGTAAGCTCTGAAAAAGGGCAGCCCAGGGCGATGGATGCTGCTCTCAATTTCACAACCCCCTCCAAGTGCAATATTCTCCTCCTGGGCTTTGCTTCGCAGCTTCAGGGCAGCAATGAAAGAATTTGTGTTGTCACCATAACCAGGAGCGGAGAAACTTCATTAATACCTTACTGAACTGCCAGAGAGCATGCTATGGAGTACTTCTGGTGCAGTTCTGAGGACTTGGAGTGTTGGGTTGGAGCTGGAGCTCTGATGCTGTAGCCAGGGAGAGGAGGGAGGAGGAGGGCAAGGCTGCAGAGCAAACATTGAGCAATCATCCTGTAAGGAAATGCAAGTAAAATACAGGTTCACAGTGTGTTGAAATACCAAAACAACCCTTGACTCAAGTGTTTACAGACCCTGTGGTGTCTTTTATTGTTATTTGAAGAAAAACTAGTATTTTAGTTCACTCCAGTTATCTGTCCCATTGTCTCTCATCAGTAGCTTATGCCATCTTTCATACAGGTCAGATTAGTGTACTATTAAAGGATTCCTCCCATTCCATGGGCCAAAATGTTTACTTCCACCCTGCAAAAAGGCAAATGTGTTTCAGGCAGATTATCTCCCTGGCTGGCTTGAAAACACAGGTTTGGAAATGTGCAGGTGGGGGGTGTTTTCTTTTTTGTTTGTTTGTTTTCATAATATATTGACTGTTTTTTGCGTAAATCCATGGAGAAAAGTGGTGACTGCATGTATAAAACTCTGCTGCAGAGACTGGAAAATACTGACTTTGATTTGATATTTTTTATTTGCTTTTTTTCCCAGTCTGGTCTCGTTTATACCGAAGAGGAGTGGCAGAAGGAATGGAACGAGCTGATCAAGCTGGCATCCAGCGAACCCCGCGTGCACTATGGCACCAATGGGAGCAGCTGTGGAGGGTATGTGGAGGTGGGGGGGAGCCTGAAGTAAAAAATAATAATTAAAAAAAAAACAAAACCAAAGAAAAACACTAAAAATAACACCACAGAACCTTTTCTCATTATGTGGTGATGGCTCTGGAATGAGAGTTATGAACAGAAGCTGTGAATTTCTGCAGGGCTTGCCCTGTAGTTCAAGGGCACTTTATTGCTGCTGCCATCCCAAGCAAATGCCACTTTTGTGGCTTTTTAATAAGACACTCACAGGAGTGTGGTATTTCCTGGGTACAAACCCTTGTCTTGGAATAGGAGATTTTTTTTTAGGATCTACCTCTAAAATGTCAATTTTATCGCTGAGACCAAACTTTATAGGCAGCCACATAGGGGCATTAAGACCTTGTGTTTTCAAAAGCCCTGATTAAATATTCAAGGAATGGAAAACTTACTTTCTTATTTGCCAGAAACTTACTTTCTTATTTGCCAAAAACTTACTTTCTTATTTGCCAAAGCGTTGAGAGCTCAGAAGAGCCGGTGTACGAGAGCCTGGAGGAATTTCACGTCTTTGTCCTTGCCCATGTGCTGAAGAGACCCATAGTGGTGGTGGCAGACACAATGCTGCGGGACTCTGGGGGAGAAGGTAAGAATTACACTCTTGTTTGGATTTTTTGTGGGTTTTTTTTTTAGACATCTGTATAAATTATCCAGGCTGGAGCTGCATGTTTCTTCTCGGCCACATGTTTTCACGAGGCCTTTGTGCCTGATAAAGCTGGATCCTCAGCTGTAGAGAGGAGCATGGGGTGTGTTGGAGTGCTGCAGGGTGCTGTGGGTGATCTCCACACAGGGTAAAAGACACATTTCAGCATCACAGTCTGGGCTTCTGTTATTTCAAAGAGCATCTGCATGATGGTTTTTGGATTGGGTTTTTTTTCCCCACCTTTTTTTTGCACCCGTGTGTTTGTAGAGATGGGAAATTCTCTTCCCTGCATGTTGTATTTTCTACTAGCATGCTTAATTTCCTGTCAGAAAAGATTAACCCATTACTAGCATTCTGGATGCAAATTGTAAGTTGTCTTGTGGAGGAGTGAAAAAGAGGTTTTATAATAGAAAATACAGGTTCATTTTGTAATTGTGTACCTCCTGGTGTAAAATAGATGCCTGTTTTGGGGGATGGAGGGAGGAGGTTTTATTGTCCTTCAATCTGACAGATAATTGCAGGTGAAGCTTTGAATGAAGCAGTTTTCACAACAGGTTAAAGAGTTCAGAGTTGTTTGTACTGAAACTGCTCCTGAGCAAACTAACAGCCATGACTTTTTCCTTCCCCCCTCCCCACCCCACCTCCAGCTTTTGCCCCAATTCCCTTTGGAGGGATTTATCTTCCCCTGGAAGTCCCAGCCAACAAATGCCATCGTTCTCCATTGGTACTGGCTTATGACCAAGCCCACTTTTCTGCCCTGGTATCCATGGAGCAGAAAGAACCCACAAAAGATCAAGGTAGGTGATAAATAAGACTCTAAAACTATAAATCGAGGGCATCCCTGTGGAGAAGGGCTCATCCCCACCTCATTGGGGGGACACAAGCTGGGAATGTGAGCCCAGAGAGCCAATTCCTGGGCTGCCTCACCAGGGTGTTGAGGGAGGGGAGCTCTACCAGTCTCAATCACAAACTGAACGATGTTCTCATTAGGCACTTGGAGCTGGGCTGTTAATGGGGAAAAGTTTGTGGGTTTTGGGTATGAAAAGTGGCTTTTCTGCTCGTTGTGCAGCTGTGATTCCCCTGACGGACTCCGAACACAAGCTGCTCCCTGTGCACTTCGCTGTGGATCCTGGGAAGGAATGGCAGTGGGGGAAAGATGACAGTGACAACGTCAAGCTAGCCAGGTGGGCTCACAGTACTGATGGTGGGTTGGGTGCTCTGTCCCCAGGTGGGGATTTCTTGTGTCTCAGTGAAAACTGGTCACAGAATTGTAGGGGTTGGAAGGGACCTCGAGAGATTGAGTTGAACCCCCCGGTGATCGGAGGTATGAACCCCCTGGTGATCAGGGATGTGAACCTATTTGGTGGGAAAGGATCAACCTTTTCTCTTTTGATGCTCCAAGTTCAGTATGTTTTAGGGTAGTGTTGTGATAACAGCTTCATTTCCACAAGATAAATCCTAGAGCTTCAGAGTGAGCATAGTGAGGAAACAAGAGGCAGCAGAGGTTCAGCCGTCATGAACGCACACGCACAAAGGAAAAGGTTTATTTCTCCATCCTTCTGTCCCCACGTGAACACCATGAAGATCACACTGTGTGCAGTGGTTGGTCAGAGAGCTGGAAGCATCACTTGTTCTCAGTCATCTGACTCTGGGTTAGCAAACCTAGAACCCTCTGAGAGCAAAGTGCAAATTCAGCAGGGAATTCACCAGTGTGGTGTCTCATTTTGAAGGGTTTGGAGCCAGTAGACGTTCTGTCCTTGTGCTTTCAGTGGAAAGAATTCTTTTCTCTCATTTTGTTGGGGTTTTTTTACTAGTGGAAATTTTTGCAAAAACATCTTTTCTCTGAAGTTGTTTTTGTGTAGAGGAGAATCGTTTTGAAACTCACTCTATAGATCTCTGACACCTTGTGACATCTGCTCTTTTTGTTATGTCTCATCAGTGAGCCAGATTACTCATCAAGTTGATTTTAATTAATAGCAAGCTTGACTTTTGGCATTTAGGAATCTCACTTATTCATTTTTGGTTTAATTGAAAGGTTTGGCAGGCTACAAAAATATCACTTTCTGTATCTCTGCTGTCTTGATGCACTTCACTGCATGCTTACTGTTAAAATGTCCTTTTTAACAGCAAGAAAACAAGCAAATAACTGTAAATATGGAGGAGGCTACCTCAGTGATTGAAGTGAAACTTGCCTCTAACTTCATTGTTTTAATCCTTGTTTTAAATTTTAAATTTTTTAGCGTGACGTTATCACTGGAAGCAAAGCTGCACTTGCTGCACAGCTACATGAATGTTAAGTGGATCACATTGCCTTGTGACATGCAGGTAAAGAGAAAAGGAGTCTTCTCATTACTCTTTTTAATTATTTAAACCCTGCTTTCTGCAGGGCAGCAGATGTGATGCTGTCAGACCTCTTGCTGTCCTTCACATGAGGTTGTCTGAGCGTCCAAAAATTATGGCAAAGACCCACTCTGGGCAGATAAACAACTTGGGGGTTGTGTG
>VXBZ01005063.1:33206-71654 GCA_013399135.1 Heliornis fulica | reverse complement strand
GAGGCTGTTTCCTCTTGTCCTGTTGCTTGTTACTTGGGAGAAGAGACCAACACTCACCTCACTACAACCTCCTCCCAGGGGATTGAAGAGAGTGCGAAGGTCCTCCCTCAGCCTCCTTTTCTCCGGACTAAACACCCTCAGTTTCCTCAGCCGCTCCTCGTCAGACCTGTGCTCTACACCCTTCACAAACATCGTGGCTGCTCTTCTGATAACTGCCAGGTCAGGCCTATGCAGCGACAGAACTGAAGTGCAAAGTTTCGTTTTGAGTGCCTGTGAAAGCAAATGAGCTGGAAGGACAGTAGACAGCACCAGAAACATGTCTCACCCACTAGTTTCCAGTTTTGTAAGAGACAGATACATGGCTGGCAAAGCTGATGCAGAACTTGCCAAATGTGATTCTGTTGTGGTCAGTGTGATGGCAACAGAGATTAATTTGGCCCTGTGTCTTTTCTTGGTTTGTTGAAATATAATTCTAAAATATTTTCTTTCAGCTTTTAATAATATTTTCCTTATTTTTGGAAAATCTGCAATTTAAGCAACATATGACTGATTGCATATAAGCCTGCCGTAGCTAGAGAGCAGAGTCTTAGTTCATTCTTAAACAAATATTATAAAACAAGCACCAAAATCTATCCAACACAAGAGATGGAATAATGTTCAGATGTATATTTGCCTTTTTGGGGCTTTGCTTAAAGCTGGTTTAAGGTTAAATCCCTTAATGTGACCAAGTGTGTCTTTGACACTTCACCCTGCTTCCTGTGCAGAGCTGCTTCATGGATCCCATGGAATTTGATCACTGCTAACTTGTGTGAATCCTCTTAGATGATTTCTCAATAAACTTATCAGCTGTGTCATAATCAGATCCTTGAGGGTCTTTTGTATCCATTTTTAATATTGAGTATAGAAGAACTGCTTCCTCTTTTTAGTTACACAGGCTGCTTAATTAAATAACCTGGGTAATCAGTCGTCACAGTGAAAAGCAGGGATTTAAGTACAAAATTCTGTCTCTAACTTGCTATAATTTCTGTGGTGCAGTTTGTAATCCAGACCTCAGGGCATAGCCAGTGTGCAGCCACTGCTCACCCCAAACACTCCCAGCACTGCAGGAACATAGAAAGTTCCATCTTAATATAAGGAGGAACTGTTTCACTGTGAGGGTGACAGACCACTGGAACAGGCTGCCCAGAGAGGTTGTGAAGTCTCCTTCTCTGGAGACATTCAAGACCAATCTGGACACGTTCCTGTGTGATCTGGTCTAGATAATCCTGCTTGGGCAGAGGGGTTGGACTGGATGATCTTTCAAGGTATCTTCCAGCTTCTAATATTCTGTAATATTCTGTGATTGCTGGTGTAAAACTGTGAGGGTCACAGCTCTCTTCCAGGCTGTATGTGTGTCGGTGTGTCTTTCCTTGGCCTTAAAATAAATACCTGGGAAAAGCTTAGTCTGTGATTTGGTGTTGTACAGTCAGAGTTCAATGGCAGCAAGATTTTCTGTAAGGCAACGGTGGAGAGGTTGTAAGAACAAGAAGGGAAAGGGCATCTTCCACCTGTGGAGTAAAAGCCAAGTGCAGCAGCTCTCCTTGGAGTGAAGTGTCCTGCACTGCCTCCATCAGAGAGGTGTTAGAAGCTGCTGGCGTTTGAGTCTAGACACTGACTTAGAGGTCAAGAGGCTGATTCAGGCTGTGAATTTCCTGGCACCAGTAACTAACTGCAAACCTGTCCAAGCTGAGAGGAAGGCAGAGAATAATCATTTGGTTAGAAGGAAGTAATATATTTGACATGATTTCTGATTCAGAGATAAGCAGTTGCACTAATAAAAATGAAAAGGAGCCCTTGTGACATCATAAAAATGTATTTTTTTAAATTCAGGTTTAATGTGACAATTGCACAGGCAATTCTCTTATATACTATTGAACGTACAGCACGTGACCTTTCATCCCAGTATCACATGGCATAAATATGACAGAACACAGATGAGGCTGCACATAGGAACAAAGAAAAATCTTCTAAGATGTACTTGAGAACTCTTTTTGATCTTTTCAGCCCTTCTAACAACTTCCACCCCTGCTTCCCACAGGAGGCACAATTTGCCAACATCTTTCATGCTTAAGTTTGCTGGATAAGAGAACTGCTCTTTTAGCTATAAAGTTATTTGCCCAAATGGTGGACCAAGTGGTTAAATAGAAAGAGTTAAATCTAAATGGTAGTAACTTCAGCTGATCTAAATCTATACAGACAAAAAACTAATCTTGGGGGGTGTGTGGGATGTGCAGTGTTCAGATGGCTTCAGCGCGTATCTGCCTGTCTGTGTAGCTGTGGAAGCTGAACGTAGAGGAGGAAAGAGCAGGAATGTGGACCTGGATGAGGGGTGGAGAGTGAGATCGTCTTTTTTTGGTAATGGTGTAGGCACAGTTTGGCTTTATCTGATGGTGAAACTACATCCTGAAGTTCCACCAGTTTACAGAATATGAAGGAGGGGTAAAATCTGACTTTGTCGTCATATATTCTGAATAGCTAAAAGAATAAAAGAAAGAACATGGTAACCTGGAGAAGAGCCTTTTGGTTATTTATATCTGACTTGAAGATCTGTTGTCTCCACAAAAATGTGCCTCTGGACATGTCAATTTTTTCTCACATATTTATTCTTTGAAATACAAAAAGACAGAGAATTAACAGTGTGCTTGTTTCCCTCCTTCCGCACAGTTGGTAACTGACCTCCAGCACCACTTAGGTGTGTGGAAGCTCACACATGGACTCAAGTGAGATGAGAAAGAGAACAAGTGTTCTTTCAGGCAGATTGCTTTGGTGTAATACTAGCCACATAATACCATCTACCCTGCTTTAAAAAGATAGGACAATGAGATATTAGGACAATGAGATATTGTCCTAATAATTGTCCTAGATATTGTCTTTGATATTGTTCTAATAATGTCTTAGGACAGTGAGATATTTCACAGACTCTGAAATCCTGGTCTTCAACTCTCTTATCACAGGACCTTAAGAAATTTTTTTTTTTTTTCCTGAATCCCTCTGGTGCTCACTGGGAAACCAGGATCCAATTCACTGTCTGGTTTGGAAATTCTAACTCTCATTTGCTGTTACATTCAGTAAAGTAACTGACTCAAGACTGGTTAGTTTTGCTTTTTCACCTGCTAGATGTGTGGAACTTAAATCTGGTTTATTGTAAACGGGATTCAGCTGTCTTTGTCAGCTTTTTTTCATGTCTAGAGTTTCTATCAGTGATTAATCCTCCTACTTACTGCTCTGCAGAGAAAGGCAATTATCTTTCTTCTCATTTTCCAAAGTAAAAGTTGATGGACTCAGAACTGCTTTTCCCATGAGCCTCCAATTGCTTGATTTACTCATAATACTATTCATTTGAATAAAGCAGGAAGCTCAGCATAAAGGACTGCTGCATTGAATTCAGACTTAAATCCCACCATCCACACTCAATTCCTCACCACCTAAATGACTCAAATGACATCAGTTTGAGTGATCTGCATCTCAGTGATCAGAGCTGTTTGTTCGTCTTCTGGCAACAAGCATTACCTTACTGACTTTGAAAGTAGGTCCTATTGCAGCCTATTGTTTTACATAAACAAACCAACCAAAAACTGTGTTGCAGTTCCAGGGGGAAAGGACAAAGTTGGTGTCTGATCAGCTATTCCGGTCAAACAGTCTTGAAACAAGAACATATTTTCTCAGTTTCAGCAGTTTTTACTGTGGTCTCTATGGGCTACACGAATCTTCAGGAGTCACTGACTGATCGCGTCTCATGTGGGCGATTACTTTGTTTTCCCTGGACTCAGTGCTGCTTTGGGCACAGTAACCAGGCTCTTTGGGAAAGTGCCTGCAAGGGGACAAGGTTGCCTGGAACACTGCTCAAGTGACTTTCAGCTTCCATTAGCCAAGGTTAGTCTGAACTTTAACTGTGTCCAGACTATACTAGGGTTTTTTTCCCAGCTGAAAAGACTCACGATGGATTTTTATTTTGGAACCTGAGACCTAATCAGAAGTTACATTTATGCAAACACCTTTCTTTGATTCACATTTATTTGATAAAAGTTTGTGCTTTCTGAAATAGTAGCTATATTATGCCTGTTTGTGATATGGAGGTAATTAGCTACATGGCACATGTTGCATTACTTAGAGGACTGCTAGAAAATATGGCAGAGAAACTCCTCACTGATGGGGGACAGAAGTCCTGAAAGCTGTTTTCTTTTTGTAATGCCTTTCATATTCTATCAAACTGCCTTCAGAACATGGTTTTTATTGCATATAATTTTTTTATATAGTTTGAGAGACTATAGCTCTTGACACTGTGCTTGCTCTAACTTCTAGGTCCAGCACATGCACTACATACGTATGTGAACCTGCAACACAATATAGATTGTTCTCATATAGATGCTAACACTATTAAGAGAGGAGATTAATCATTAGACTGCAGTTACTGTGACTGAAATACTAAGCAATTTCAGCTGTGAGAAGAATGTAGTTACTAAACTTCAGATTCACATCACTCTTGCTGAGAGCATTTACTTGTCTCTCCTTACTTTGTAGCATTGTCTTTTAGATGGGACTAGAGGTAATTCATTGCAATTGCATTGCATTCCCATGCAAGAGAACAGGACAGGTTTTATTTCCAAGCTTTTTTTTCTTGCATTCATGAGCCCAGGGTACAGAATCTTCCCTGGTCCTCTTTGGGAAAGCAGGCTCTCAGGTTATGTTTGAAGAGAGCACAGACTTTTGAACTCTGATGTGCAGGAGTGATGCAAGACCCAAAGTCTGTGGCCAAAAATCAGATGCTCCAGCAAGATCTCCAGTCTCAACGACTAAGATACAAAAAACCCTAAGACATGCTTCAGTGCACTCTCTGCCACTCACTCTTGCACAGGCTACCAAATGTGCCTGGATCTGAAGGACAGATCATATAGGTCAGGTTAACAAGGCACACAGAGTAACTGTGGCTAATGGTAGCCCACTGGCTTGCCAGTGACTCGCCACAGGTTTTCAGACTTCTTTGCAGGTGTACTGACCCATGGCAGAGATTTTACTACACTATTATGGTGTCCCCAGTAACTTTACAATTCCTTTTTAAGCTGCCACACCATAGCTGTTTCTGTGGTGGTGGCAGTGTGCAGAACATGCCTGTCAGTGTCCTGTGGGCTTAGCAATGAATTAGTTTGTGATGGAATCTGGGGTCATTTCTGCCTTGATATATCAACTTGGGCACCTTTGTGCTTGAGATTTAGCAGGAACACAAGCTGTACCAATGTATGGATGAGTGTGTGTGGGGGATTAGTGGACCTGAGCTCCAAGGGCACTCAATGTAGTGGTGACATTATGCCCTGAGCTGGGAGGACTGCCCTATGATGGTGGCTGTAATCCCAGAGCATGCAGAGATGCAGAGACTGGTGGCCTTGAAATCCCCCAACACTTATAAATTTCACAAATAGATGCCACAGTTGAGATCACATGTGTACTGTGTTCTGCTTCACTCCCTCTCCCTTCCCTTTTCTGGTGAATGATGGTGAGGAAAGAAGGGTCCCCCTTCATCTCTTCAAATTCATCAAAAGAAGAAACCAGAGCAGCTGATGAAATGTTTTTTGGTGAGACACCTTTCTCAGCTAAGGAAAGGTTGGGCAGTTCTCCCACCATCTGCTTCTGCTGCTCCCCCTTCTGTGCCTCCCACCAGCAAGGAGGAGGAGGACGGGGAGTGCAGGAGAAGTGGAGAAGAAAGAATGGTGTTTGGGAGGATAATTTAAAAGCATAAGAATTATTCCTGGAAATCTGCAGCTTCACAGATCTTCCCTCTGCCCTGTCTTTCAATGTGCTGTGTGGTACCCACCATGTTACCCCGTCTGTAGGCAGCTGAAGGTTTTTCTGACACCTGAAAGAGGAGACACAGCCTGGCTTAAATCACTTTAGGGAAAGTTGGTTTTAGGGGTGATGTGAGGCATCTGCTTCTGCCCCAGATTTATGGCTGCTGTGGAAACTCCTGTCATCCTTCACTCGGCACCTGTGTCTCCAGCCCCTTCTCCATTACTGTTACAACCAAATATGACTAATTTAATCTGTGTCCTAATGGACCGTGCAAGCTGGTGCTCCTCCAGACATACTCCAACTTTACAAGATGTCCACTGGCTAAGCAGGTTCTTCTTAAACATGTCTAGGTCTGCAGGCCTGCAGACCTAGACATGTTTAAGAAGAACCTGCCAAAAAGTACATTGTTCTGTATTGTTCAAGTGTTTATGTTCTTGTTTTCAAGAGTTCCTGTCAAATAGCAAGTCAGTGGTAGGGAGCATATGCAATGTGTTTAGTACTCGTGTGAAGGGGGCCAAACAGATTGACAGCTGGGTCCTGAATTCTCGCTACTGCACAGGTTATGGAGGGGGTGGTTGTTTCTCAGCTACAACTGAAGGTGGGAGCATTGCAGATGCTTCCCTTTTTCTGGCGCGTCCCTCTGTCCAAACTCAGTTAGAAGGTGTGAAATTTACTGGAACTGTGACATTGCACTAGCACGGCTCTTGTGTATCTGGGTGTAATGGCAGCTGCCTGCAGAGCAGGACTGATGCAATACCTGCTTCCCTGTGGATTTTATAGCACTGTCCTACAACTTGCAAGCTAAAGCAGATAAACTCAAAACCAACCTCTGGTGAGCCCTTTACTCAGTTCTGCTGCAGTGTAATTGTTTGCTTCCATGCAACTGATCATCGGCTGAGCAAGATGCCATTGCCCTTTGTTATTTTTTCAAGCCCCAGAGCTCTGTTCTGTGCTCACTGTCACTGGAGTGCTACCAGCACGGCTCATGCAGCTTGATGGACAGCTTGAACTAGGGTGAGGAGGGCCAGAGCCAGACTCCAAGTGCCTTGTAAATCAGGTCACTTTGAGGATACACCCAGAGAAAGTCACCATGTCCCCTGAAAGACAATTTAGTAGCAGTCTCATGGCAAAACATTTGCTTCTCATTTTTGTGAAAGGGTCGCAGCTCCTTAGATACGCTGATAAAGCTGCCACACTCCACACAATCCATCTAAATTTATAATTAACTTTTACTTTGTAATATTATTTCCTCTTCAACTTTTCTGCCACTTTATGTTGTCACTTCTACCACCCAAGGAAGGGTTTAGCGAAGGCTGAGCCCTGGCACTCCAGAACATCCCAGTTACCGAGCAGGCTGAAGGTAAACTTGCTGGTGAATCCCTCCACTAAGAATGCCCCTGTCACGCAGCAAACAGCAAATAAAAGCAGGCAATTTGATAACTCCGCAGAATTCAATGAACTGTTTAAGGCCCTATTAACAAAATGTTACAGAAATGTGTTGTGCAAAGCAAAACTCTCTTCCTTAAAGCCTGTGGCAAATGGCTAGTACATAGCTACCAGAAGGCAAACCTGAGATTTAAGAGTTAGTAATCCACTGCTCTGATTTTTTTTTTTTTTTGGTAGGAATTAAAATCTTAGTTTAGTTTAAATGTTCATAATAGTGTGCTGTAAAACCCTGGAAAATTGTTGTGCTCCTGTTTTTTGGGGGATCAAAAAATAAACAAGCTAACCTATCTGGATCCAGCTGTGGTCGCTCAATGATCTGCAGGAGGTGCTTAGTGCATCATAAGGCAAAGTACATTAGAGACAGAGTTACGCTCCTAAACTTCCTTTAAAACAAAAGCCAAAGTGATTATTTGGATAACACTGGGACTCAGTATATAAATTTCTGATTTATATATGTATTTATATACTATCATATGTAAGGACATTAACTTGAACCAGGCCTGGACAAGGAGAGAACACCGAGCTGTATAATGAGGGTATTATAGCCTTGCAAGACTCTGATTTCCCTCTGCTTAAAGTGGGAAACAATGGCTTCTCTTTGCTTACTGGTGTCATTCTGAACACCACTTTCCCATCGCTAACCCCAGTTTTCCTCCTGGGTGGATGGTCTCTGAACCAAGCAGCACTCTGTGACTGCTGGAAAGTGGGTTTTCGTGCTGGCTGGCAGGCACGGGCTGTTCCTCTCCAGCGAGAGAAGGCACTTCAGAGGAAATCACTATATATAGTATAGGACAAAATATTTTTCCCATTGTGCTGGAATGCATCTAGAGCAGGGAAACTACACTTAGGATATGAAAAAAAAGGGAAATAACAACATGGGGCTGTCTGCAGTGCAGTAAGGGAAACAAGAAACACCAGGAGAGGCATCCTGAAGTATGCTTCCTGCATGTATTGAATGCTTTAAAACATGATGCTTTTCCTTTCAAAAACAGTGAACACACTGGCATTACAATCCCTTATTTTTTTGAGTCAAGTGATGCATTCCAGTCTTCATAGGACACTTCGCTTCAGCTGAGATGGCATTTGGCTGCGGCTACTATGACAAACAGAGAACTGGCGTGTGGAGTACTTGGATGAATATGCAACCGAGACTTGGGAGAAAAATATCTGTAAAAATGAATCAGATACTGTCTTGCCATCAATTACATGTTCAGTGGTCCATGGTACTGAAAATAAACAATATTTATAAACATTTCATGGGTCATTATAAAAACACATTGCCTTTTACTCTGTAACTTTATAGGATGTTTTTCAGCTTGTGTTCCTTTACAAAAAAAAAACCAAAAAAGCTTTCTTTACTAATGATTTTTTTTTTCTTCTAGCGTGGAAAATTGTTTCAGGCTAAGCAAAGATGAGAACACAATACAATATTTGATTAATATTCTTTATTATTGTATCTTGTTTCTCCAAGATGAAAAAATGTACTGTTATTCCCAGAACTTGGTTAGAATAGCAAACCAGTCTCTGCAGGGTAACCCTGAATCAAGCATCTTCTTTCACATGCCTAGTTATCGGTCAAAGAAGGGGGCAAAAACAGGACACACAGTGGGGCATGTGACATTAATGAGGTTTCTAAGGACAACTCATTATTGTATTATTCTGAGTAATAATATTTTTATTTCTTTATGTCTAACTGCCTCAAGCTAGATGGTGGGCTGAGGGCACAGTAGGCACATTCCTTACATGAAATTAAAGACAGTCCCTGTCTGAAGAATTTTGGACTGTGTAAAGGAGAGAACGTGCAGAGAAGAGTTAAGGATCCAGGAAAGGGCACAGAGTTTTAAAATAGGTTGATCATAAGTGCCTGAAAACAAAGTTCTTAGCTTTTTTGCATGACTTTTGTGAAGTTATCTCTGAATATTTTAATGATGAAATAGTGATCTGATTTTCAGCAGAGACTGTCAGTTGGTACTTGATTCTTGACAACTTGTGCTCTTCCTTTGAGCAATTCAGGATGAACCGCAGCAGCGCTGTCGTTGGCCTGCATGAACAGTGTAGGTTAGAGAGATGTTATGGCTGGAACCCTTCATAGGTAGCATGACTAGATGACATGTAGCAAAACCAGAGTGGGTCAGCCTTTCACTGCTACCTATGCAGCAATTTAGTGTATAAGGAAGTCATCTCAGCAACAGAAAACAATACAGAAATGTTATCTGGCATTTCTACAGCGAGAAAAGCTGAAGGAAAGTTACAGACAGTTAATTCCTCCAGTGTTCTCAACATGCCATCTATCACATCGAGAACTGTACATTGACATTATGGATTGTCTGTCCCAACTGTGTAAAGCATGAGACAAAGCTCTTTTACTTTGATTTAATATCAATGTCTCTTTGCAATTATTTACCTCAGCAACATATCAACCTACTATTTCTTCTAAACAGGATTTGAGGTATGATACGAGGCCACATGTATGACATAGGTAGGTGGCTTCAGTATTCATCGGTGTGTGGCAGAACCAGATGTCTCACTCTGGCTGTCCAGATCACTTACGCCTGACCTCTGGGGCGAGTTGTGAGCTTCCTGCTACCCATGGGAGATGCATTCTCCGGGGATGACATGTAGGACAAAGCAATTGAAACTGCAGCCATTTCAGTGTCCTCCTCTTACATGTGGAAAAGGCCAGTGAGTGGAGCCAAGATGGTGTAATTCCACAATATTTACTTGTGTTCAGCTGGAAGTGTAGGCAAGCAAGCTGTGATTGCTGTGATTACTAGGTAGGAACAACTGTTATCTCAAATGCTAGGAAAACTGAGCAAATTAGGACTATGTAAGTGGAAGAAACAGTAAGAAAGTGGAAAACATCCTTGGAAAGAAGCCACAAAGTAATATAGCAGCCAGGGAAGGAAAAACAACTGCTGAAAACCTCTAGCAGAAGCCTCAAAAGCCCACAAACCAAGCCATATAAAAAGTGAGCAGAACAAAGAACCTGTGCACACTTGAGATACATGAACTTCAGAGTTGAATCTGCAGCAAGACCTGCAGCCTTCACCTTCCTAAGACATATAGTTCATAGACAGGGAAGCAGACTGCTGCAGGGTGGGGGAACAACAACAGATTATTTCAGTGTAAAGTTAGCACAAGTCTCTTAAAGCAGAGAGACTGCAGAAAATTTTCTAAAACTTCTTGGATAAAGGTGCAGAGGTAGTGGCTGGAGAGACAGATAAAGGGGCCTGGAAAGATGAGGAGGGTTATGGACTAGAGAGTGTTTGGAATTGCTTCATGTGCTATGTATACAAGAAGGATGGGATCTGTAGTATCAATATGACCAGAAAGCAGATGTTCAGCTTTTTTTCACATTTGATTCTGTAAACCTGGAAGATTAGCACCTTACCTGGATGTGGGCAGATGTTGGTGTTGCCAGCTGCCCTAATAGATTGCACCATTCCGGCTTTTACACTCCTCTGCAAGCATTCAGCCATTTGGGGTCACATCTTATGGAATATTTGATCAGACCTGAACCTAGCCTAAGAGAAACTGGAATTGTAAATACAGATTAATATGGTTTGGAAGCTCTTGCCCACAGCCCTTCTTTAATGGAAACAGAATGTCTTACGTGAAAGAGTGGTCTTACGTGATTCACTTATTCTCCACCCTTAGGAAAAAATATATTTTGGATGCCTCTCTTTTAACCTTACTTTAATTTTCATGAAAACATGTCTGATATTTTGGCGACAATATTGGTATGTTCTGTACAGAAATTTTACTAGCTTCTTTTATTCTTTTATTATTTTTTTTTCCTTTGGCATCAACTTGAAAGAATTGTTAGAAGATGATGCCTGCTGGAAACATTTATCCATTTCATTTTAAGAATGTGAGTAATTGTGTAGTGTATGTCATGCATATTAGATGTTTCACTATGAAAACAAATTTTACTCATTATTGCTTCTTATGACATTCCAACGTGTTCTCTTAGAGTATGCTTAATTTTCTGCCATCTGCCCAGTTCTGGAATTAAGATGCAGGACTGATCCAATACTTCATACAAATCTAAATGGTTTTAAGATTAGGCTTTGCAAGAATGCATTCCACCAACTCTCCAGCCTGGAACCGACAACAAAACTAGTCTGTGGTGGTAGGAAGGGACACAGCCCATTGGAAGTTTTAAATCTCATCACCTAGTGGTAGAAGAGTGTTGTTAAGTCTATTCCTTACAGACAGACTGTCATTGTAAGGAGTAACTTAATCAAAAGACATGTCATTTTGGCACTGGACTGGTGGAGGTGCCAATTCTTATAGAACTAATTTTTACATTGAAATCTTAGAATTTTTAGTGCCTGTGCAGACCTTGTTCTGAGCATGAGCAAATGCACCTCAGACAGCAGAAAAGCTATACAAAGTTGTAGATCAAAGACTCTATGGTACTATAGTTCAGAGGTCCCAGATATAGAGTGACAGATGGAGAGTGTCCTTATAGATGCTATGTTAGGCATGAATCACAGAAGCAGTGGTGGAGAAGAGCCTGTGGAAGCTCTGTAATCCAAAGTTCTATCCCAGTCACCTGCTTAGATTAGCACTATTGAATCTTGAAAACGCCTGTGGATGGAGAATCTACAGGAGAGTAGCTAATGATACAACAGTAAGAGAAACTTCTGACATGACGAAAAGCACGTAACAGGAGTTAAACTAACAAAATAATAGTGAGTGAAACTTTCAGATGAAAGATGTGAAAGGAGACAATGTGAGGGCACTCACATTGTGTGTAATGCTGGAAGAGGGTGAAAGAAGAGTGGAGTTGCTGACCAAGGCCAAAATTAGAAATAAGGATGCACTCACATTGTGTGTAATGCTGGAAGAGGGTGAAAGAAGAGTGGAGTTGCTGACCAAGGCCAAAATTAGAAATAAGGATGCACTCACATTGTGTGTAATGCTGGAAGAGGGTGAAAGAAGAGTGGAGTTGCTGACCAAGGCCAAAATTAGAAATAAGGATGTAAAATAAGTAAAGCTGGGACAAAATGGGAAAGTTTAAAGCAGGATGAGTTGTTATGTGGGAGGGGGAGAAGAACTTAGACAAAGCAAAGCAGCAGATTAGGGCTGTTCAGGGACATCCCCCGTCAGTCAGACCTGTGCATGATCACTGCAGTCTGGAGCAAGACAATCAAACACTTGTTCTCACCGTGCATCATCTGCCCTGCTTGAGCAGTCAAGGGACCTGATTACCCCAGAGGTGATTTGAGATAGTCCCAATGGTATTGTTCAATGAAGAGGGAACAAGAGAACTACAGCCACAGCTGGAGAAGAGGCTTTCAATACTGTTGCCAGAAGGGAAATTGCAGCACACAAAGGGATTTTATTGGGTTATGATGAATACAATTTCTATTGTAAAGAATATGGCTTGTTTTGAAGTGGCTCTGGTTTTGGGGAAGGAGGAAACTACATCATTTCCATGCCCCTCACCCCAGTCCCGCACACTTTATGACCAGAATGAATTGAGATGTGTGAGCCCTTGAGGAAAAGAATAAAGAAATAGGAAGCTTGATTATGAGCTTTTAATGGCATTCCAGTTCCTTATAGTCCTGTGAAAGCAATGGAGAATACACTGGGCACAAGCTACTGAAGCATGCATCATCTTGGTTCCTGGTGTGCAGCATGCAATGCTTTGGACGGGTTGTGACACTTTGTGCCAGGGCATTGGGGAGTGAAAACATATTCTTGTTTTATGTTTCCTGAAACCACTGGGAGGGCTGGTGGGATGGGGCATGGGACAGGGACTCTCAAGGTGCAATCCAGAAGACTAACCATTGGGCTTTGACAACTGCATGCTGGAATTGATGAGGCTTATAGGTCTACTTGTACTTCCACAAGGCTGGCTTTGCTGATGACCAAACATGTGTCCTACAGTGAGGAGGTACCTGATGTCAGAGTCCCATGCCCAGTGATGTAAGAAAATAACTGAAGAACCTTTCCATCGTATGCCTTTTCTGAGAAAGCTGAGGTCCAGGAATGGACTGTGTCAAGCATGACACTTTCACAGTTAATGTATAGTGTGATTACACTAGAGTAACCTGTAAAAATAGGTATCTAAAGGGTGAACATGAAACAAAGGAGCAAACCAAATTTGTCAGCATTCACAACTAAATTTCAAAAGCATGAACAATGTGAGTCATCGGGTTTCAAATACCACTCCCAAATCTCACCAGACATCAGCTGCATGTGAAAAAAACCAATTTGAGCTAATGGACATTAACTTAAAGAGTTGAATACAGTGGTATGAATATGCAATGCTGGCTTTGTGCCTGCTCATTTCAACAGGAGTTTGGTGAATGTTGATTTTGGACAGTAACTTAAATTGAAGTTAAAAGTCTGATGCCCCTGTCTCCATCTTAGTGCAGATGAATTAATATAGCTGTCAGCGCAGATGTCTGCTGCTTGGGATCATTTCTTGAAGCAACCTATTTCTGGATAATAAGTGTCACAAGGTATATATATTTTGTTCTGTTCTTGCAGTGTTTTTTTTACTGATTGTTAGGTGTCTTCGTTTGCCACTCCTTTGACAAAATCCTGTTTAGTGTCCAACACTAACAAGTGGCTTTAAAGGCTTATGAAAAGGGCCATAACCATGATTTCCAGTCATGGAATTACTTCTTGCTAGAAACAAAACAATAACTTTTCCCATAAACTCTCCTTATGTCCTATGCCCCAGTGCCCCTGGGAGTGTAATTCCACGTTCTTCCAATCATCACCCATATGGTGGCAAAATATTTTGTAAATCTATTTTCTTAATGAGCTCACTCACGGTTTCTGCACCCCATCTTCATCCAAAAATAGCATGAAGCTTACCTGACCACATAATGTAAGTAATATTCCTTTCTCTTCTAGAGTTGACAGTGGCAGATCAGGGATTGCGCTTGGACAGTAAGGAAAGTGAACAACTACCTTCAGTCTGTGATGGTCACAGTATGAAAGAGTTAAGTCAACCAGTTCTAAATCCTCTTTCCTACCTGTCTAAGCTTCTCCTGTGTTGAGGAAGTGGACTGAGCTGTGTTTATTACATATTAGTTTCTTCCTTCTCTCTTCTCAATAGTGTGAACTGCTGTTTTGCATCTGTCCAACAAGAGCAGAGAAGTTGCAGGTTTTTATAAGCACAGTGTTAAATTTATAACCCATCCTGCCAATTTTGAGTACACTTAATAAAGATAAATTCCTTTTTCTGTGTCCTGCCTGCGTTTAAGTTCAGACGGGTTTTCCAAACACTCAGATTGCCTTTTCATCTTCCTGCTTTGTACTGATGGGCTCCACCAGGGCCACGAGATCCCTCAAAGACTACCCTCACCCTTCTTGGCACCAAATAGCCTGCAAAGTGTCTCTCTGGTGGTTCACCAACCCAGGTAACAACCCTCCCTGTTTTGCATTCCCAGGCTGTGTGGCCTCAGAAGTCTCTCACCTTTCTCTGATGCATGTTTAAACCCAGCCTTGATCATCCAACCTGACCTAACACTAGTTTTACTGGATCTTTGTTTCAGTCACCACAATCAGAATGATTTAAGTTTCAAGGCACCTCCAAAGACCACCTAGTCCAGCCTCCCCTTTAGACAGGTCTGATTAGATCAGGTTACTCAAGCACTTGAATAGCCAAGTCTTGAAGACCTGCAAGGATAGAGAGGTCAAGGATATAACTTCCCAGATAGAAAATGAAGTATTCAAGCCAAACATGGAACATTTCTCAGACGCTGTTGAGAAACTGCCCAAGCTGCCAGGCTTAGATAGCAGGACCAGCAAGGCTCCAAGTGCCAAGCAGACATATTGCAATTGAGTGCAGGTATACCATATACAGTGACATGGAGCTACCTATCATAACCATGTATTTCTTGTCCACACGTGTGCTGAATGCTGTTTCTGATCTACATTGGTGTTTTTGAGGGAGAATAGGCTGCACAAGAGGGTGTCAAGAAGCAGAGTGGTGTGGGGAAAGGGACTGAATCCCATATCAGGAGTAGGAAGAAATCTGTCTCCAGGGCTTCCAATGCAGGAGGGAAACTTGACTTAAAGAGGCAGTGGGAAAAGGCGAAGCAGGTCAGGAAAAGGGCATTTGTCTGTAACTGAGTCACTGTTTGGAACTGCCCTCTGTGGCCCACATTGTGGCCATTCCGTGGCTCTGAAGTCACAGGCAGCTATAAATGATTAGTGGCTTGGCCATTAAGTGGGCAGCTATTCTGCTGCAAGAGGCAGAGAAACAGCATGTTTCTCATGTCCCCCTCAGCAGATTACTTCTTGAGTCAGTTATGCAGCTGTACATATTGCTGTACACAGAGCTTGCCCTCAGGAGGTCCCCAGAGGTGGGCTTTGTGGGGTTGGTCAGAGGTATCTCAGTTCTATGAGTGCTGTGCTGTACAGTGCTTAGGGTCAGGAAGACCGTTTACCTTTGGCATTTGGGATTAATGGCAATGAAATGACAAAAAGCCTGAAATGTGTCCCTGTGTCAGGAACCCAATGGTAAATGGTAAATGTAACAGCCCTTTTAAAAGATTTTTCTTGAAATTCAGCAGACTAGAAAGTCCTGATGGTGCTGGAAGCCCAGCTGAAGCCTTGCACATACATCCTCCTCCTTTTCAACTCTAGCCTCCAAGGTTAGTTAATTTTTAAATTAAATATTTTACATTGTTATGAATGCAAACACTGTGAGCACCTAAGTGATGCCCTTTGTTTGTTCTAGATATTTTTAAGATCTGTGGTGGCTGCCTGTGGCAAGATCTTGAACACTGAGTTCAAGAGAACAGGGAGCTGTGCCAGTATTACTGACTCTAGGGTGCCACAGGTGATAAGCACAGATTATAGATAAGGAAAATGGAGGCGTCTGCAGATCAGAGGTGGTGGTAAAATGATATGCTGAAGAGACCCATCAAAGGTAGGACGTTTTTCTGCTTCACATTTCTTTGTAGGCTGCAACTGCACAGAGAAGTTCTCCCCCAAGGCCTTGCATGTGAGCCACTAGGAAATAAAACTACCTTGAAATCCCATGTCATATAATATACTCCTTAAGTCACTCCACATTCTGAATGCCTCTTATCTGTATCTCAAGTCTCTGAGGTCAATAGGAACGTTTCTTCCTCACACCAACCTCTGGGAAAACATTTGGATGAATGCTATTAATCCCCTTGGTGCCCTGCATGTTTAGGAGATGTCTACAAAGCAGCACGCAAGCAGTGTTTGGAACGGACATAATGAGGCCAGTTTGATCCAAATAACAATGGAAGCCTGTCACACACCTAAATAAACAAGCAAGCATGCCAACGAACATAGTCGTTTGCAGGGTGATGGGCTAGGACTAGCACGTTGCTGCCTGGATAGCCAGGCTGAAGGCTCTTTAACATGCAAATGGCATGAGTTGTTCTGCTGGGCTCAGCTGCCGGTGCCTGATTTTATTCAGAGCACTACAGAAGAGCTGAGGCATTGCTGTCCATCCTCATCAGCCTCTTCAAGCACTGGGCAGACACTGACCTCTCTTCACTCTGCAGTGAATATTCCCCACTCTGCCATGGGGTAAGGAAACATGGCTATGTAGGCTGCTTGGCAAACGTAGCAAATCAAATAAGAAAAGTCCCAACAGATCCAAGGTGGATGTAGAGAAAAGTATCCATCAGGAAGGAGTGAGAAAATCTGCTGCAGCAGATGACAGGCTGTGGTACCTCAAGCATAGATATGTGTGTTTGATGGTGTCTCGTAACACTCGCTACTCTGAGTTGGAGACTTCTCAAACAGAAGACAACAGAAGAAACATGACCCTACATGATTTTGTAGTTTAGATGTAACTGAGGAGCAAGGAGCTGAATCACCAGGGTGGTGAGTCACTGAAAAAGGTTGCCCAAGGAAGTGGTGGATGCTCTCTCCCTGGGGGTGTTCAAGGCCAGGTTGGATGGGGCTTTGAGCAGCTTGGTCTAGTGAGAGTTTTCCCTGCCCATGGCAGGGAGGTTGGAACTTGATGATCTTTAAGGTCCCTTCCAGCCCTAGTCATTCAATGATTCTATGACTCCTACTTTCGTCGGGACCTGGTAAAGGTTGGAAGGAAGATGCCAGCTTGAACTGAAAGTGTGTGAATATGAGGGTAGGGTTTGAGTGTCCTGTTGCACACACCTATCAGAGAGCAGCAGCACGAAGGAAGTGTGGAGACTATGCCCGCTAATCCCCAGTGCATCTGGTTCCTTCCTAAGGCAAGGCAACACCTGGGAAGATCTAGTGCTGGAATGCCACCACCAGCACTCTACTTTGCTCCTGCAGCATATGAATGTACATGCATATAGTCTGAATGATCCATGTGCATTTGTCCATGTTCATATAGCCAGTCTAGTAAACTGAGTTAAAACCTGGCTTCCTAACACCCTTTTTTTCTCACTATGTGAAATGGGTCTTATAGGTGCTTAGACACCTCTGCAGGCTGTCACCTTGAACTCACAGATGGATCTGAAGCAAACTGTGGTGGGCCTTGGGAGGAGGTCTTGGATGAACAGAAATGTCTCTTAAGCTGTAAGGATCCAATCACAGTGAGACAGCTCTGGGAAAGCAATTAATGGGGTTCACAGCGTGAGGAGCCCTAAAAGTGTATTTTGAATTGATAATTAAAAACCTGACTCTTTAAATATGAAACTGTAACATGTTTGATATAAGCTCAAAATGAGCTTGCATCTGCAGCTGTACACTGAGTTAAGGACTCTTCTGTAATAACTCAATCTATGTCCCTGGTCAATCAGATGCAGCACCTGCATTTTAAACATGTATTTCCTGTTGTTAATTTTTGCTTCCAGCCTTATTGTCCCCCAGTTATCTCTTCTGGACTAAGTTTGATAGTTGCTTGGTCCAAAGACTTTGGTAGACTTTTACATCCTTTTGTATCTGATCAAAGATTTGCTAAGTCCAGAGGGAAAATCTGGAAACCTTGCTTTTACATTTGTGGTGTTTGGTTACACAAATCAGGAGCCCAGGACTTTATAGTGATTATGTACCCTCCTTTGGTACTCTTATTTAATCTCCACATCCTCTCTGTTAATCTATGTTATTCAACCAACACTGACTTCAGCCTTCGCTGCTGAAAAGTAACAGGCAGCTTCACTTCTGTGACAGCTGCAGATCTGCAGGCAGACATTTCAACCAGATATCCTAAAAAGGTTTAGTTTTTAACAGCAAAGACAACATGACTACAAGAGTCATGCTTTGAAAAGCACCCCATCTGCATGGCCTAAGCCCTTAGCATGGTTTGTAAGTGTTGTGTCACAAGTTAAATCAAACTAATCCTTTCACTTCCCACTACAGTCATGCTACTGGGAAAATAAGTTTGTTTACCTAGCTTTTAACAACTTTTGCAGGGACTGTGAAATCAGGAATTTATGCAATTTTAGTTCTCCTTCAGCATCTTCATTTTTGGGATCACAGCATGTACCCTGACTAGGTTGAGGAAACTTCCTGTGTTACTTGCATTTAATTAAATTATTTGTTCACCATGTGCAAGTGGGAAGGCAAACCCCTGTCACTATGCTCCTTTGGCTTTTGATTGGATTAAGCAACTTTGAAAAACATCTCAGTACCAATTCATTTAGAAACTTTGGTGGTGTATTCCTATAACTATTTAAGAAATATTAATGTTTTTTCCTTTTTTAAAAGTTTAAAAAGAACCCATCTTTTGCTGCTGCATATAACTACATAAAATCGATGTCCCTGAATTCAATCTCAGCACCCTGACATGTTATTTCCCATTTCTCTCTGCCCATTACCCTTTGAAGCTGTGGCTCACATTCCCAGCGTGAAAGCAACAGAGGAATTAGCTTGATGCCCCCTTTCATTTGTTATCCTTTTTATGGGGTTCCTTCTGTCCACATGAGGTTCCTGCTTGTCTCGTTCCCAGCCGTGCCTGCCTGTGTGCTATTCTGCTGCAGTTAATGATCCTTTTGAGCTTTAAACCCGGGGAGTCAGGATTTCCTGGTGCTGGCTGCAGACACAGATTCCTGACTCTGCAGCACTCCGTGTGAGAATAGGGGAAATCAATGACTTCTGAGGGATAAGTTATTGCTTTTTGTTTACTTTGGCTTTTGTTTGTAAGCCACAAAACATGCAATGCATTTCTTTAACTCTTCCATCAAGAGCTTTTTGGGCAATGTGAGAGGTGCTCACATCTCAAGCTGCCTGTTCATCAACCTTCAAGTGATGCTGCAGCGCTGCGGTTTATCTGCCTGCTGGTGAATGGATCTGCTGGGAGCCTCTCAGCCCCAAGTCTGGGCAAGGACGGGAGACAAAACCTTCCCAGTGCATCTACCTGGGATCTCGCGTGGGAGAAAGCCCCTGAACAAAAACTAGGGGTGTGTGGTGCTATCATACCCAGAGGGCTCTTTGCAATCCCTCTGAGCCCCAGAATAACTGAAATCCCACGTGAATCATGTACTTTCCTCCCACCTCCCCTGCAATCTCTTATCGGTGTAAACACTTCCTGGACCGCCTGAGTTCTCATACTGCCCAAGAGCTCCAACACAATTCAACTGAACAGAGTTCTGAACTGGGAGATTTATGATTTTTGTGAGTGAAGCTGCAGGTTGTTTTTGTTCCAATCAAACAATGGAAATAAGGAAAAACAAATGGTGCTGTGAAAATAATCACAGAATCCATGAGATGTGGGGGACAGAAACTAACTTCACAGCTACATTGCATGGATGTGCGTATGTCACTTTCCTGCGTATAGATGCATTACCCATGAAAAAAATAAATGGGCTTGCACTAATCACTTAGATTTTAATCTAAATTCTAAATGCCAGCTTAAAAAGAACCAAACCAACAACTTGAACAGTGTGAGGTTTTGGGGGGTTTGTTTGTTTGGTTTGGTTTAAATTTTATTGTAGTGCTTGAATGCCCACAGAGCTATCCTAGGTCTGGGAGAAAAAAAAAATCAAGGTTTTCTTGTGCTGTATTCCAATAATGGGTTTCACTTACAGTTCAGTGAAAGTTAGTCCAAGCTTTGAATGTTCATTTCATATTTGGTTTTTTTTTTTCCTACTTTTGTTGCCTTGTCGGTGTGTATCTGTGAGTGCATACTTCTGCTACTGTTTTTTTCTAGCTGTTTTGCAGACACCATCTGATGGCTTCTGACCTGGGTGCATACAGCTTCAGCTGGGACATGCTGTTCTAGGCCATTTGTAGAGAGATCTTAATTGTTTGGGGCTTTGTTTTGCCTGTTCCTAATGGGTTTTGTTTAATTGGGCAGGGGTAAATGAGGTACCTGCCTTTTCAGACCGAACAATTAAAGAAGTAGTAACAGTAAAAGGGCCTGTGATAGTTGGGTCATGCTTGTTTAGAATTTAGCTGTAATATACAGAAACAAATAATTAATGTATGTCTAAAGAATACAAAACTATTTATGCAAAAAAAGGGTTTTGCAAAAAAACCCAGAATATTTATCTGTACAAAAATTAACTTGGTTGTATATCTAAGAGTCATTCTTATCAAGATTAATGTTAGATATTTTCTTAGATGAACTTTTTACAATACTGTATAACTATATAATTTCAACAGGACTCAAACTAGGCAACCAGTTTTACAGTTAATTGAGAAAATATAAAACTTAATGTGTACTTCTTAAAGAGATAAGGAATTTGAAAATTATTTTTAATTGTCTCATTTTTTGCAGTAAGATTGGAAACAATATGAGGAACCAGATTCATCTTGCTTAACACTGGGGCTCTGAGGGAATGATCTTTATATGATGAATGGAGAAAGATGAGTCTCAGCTGATCCTTTTGTTGAGGTTCTTCTCTCCCTAATAACTGTGTTTAAAAGGGATGAAACTGATCCTTTAGTGTGACTAGGAAACTCATCAAAGCAGCTGTTCTGGGTCAGACCAAGGTCTTCTCCATCTCAGTATCCTGTCTCCAGCAGTGGCTGTAAGTGATAGACAGGGAAGAGCAAAGCCAGGAAAAGCAAGTAAGATGCTTCCCTAGAGCAGTTTCCTAACCTCTGTCTTCAGCTTGGGAATTTCTTCAGCTGGTTGTGTTTTCTATTAATTTAGTAATCCTCAATAGATTTATCTTTATGTACTTGCCCAGTCTCTCTCATGAGCTGAGCTACATTTCACAAGAGTCACAGCATCTGTTGGCAGTGACTTCTATGGAGACACCAAGTGCCACCTCCACGTAAGTGTTACAGACCCCACTGACAGGAGCTTCTTCTGAGGTCTTTAAGTCTAATGAGCCAAAGAGATGTATGTGAAAGGGACAATGCCTCTCTGCTCCTTTTATCCCCGGAAGAAGTTGGAAAGTCATCTTGTCATATGTGTTTTGTGCTCTGTGCACACAAGGGGCTTGGTTCCCCATGTCCTGGGGCTTGGGCTGCCTGGGTTCATGGCCAGCTATCACCTGACACAAACAGACAACATGGGATCAGATCACTGAGAAAAATGTCAGTGTGAAAAAGCAGAGATAAGCCTGGCTGGGATCTCCTCTGCCTTCCCTAGCAGACACAGTCAGGCTCAGGCCTTTACCCTTGGTGCCTTTCTGACCTGTGTTGCAGGAAAGCCAGCGCCCCATCTTGCACTTTGCACCTTGCTCATCCTCACCTCAACCTGCTACCTTGCCTTCTTAGCTTGGCCTCAGCACTGCCTTGTCACTGTGTACCTGTCTGACAGTCCACATGAGCTACGGATAATCCTGGCTACCATCCATGTACCTGTGGAGTGGGGCTGTTGGTGGTGTCACCTCCCCAGTGACCTTGTGTAACCCTTGGCTCTGGCTTGCTGTCCCCTCCAGAGCATCAAGCTCCTGCTGTTCCCTGACATGTGTTCTGGTCTCACACTATCATCTCATCAGGTCATGCTGGACGGATGAACATATATACATATATTATAGCAACGTCCCCCTTTCATCTCCCCAACTCCACTTGGGGAGTACAAGGGAGTACTTGTGTGTACAAGGCCTACAAGTGAGCTGTCGGTCAGGCTGACAGAGTTCATCCTTTACCAAGGATGAGCATCCTTTACCAAGGATGAACTGCTTTTGTCCCACTGTGCCCTCCACATGAATGACATAGCCTGACGCATATGGCTGGACTGTAAGCAAGCTAACAGCTTCAAGGCATAAAATAGGGAAACCTGAAACCACAGATATTCTTTCAGTTTCAGCATATCAGAAACATAAAGAGAGTTATGATGACTATGTAAAAGTGTGAGAAAACGGACCAGATTTATGGATCTGTTAATGTTTACAATAACTTTATTACATTAATGTATTTGTTCTCACCGTGGAAATTGAGGGCATGGCAAGGTGATGATCTCACTGTCTGCACAGGAGTAAATACAAAGCAATTAGTCCTTCAAAAAACATGTTTTGAAATCCTGCTGAAAGCTACATTTTCTTGCAGTTCTGATGAAATGGTAAGCATTTGAGTTTATGGAATTTTTTTACAGTTATTGGACTGAAGGCACCATTCTTTTTTATCAGTTTACAAGTTATTGTCTAAGCTATAAAGTGCAGGGAAAGCATGAGATCTCTTTGCTGGTTTGAAATGCTCTGTCCTGCTAGCTCACTACATCCCTTTTACAAATCCCCTGGCCTTGTTTCGTTGCTAGGCAGAAGGGAAATAATATCATTTGTTAAACAAAGCAGGCAATGTCTTTCTTTGTTGACTTCACACATCCTTTCGGTGGTGTGAAATCCATGTTAACTATCACCTCACAGTGAAAAGAGCCCAGTTAAACGTTGCCATAAAACCCATGAGTTTCGTGCACCATCTGATGACACAAAAAATGGCATTTCCCCAAACTTCACTTGGCTCTTTAAGCTGGTCAACCAGTTTGTTGTCAAGGTTTTCTGACCAGGAGAAACAAGAATGTGCATCATGCTGTGTGTCGGAGAGGGGAACACAACACAGGCATCTGGCAGGGAGGGCAACACAGGTCCAGCCTTCCAGTGGGTTATGTTTTTCTCTCTTTCCCCTCTAATGGAGTTTCCTGGTATTTTTCTTGGTATTTTAGATTTTTTTATTCCACTATATTTTGGTTGAGGAGAAATCCTCTGTGCCCTCTGAACCCTGCCTAGTGCTGGGGTGCCCTGTACAATCCCAGCTGACAGATAGGCTTTGTGCTTTGCTGAAAGAGATCTGGGACTGATGAAGAGGGAAACTGCAGAAAACACCTTTTTATAAAGTTTTGTCTTTTGAGTTGTCTCTTCTTATTGAAGCTCTGACTTTTCCCTGGTGAAATTTCTTTGGAGGGAGATGGTTCTTTGCCTTTGAAGGGAATGATTGCAGGATAAACATACATTTTCAAAGCACTCGTATCACAACGTCCAGAAGGGAAAGAACACAGATTTTTTTTTTTTTCTGACAGCAATTACTTGCTGTGTGCTGACCCAATCATATATAAGGAATGTTGCATCTCTAACAGCTTGAGCCATACCGGGGTGTGACATCTTGAAAGGAATTTGAATAAATCCTAAGTATTACCTGCACGATTTCATAATACCTTGGCAGTGACATAATCCCCCTGAGTTCCAAAGACACTACTTCAGCTTCAGGAAGTAGGAACTAACCAGGCAGTTTAAACTCAAGACCATCTTCTACTGTGGCACTTCACTGCAGGTAAATGTAGGTCCAGAAAGTGTTGAGATCATGTCATTTAAACTATTTAAAATTCCCTGTATTGATGACGGGTTTGAGTAGACGTTCCCGAGTTACAGACTATTTTTAAAGGAAAGTAATGTTTGTTCTAGATTTTCAGGAACACAGTGTCCACCTCATGGATGTAACTGTTTTGATAGATAGCTGTGTTCATCATCAAAGTTTTACTTCCATTTGGCTTCCATTTTATTTCCATTTTATTTTTTTTTATTTAATACTTATTTTCAGTAAGTGGATATCATTCTGTCTTGGCTAGGCTAAACACCATTCTTTCAAATGCACGCTTTCTTCATGCTCAGATTTGGACTTGTGGTCAACAGCTCAATGTCCGAATTGAGACCAGTAACAAGCAGCGTTCCACAAGGGTCAATGCTGGGACCCGTGCTGTTTAATACCTTTCTCAGTGACGTGGACAGTGGGATCGGATACACCCTCAGCAGGTTTGCCAATGACACTGAACTGTGTGGAGCAGTTGACAAACCGGAGGGAAGGGATGCCCAGACAGAGGGACCTTGACAGGCTTGAGGAGTGAACCTGTGTGAACTACATGAAGTTCAACAAGGCCAAGTGCAAGACGCTGGACAGGGTTGGGACAATCCCAAGCACAAGTGGAGACTGGTGGAGAATGGACAGAGAGCAGACCTGAGGAGAAGACCTTGGAGTATATTGGTTGATAAGAAGCTCAATGTAAGCTGACAATCTACACTTGCAGCCCAGAAAGCCAACCATATCCTGAGCTGCTGCAGAAACAGCTTAGCCTGTAGGTCAAGAGAGATGATTCTATGCTTCTACACTCCTCTGGTGACACCTCGACTGCAATACTGCGTCCAGCTCTGGGCACTCAGTATGAGAAAGACATGGAGCTGTTGGAACAGGTCCAGATGAGGCCACAAAGATTATCAGAGTGCTGGAGCACCTCTCCTGTGAGGACAGACTGATGGAGTTTGGCTTGTTCCTGCTGGAGAATGGAAGGCTCCAGGAAGACCTTATTGTAGCCTCCCACTACCTGAAGGGGCTGACAGGAAAGCTGGAGATGGTCTGTTTATCAGGGAGTATAATGATAGGACAAGAGGCAGTTTTGAGCTGAAAGAAAGTAGATTTGTAGATGTTAGGAAGAAATTCTTCCCTGTGAGGGTGGTGAGGCTCTGGTACAGCTGCCCAGAGAAGCTGTGGCTGCCCCCTCCCTGGCAATATTCAAGGCCAGGTTGGATGGGGCTTCGGACAACCTGGGCTGGTGGAGGTTGCCCTCATCCTCCATTCTGTAAAACACAACATCTTACTCCTGATCTCAGCAGTGTCTAAAAACCTATGACATCTATATGCAACAACTGAGTTAGCCTCAATGGTCTGAGGTTTGCACTGAGAGAGTTGATCCATCCTTTGTCTAAAGGGAGCTTCTTTTGTTTTCAGAAAGGTAGTGCAACATCTTTCTTATGAGGACAGGCTGAGGTAGCTGGCTCTCTTCAGCTTGGAGAAGAGGAGACTGAGGGGTGACTTCATTAATGTTTATAAATANGACATGTTCCTATGTGACCTACTCTAGATGATCCTGCTCGGGCAGGGTGGTTGGACTTAGTGATCTTTTGAGGTCTCTCCCAGCTCCTAATATTCTGTGATTCTGTGAAATTTCTTGCCAGGAGAGTCCCTGTTTTATATATGTATTCATACAAATACAGATGTCTGTATAGGTGTATCGTTAGCTAGCTATGTTGCCCTGGAAAGGACGACTTGATTTACATCAAGTAAAGGACATTGATTTACGTATGAGCTGTAGAATTCAACCCATGGAAACTTGCTCACCTTAAATCACCACAGCAAACACCATTCCCCATCAAAGCATTTTTCCAGAGACTTGTACTATCTTGGTACAACCAACACATGGCTGTTAGGAAGCCAGGCACAGCTGAAGCCACTGGCAGAAGGACAGCAGATCACCTATAATGCTTCTGTACAGTTGTTCTCTGCTGCATACATTAAAGCAGCCGGTGAACTTACTCTCTCACCTGGAAGACTTCCCTTCTCAAATTCTTTAATCTCTGCAGGTTTTGAAATGGAATAGGATTTTTAAAATAAAAAGCTGTATTTCAGAGTAGGATGTTGAAGCAGCTTTTACACATTAACTTGTACTGTGGGGTCAGTGGCTGCTGCTTCTCATTATGGCAGCACTGCAGCTTCTCTAGCTGTGATGTGTGGATGTAGTCCAGGCCTGGCCAGATCTCACGTCTCTCTGAAGTAGTCACAGCCACTGTGCTTTATTCTTCGAAGTTGACTTTGGCTTTCCTTGGAGTGTGAAAAAAGTTCTAACACTGCTGCTACTGCCTCCTAGAAGAGGCTGTACACATGCATCCATGTTTTTCCTTGCAGCACACCCAGTTGGCAATACAGGAGCAAAAACAGCCCCGTTCTGACTGCCCTCATTAACACCCATTGGCACCAGTGGGGGGATGTGACAGTTTCTGTACAAAGCAGATGACCATTGGGTACTGACCATCTCCTGGGTCATTAAAGGGACACCTCAGTCATCAATGTCAACCGCTCACCAGGGGAGAAACAAATAATAAAAGCAAACTGAAAATAGGAAGACAAAGCAGGTATGAGAAGCCACTGCAGACTTCCTGGCCCCATCCTGTGGGTCACAGTAAGGTTGATCTCCACCACATTTGGCATCTACATTTAATATGTTTGCAGTCACCACAGGGGCTATGTTTCTTACAGGCAACAACTGGAAAACAGCCTCTTCTGGGGAAAGTTTCTAAGAACAGAAAGTAATGTTTGGTGTTGAAATGTTCCCCAGGAGACGGGGTGGCATGTTCCAGGTGAAGATGTAATGAGTGGTGTGATGTAGCTGCTGTGCCTATTCTTCAGCAAAACAGAGCCAGCTATGTCTCTCAGCAAAGCTTCAACCAGGTTATGTTGGGAGATAGCATTTTAGTTCTTGCTGCAGACATAAAGCCAGCTCAATTGTGAATGCAGAGAAAAGGACACCTTAACAATTTAATGATCAATTTAATGTTAATGATCTAACATATCTGTTCAAAAGAGCAAACTGACAGCGTCATGGGAAAACTCTTTGGATGGAAAGCTTCAAGATATCTGACCACCCATCATCAGTATCAGAACCAAAGGGTGAACCAAATGAAACCTGGTATGCAGGACTGTAATGAGGATCAGTCACACCAGCGCTTTCATTTCATTTTTGATGGAGGAGCTTTGAGCTGTGGAAGACATTTGATCTGCTTGACCTTTTGGACAATAATTGCTGACTTAGAATTTACAAGTTGTTAATAATTTATGTCAAGTGAAGGTGGTGTAGCATCAAGGCAAGATGGGAACAAAGGAAGGATTGAGTTTAAAATAGGAAACACTGCTGCCAAGGGTAGAGTTATTTTGGGTGCCACCAGAGAAAAGCAGACAGGATTAAGGAGGACAAAATAAAGGAAGTCATACTCCTCCTCTTTCAAGAGATTCCTACAAGTCAATTTGCCTTGAATCCTTTTAGGATCTGCAAATATTATGATCCATTTTTGATCAAAATAAATTATTCTGGTTTCCAAGCTGATCTCATGGTATTTTCTAGTCAGCAGAGGAAATACTGAAAATCTTGTAAGAGATCCTGTTCTCATAAAATGCCCAGCCCAATTTTGTAAATTCAGGAGGTTTTGGCTAGGCCAGATAAGCTTTGAAGAAGCATCTGAATTTTCACTCAAGCTGAACCCACACTCCAGACTGTGGTGTGAGCAGTTTCCTGCACTTCTGAGCTTCTGATGCTTTGAAAAATTTTACTGACTTTGGAAGAATAAGTACAGTGAGAAAAAGCCATGTTGCCCCTCTGTAGTTAGTCCACAGCGTAAAGAGAAGTACAGATGATTGCACAGAGGCTGACGGGTAGGGTACATTCAGCATGGTTAATGTCCTCTCCCCAAATAAGTAACCATGAAAGCCTCCCTGATCCAGAGACCTCTTGGGAAATAATAGTTACAAAGGCCGCTTTGGTAGTGATGGTTTAAGGTAAAAATTGCCTGGTAATTACTGCCACTCTTGCATATATAAGACATGCCTCCCAGAAGAAAAAAACATGTCCTCTGTTCAGCCTTGGTGCTTGTGTAGTTCCCATCACATAATATTTGATCATTTCACAAGCAGTCAAAAATAACCCAAAAATAAACATAATAGAAAGGCTTTGTTTCCTCAGCCCATTAATAACACAACAGCTATCCAGGCTGTCTCTGACCTTGTGTCAGTACGGCTGAGGGCAGGACTGTGTATCTCTGTGTATCTCTGAACCTGTATTTCCATCTCTCCCTCTGGCTTTCCTGACATGTGGTAGGCTCTCTGGTGTCTAGGCTGATCATGGATGTCTGTCAAGCCATTCAGTAATGCTCAAAATCTTCTTCGCTTGTTTTGGACCCAGTCAATGCAGAGCAAGATTTCCCATCTGGGAACTATTTGCATATGCTAAACAGTCGTTAACATATGCTAATGATGTCTGGAGATTTTCAAAGAAACCTTGAGTAACCAAAGCATACAGGATGGCTGCACAGGAACTTCTGAGTCAGCCTATAGTTCTCAGCAAGATATTTGGGACACCAAACAGTGTCCACTGGCCTCACAGGCGGTGTTTGCTCCTTTCGGGGAAGTCTGTAAGCTCAGAAACAAATGCCCTTCAGAGGGACCGGCTCTGGATCTGGGCCACCAATAAGACTAGCAATGTAGGCAGGCACTGCGAGAGATCTGAAGTAATACAGAAGGGCTTTTTGGGAAGGCAGCTAATGGCTGAGAGTTTTCAGGTTGCACAGAAGGCTGCATGAGGTAGTGGAGATTGATGGAGGTCACTCTTCAAGACACAAGGTTGTGCGCAGCCTCTGCCATAAGACACACAAACCTCCTCTGGACAATCAAATGATGAGAAGGCTCCCTTCTCATGACTGCTACAACACTGAAACACCAGGGTTTATTATAGAATTGTTTCTTTATTGACAAACCTTAACTGTGCCATCAGCATTCTTATGTGAACAAGTTCTTGCTATTAGCTGGGTCTCCACAAGTTTGAGGCATGGAGTTGCATTTGAGGCAAGATTGTGCTTGTATCCCCAGATGCTGTTTTAGGAGGCACCGTGGTTACCCATGGCAGAGCCATACATGCTTAGCAAATACTTCAGGCAAATACATGCTGAAGTCTCTATTGATTCTTTGTGTCAGCACATACGTCTTGATGGGTCAAACATTATTTTCAAAATAGAGCAGTCAAATTTTTAACTGTTTTATTAATTTGCATGAGTCTAAATTTTTTCTGATGGAAATGCAAAATCCTATAGATAAGATTGTAATTGTGTCCCTCAAAAAAAAAAAAAAAAGAAAAAAAAAGAAAAGACTGAAGAAAATGCTATTGAGGGGAGAGTTTCATAGGAGCACTTCCTCTTCCAGAACAATCAGCTCTTTTCTTCATTCAAAATCATCCTTCTGGAAGATAGTCTTGTTTTTCCTACCTTTCTGAACAACTTCTGCCTCAGAATTTATTCTCTAAATGAACAGTACCAACACCAGATTGGTACTTCTGCATTTTGAAGCAGAAGCTGGCACATGCAGTCAGTGGCCATGGACAATGCTAACATTTCCAAGAAGATTAGATGATAAAATAAAGATCACATTACAAGCATAACACCTGACCTGGTCATCTTAACTGCAAACAGCTAAGGAAATGATGGAATTAAAGTTAGCTGTGGAATTTCAACTCTGTCCTCTGCTATAAAATACCTTTTTATTATGTCCCACTGTTCAAGCTTTGCCTTAAATCAAGAGTTATCAATTTTCTAATTCATTCTTTCCCCATGGCACTCTGTCTTTACAGTCAACCTCTCAGACATAACTGGTCTTTAATTCATTTTTACAGCACTGTTCAGAGGTCAATAAAATTATTACCTTCTTACAGAATAGCTATGAGGATTAATGTAAAGAATACATATTCATTTTGGTGCCTGGACCAAGTCTGTGCATTTCACATGTTACATGTAGCAGATAAAAATTCTTACCATGGGCTCCATGACTTACTGCAAAAAAACAATGCTTCCAAGTCAGAAAAGGCTTCTATTCCTCTTTCCTCCTGCTTTATTTTACCCGTTCTTCACAGCCACCATGTCCCTCTGCCTCCACCATGGCCCTGCTCTTCTACAGTCACTCCAGTTCCACATCCTCAGGCCATCACTGGTCCTGTCTTTGTCTTGCTAGGAAGATTCCTGAGTCTCCCCCTCCCTCATCACCACCCACACATCTGGCTCTTGTCCCTTCTGTGTTTGAATCCAGAAATTTTTCTCCTCCATGTTGTCTCACCCCAATGAATAATACCAAGAATGCATAAGAGTCAGAGTCCTGGCTCTCCTTTCAGGTGCCTGGCCCTGTCGTAGGCTGCGGAAGTCTGTGGCTGAACTGAATGGGAAGTCCTGCTTAACCTGAGGTTGAAACCTCCTCAGGGACGTTGAAAACTTCAGGGGTTCAACTGCTAAAATGAAAATAATCTCTTAGCTATCCACTGCACATGCGCAAATTCAGCTTTCCAAAGGTGTATGTATAATGTAGCCAAATTTGGGCAGATTTTCAGGAGGACAGAAGGGATATCTCTGATGAAAGGCAACCCTCTAACAAGCTCCTGCTCCAAGGAAGAGAGATTCCAGAGCTTTTCAAAGCAAAGGTCACAATTGCTTTTTAACTTGGACAAAACAATGAATTTTTCCTTACCCTCATTATTGGAAACGGCTGAGTTTGTGGATATTTTCCAAAAACTTCAGCCTGAGGCAGATACCTGGCATGGAAAATGTCATTCCAAATGGTTATATTTTGGCAGTGTTGTAAGTGCCTGAAAATAGGGTCTTACAATGCAAAGGATCACTGCATCAAGAAAGACCAAGCCACCAGTCCTACCTGCAGTCACAACCCAAGACCTTGGTTCATTGTTCGTACCACAAAGCAGGCAGTGATGTACATTGAAGGTAGGGCTGAATCATTGCAGGGGTTTGTGTTCTGGGCAGAAGTAAGTTACTGGGATCAGTACTGAAGAAACGGGTTAACGTGAAGGGTCTGTAATGTAGAAGGGTTTCCTAGCATAGAGTAGCTTCAGACAGCATGGCTTACAGAGCTCATTTCTGAGTTCTGCTTACCTCCATTTACATGCTTTCAACCTCTTCAAGAAAGAGTGGTTTCCAGTTTTCTGACCAATGTGTTAGCAACAGCTTATCCTACATCATCTCGGTTTCCAGCTAGCTGGAGTTGGTCTGTCATTGCCATTAACTCAGCCATCCATTTCATTCTGTTGTCACACCACCACCATCACCACCATGACCACTTCTCCTCTGTCATGTTCTGGAGGAATGAATGCATAGACACTGGAAACCCCAAAACTGAATTAGAGCAGGGGCGTACTGATGCAGTGTAGCATGTCATTTTCTAGGCAGTGCACATCAGCACCCTTCCCAGCTGGTCTTTACCTTAGTGCCAAGACCAGTTCCTAGCTTTTTTGGCTTCATTTCATACACCATGGCAGATGCACGGGCCATATATTGTAGGCACAGATCAAGTCCTGGAAAAAGCAGAGGAGAAGGCAGTGTCTAATGAGCTCCAACTGAGTGACAGATATTTCACATCATGAAATATGAATCAGAATGCAGTATCTGCCCCCATGGCCAGGCCATTGGCAGCTCACAGTATCTCAGGACAAATGAACCATGGCAGAAACCTGGGCAACCTCCTATGCTATTGTGAGACTTGATATCACTTTATGTTAGTTTTTTACTATGTAGGTACACTCGTCACTGAGCACCAGTCTGTTCGATCCCCTTGTAGAGATGCGTGTTCTTTGCACGAAGCCCAGCCTGGTGGATGTTATGGCAGGGCACCCTGCCTGTGTAATATTAACTCTGTTTGCACAGGTGTTTGGATGGCTTTAGAGCCTTGATCCTTAGATGATGTGAGAGCCAAGGAGGTCTTCTGTGGCCTATCGAGTCTGCTGGGAGGCGGACACTTTCAAAATTAAACCCTCTTTAGAACTGCTAAAACACTCATGAGTAACAGTCATCACCTACGTTAAAAGGTTTTCTTATTGCCTAAGTTATTCCACATATTATTTTTTAATAGTAACGAAGGAATAACAAAATTTGGATAGATAATCCCTTGCTTACTGAGACATCAGAGAGTGGACAAAGGCAAAAGGTACAGTCCTGCTGTTAGTGAAATCCAGGGCTACCTGGGTTGCCTGAAGAATGGCCCATGCCATTTATTTTTCTGAAGGTGCTGGGAATCACCGCTCAGGAGCCCATGTCTGTTTTGTGAAAGGCATAGTTACACTTATTACCAGGAAGGTTAAAGGGAGGGGAAAGCTGGCTGATGTTGTGCAGGTAATAGGAAGTGTGAGGGGAATTTTTCCAGCACTGGTGGAAAGACAATTAGAGGCAATCACAGCAGTATCTGACTAAAATCAGAACTGACTGAAATGAGAAGGGAGAGAAGCAGGACAAATAAAATGGATTGAAACTATAATAAACCACAAGTGGTGCAGAAACACCAGCCTTTTATCTCACGTGTCAAGTGAAAGCCAACCTGTTTTCCAGCAGAAGGAATAGTAACAAGAAGTTGTTTCAGGAAGGTCGATGCAGGCTGATGGACCCACCACCACCACGGTGAGCATCACGCAGAGGCAGTGCAGCAGCTAGATGGCACCGCTGGCTGCTCCATCACCCTTCACCTTCTCTCCCACCATCGCTCCACGAAAAGGCTTTCAGCTTGGCTCACCCAGATACTGTTTTTGCTAAAGGCTGCGGTTTTGGATTGAAAAATGGTGAATATTAAAGTTACTCAGAAGATTCAGCAAGAATAAGAAAGATCCCAACTGACCTGGTGATACAGCCACTGAGAGTCCATGTTTCCACTCCTTCCTGAATACTTTCAGTGCCCTTTGGACTACATGTGTTTTCTAAAAGATTGCAAAACTTTAGAAAGAGACAATGCTATTGCATTTTTCCTCCCTGTGGTGCTACAAGGACAAAAAATCGTGTTTGTCCATCTGTCTGAGGAAGGTGAACTACAACCTTCCTTTCTTTTTACATCTAACTCACTGCTTAGCTGTTACTATCCACTCTTCTTTTTACATCTTTATTTAGCTGTTACTACATCAACAGCAGAGTAACAGCAATAGGCCACAAAGTCAATGGGTGACCTTTCCAACCACAATAAAATCCTGCATTGGTCCACTGAGGTAGGTACAGTCACATTGACAGGACTGCGTGGAATGTGTTGCTGGTTAACATTTTAACAGTGCTTTCCATCCAGGCACCATTTTAACTTCTAAGAGCTTCAGACCTGAGACTGAGTTTTCCCAGGGTCAGGCTACTGGCCAGATCGTGACCCTGCCCATGACATGAGCGTTTAACAAACCATCTCTATGGCAGTAAGATCAGTTTCTGGACTGAGAAGCAAAGAGAGGATTTCTCTAGTCTGTAATCATCTGAAAAGCACAATTTGCTGTGATTTTACATTCTGTTCAAATCTCTTCTGCAATTTCTGTCTGCTGCTTTCCCCCACTCTCATCTCCTAAATGCATTTTCTGTAACAGGCTACTAGTAGGAGACAGTTACAAGAACAACCATGAACCTGGTAAGCAAGAATATGTGTCCAAGTGCTGAGTGGACAACTTACCTATCAGATGTGACTCATGTGCCTCCAGGCCATCCTTTACTTCATCATGTATGCAGCCTGTCTCTGTTGTCCTGGGTGCCAAGCCCATAGGACAGCTTGGTCCTCTTAAGGAGGACAATATTAGACAAACGGCCTCCATCCTTGACTCCATCTCCTGACATCTCTCAGAGCACTGTGGTGTCACAAAGGTCCTGTGGGAGGTTAGTCAGGGTCAGAAAAAGCTTACTGGTGCCTTCAAGGCCCCAACAACTGCCTTAGAGAGTCAACTGCTGTCTACAGATCTTTGCAGCAGCTACACAGACTGTGGGGATGATTACTTTTTCTTAGCTGTGGAATACAGGCAGAAAGGGCCCACACAGAGAAATCCTCATAAAAAATCCCCCCATCCAGCCAACAAAAAAACCCCAAACCAAACCAAACAAAAAAAACCTCCAAAACCCCAACACCGCCCCCACTCCCAAACCAACTCAAAAAATCCCAAACCTTGGCTATGCTTTTGGGACCTATCTTGATTAATTCTAACTTGAGAAATTCCACCCATAGTGTGAGTAGAAGCCATGTCGCAAAGCTATCTGCTGGATGCAAAATGGTGTTTCCCACCAATGACCTTTAGAAAGTAGAGAGAAAGGAGATATGGACTGAATGAAGCCAAAGCAAGACCCCAGTGGTCTTTGTGTAACAGTGCACTAAGCATGTGAAAACCATAACATTTTCCCTCTGCCATGACACCATTGACTTGGCAAAAGCACTGTGGTACAAAGTACATGTTCTGCATGGGGAAGTGCTGAGGGGTCCCATCCCACCATTTATGAGGCAAGTATCTAAAATGCAAACCCACCCCTAGGAGATCGGGCCAAGATTGTTACACAAGTGAAATTAAATGCAACCAGCTCCAACAGAGGAGGAATCTGGATGCAATCTGGTCCAATACCAAACAAATAACAATTTATCATTTATTGAAAGATTTTCTTGGCGGTGATAAACAGACTGAAATATCCTTCCTTCCATCGTGCTCCCAAACTCTCTGTGAACAATCCCAAACTCATCTGGTCCAGGCTGCAGAAGAAAGGTCATGGCTCTGCTCTCCACAGTGCAGGCAGTACGTCAGGAGGAGCACAGCTCTGCTCGGGGAGCTCAGGGAAGATGCTTTGCAACTGTGCTATCCCTTGCTAAGACTGTCTTGATTTTCCCTGCAGTTTCCAGGCAAAGTTTCTACAAGCTCATGATCAGTTCTGAACTAGCAAACAATGCCAAATTAAGAGAAAAGCCACAGCAGTGGTTTGTCTCAGTTGGGGAAGCTGAAATATCTCTGCAGTGGGATGTATTCCTTATGTTTTATTTGCTGTGGCTACCTCACATTAGGAGGCAGCTGTGTAAGCCAGGGTGTGGAATCCAAAGAGAAGGCAGCATTTCTACATGCTCTTTGTCCCTCTGCTTGCTGCACATGCTAGCAGTTCCCCTGCACCAGCTTGCTCTGTACTTCACCCTCACCCTTCCCTCCTAACACAGCTCATTTCTCTTCTTGCTCAGAAATATCTCCCTTGACATCTCTGAAGTTTACCACAGTGCAGCTTCCTTCCCCTGACATGTCCCCCAACTCAACCACTCCTCCCTGGAAGGCCAAGAAGTCCTCCTATATGAGTTTAAAAAAAATCTTTCATTCCAGATTAGAATCCTTTCTTGACCCTGCTTAGGAATAAGCTCAAATCTTTGGTGCAACTACTCAAGCTGTAGTGGTTCTACAACCCTGCCCATGGTTTTAGCCCCAACGGTAAATGCTCATGTGTCCACTCCCAGGAGCAACCCCATGGCCATTTGTCCTATGAACCCTGATCAGTGACACTTGCCATTCAGTGACTTTCTTAGCTCAGAATTAGATCATGTGGTTTGAGCTGGAAGGCAAAACACAACTTCTTACCAGAAATCTTGTGTGTCACGATCTTATTATATATTTAAATCATAGGAAACTTTTATCACTTTCAGTTGGTGGAGAAAAAAAGTTTCATTTTAGAATACGCAAGAGGAGTGGTCCGTGCCGTCTGGCATGAGGATATGAATGCGCACTCTTTGGAAAGATGCGAGTAGCAGCTCTTTCCTTATCCTGCACCTTGACCCATTACTTAAAATTGGTGTTTGAAACTTCTATTTCTGCAAACCAAGCTCTTCTAGTGTTAATCTGATACGAAGGTACTTACTCACTGTTTTAACTAGTACAGAGGGACACAGTGAACAATTCCCCTTGAAGAGGGGAACTCCCTGCTGCTGGCGGTGGCTCAAGCATTTACTACAAGGGGAAAAGGGTGCACATCTGTGCCGTGGTGGGGGTAGCAAGGGGTGTAGCCAAGCCCAGTTCTGCGTGCTCAGCCCTCCAACGTCGCAGCTGTGCCTCATACCAATGACACATTGCTCTCCAAGCACAGCAACGGGATGGCGCAAACTTGCCACAGCAGCCCTTAGGCACTTCAAGCTCCAAGAGTCACTGTTTTTCTCCAACAATTGCTGAAATAGTTCCAAATACATTATGAGAAGTGGTGTTGCATCAGTTTAAATAGATTACTTTTAGGGTAAACGTTCGTTTTTCTATTTAGGCTGGTTTGGAAAACATGTTTGTGGTTTTTTTGTAGAAATGTGTTCCAGGGTGAAAAATAACTTTTTTTTTGTTATTGAATGAGAAAGCTCTTAACATCAAGGGATAAGTTTTTCCAATTCATGTAGGTCAGGGTTAACATTGAGTAATTCTTAACTAAGCTAGTTAATGGCTATAATATGCAAAGAATTTCTATTTCCAAATCAGCACAAACCAAAGATTCTCCTTAGTAGCATCATAAGATCATTGTGACATCTCTCAGAGAAGAAAATGAATAAATGTGCATGTAGATTCTGTTAGCAAAAAATCTTTGCTTGTCTTTATCTTGGTTAAAGAGATAACCAAGGAGGCGGTGGGAGTGTGCGGGAGAGGGGAATGTTTTTTGTTTGTTTGTTTGTTGTTATTTTTTATAATACTATGAAACTTAATCAGAGGTTTGGAAGAAAGGCAAAGTCTGTCTTTGTCCAATCAGCCCCTGCAGAGATTCCCCCATTTTGAAAATGTGGCAACAAAATATCATTAAGTTATTTTTGGGTTTTGACAAAAAATTGTCTTTATTACTTTTACAGAGTAGCCAAAGTGAGAGATAGCCAACCCACAGACATTTAACTTGTAGTTCTGGGGGTTTCTGTGTCCTTCTGACAGCTCCGTGAAGTGCTATCTCTTTTTTGTAGATAAGCTTTTTTGTTGCTGTTGTTCAAATGACATTTTCCCTGTCAGTACTCCCTTCAGCTGCCACCAGTGCTGATCACGTTAAAAAAAATGAACAAAACAAAACTTTCCCATAGCAGTAATCCATCACCTTCACTGAGATACTGACCTTTTCATCCATCTAGTCAATGCTCATCATAGGTCTGAAAGAAACAGCATGGAAGAAAGAGAGCTATTAGGCTGCCTTACTTGTTCCAGAACCTGTCTGACATTAGACCTGTGTGCTTGCTGGTGGTAGGGTGGCCAGCAGCACAAAGGATGGATCTGCAATGAGGGAAGCCTTAAACATGACATGATGTGGAACAACTGCTAAAATACGAGAACAGATTTTGGAGATCTGGACCTACTCTCAGCAACCATGGATGAAGGCACAAGATGCAACATAGCTGCCTAGCATGTTTTTGTGGAAAACTCATCAGTGAAACCTTGCAGTAGGGCATCCCTTACTGACAGATCACTGGAACAGGCTGACCGGAGAGGTTGTGAAGTCTCTTTCTCTGGAGACATTCAAGAACAATCTGGATGTGCTCCTGTGTGATTTAATCTGGGTGATCCTGCTCAGGCAGGAGAGTTTGACTAGATGACCTTTCGAGGTCCCGTCCAACTCCTGACATTCTGTGATTCTGTGATCCCATGGGTGTCTTGCTGCATGTATTGTGCAAATATATATTTCATAGGTTTTAAAGTACAGACAAGCAAACTTTTCTGTGGGATAATGGAGAATAGTGGAGACGCTGAACCCAACTCAGGAACCATACACATGGGAATTATATGAGCCCACTGAAGAGGTGGCTGGATCACAAAGCAGTGGAAAAGGACCTGTGGGGAGCGGAAGTGGAATGTTGATTGTTTGGTTTGGTTATGTTTTTTAATATTTCTAAGGAACTGTTTTAAGCTCCAGCAGAAATATACTGTGGGATTTACTTTGCCATTTTACCTTTCCTCATTTTGAACCTAAGAAGTTTGTGTGGAGGTAATAACTCAGAGCCACCCTTTATTTCCTTGGGAGTGGAGTAGTGAAACATGTTTCTGAGGCTGATGTTGGGGCTGAACAGGTTGGGAAAGGAATGGCTGTAGGATAGTGGCTATATCTCCATAGGTAATTGTCCACTGAAGGCAGACTGTTCTTACCAATGCTTCAGTTGTTTGCTCCAGAGCAGTTTGTAACAGCTGCCTTTGGTGCCAAAGAAGCAGTATGAATCACAATGAATTTCACATTTCCCACTGTAAGAGAATTTAAATTGTTGCTGGTTTTCACCTTGGAGCTATTCCATTGCATCTGCAGAGGGTCAGTTGTTAAGGGTACATCAGTGCAGCTCCAGACATGCTGCACAGTGCCTGAGGCTGCAAGAGAAGGAAAATAGGGAAAGAAGGTGTGAGTGTAGGAACAGGTCTGGGGTGTTTTCAGGATGGACAGTTGAGGCAGTTGTATTTTTCCTGGATGTAACTCCTACAGGAGTAGGATCTCCTACAGGAGTAGGATCATCCTGCAGGTGGCTGGCAGATTTATAGGAATCACACAGAAACATCAAAGATCATGCATAAGGAGAAGAAGGAAA
>VXBZ01005063.1:194-30491 GCA_013399135.1 Heliornis fulica | reverse complement strand
GGTTTAGGAGTTTGGCCTTGGGAACACAGCTGGGATTTGCTTTGTTGGACCATTAAGAAACATTCTAGCTGCTTCTTAAAGAAGCCACATTGCAAACCCACCACAACCATGGAGCCATCTTAGGATGTATGAACTGGATTCCTTTTAAGTGATACTTAGCTGCAAGAGCCTCAAGTGAGATGCAGACACAAGATCTAGTCCCTGGGACCAGACCATTTAGTCACACCATCATAGAAGTGTTGAATAGTTTAGGCTGGAAGGGACCCTAAAGATCATCTAGCCCAACCACCCTGCTACAGACAGGGACACCCTCCACCAGACCAGGTTGCCCAAAGCTCCATCCAACCTGGCTTTGAACACTGTTAGGGAGGGGGCAGCCACAGATTCTTTGGGCAGCCTGTGCCAGAGCCTCACTACATTCACTGGAAATATTTTCTTCCTAGTGTCTAATCTTAACCTGCCTACTTTCAGTTTAAACCCATTCCTCCTTGTCCTACCACTACATTTCGTGATGAAAGAGTCCCTCCAGCTTTTCTGTAGGCCCCTTCAGGCTGCTCAAAGGTATCTCTGGAGTCTTCTCCAGGGTGAACAAGCCCAACTCTCTCAGCTTGTCTTCACATGAGTGGTGTTCCAGCCCTCTGATCATCTTAGTGGCCTCCTCTGGACTTGCTCTAGAATCCCAAGACAATCTGAAGGATGCATAGTGCAATAGTGGGTCCTCGGCCCCAGATGCTTAGCTTTGCCAGATCACTCTCTAGTGTAGGCACAGGCAGGGTCAACTTCCCTCCTTGTCTGTTAGAGCTCCCTGTACCCAACTGCAAGGCTGTCCCAGGGACCTGCAGGCTGGAAGGTGACTCAAAGTTGACCCTGCTGGGATAGCACTCTTGGAGGTTGCTGTCCCTGTGGGAGCTATGTGGTTGGGGCTTGAAACTGAAAGAAGGGAAGAGGGAACCTGGTGTGTGGTTATGGCTTGACTTCATACCAGAACTTTTTACTGGTGCTGAGTAAGCTTATAGCTTTGGTGACCCCATTTGCAGAGGGCAATGGCTAATTAAAGGGTCTTTTCTTTGTGTCTTACTATTTTTTTCTCTATCTAGCCATGGTCTGGGAAAGGTCAATCAGGGAAAGACACAGAAGTGAGGTGTAAAAGATCTTTAAATAGCCACTGGCTTGCCAGACTTGAGAGACCTCCATCTCAGTAAAGCACATATCTGTGCTTTCTTTGTTTTAATTTTTGTTATTGTTTAATTTTTGTTCATGAACTTCTAACTTTCTGAAAGACCACAGGTTGAAAGGAGCTATTTTAATGTGTTTCACGTCTTGACAAGGACTGAATGTATCAGGAGATATCAGGAGGAGCTGTAAGAGCTGCAGAAATTCCTGTTTGTTCCACCAAGAATGGAGCAACTTCACTAAGTATTCAACTTTACAAGTTTCACTCCTTCCATGTATTAGATGTTGGAAAAATATACACAGTGCTGAAGAGGGTCACAGTCCCACTTACATATGAAGAAAGAGGTCTTCTTTTTATGTATAAACAGGGGCAAAGTATCTGGTATATTTCTATACAACTTGTCCTAACAGGGAGGGCACTGATATTTGTGCTACTTAGAAGACACTTTAAAGACTTCAGTTTATCTCCAACACACTTAACAAGGATTTATTATAACATCTCAAAAAAGGCTGACACAACTTTACGTGACATATTCCCATAAGGTTAGAGAAACCTAAATACACTCAGCTTTTCTGGTAGGATATTCTTCCACTGAAGATTCCCCTAGGAATTTTCATTGCTTAATGTTGAAAAGAGGATTAATTTTATGTCCTTTCAGTTTGTCCTCTGTGAAACAATGATAGAAAAGCATGATTTTAATTAAAATTATTCCATCCCGTTTCTCACACTTGAACACACATTGCTAATCTTCTTTCACAACATTTACACTGATTTCTTTGAAATTCCTTCTTAGAAAATAATAGCTCTGAGAACAATAAAATAAAATCTGAAAGCAAAATTGAAACTCAAGTTCATGTCTAACTTGTATTCCATTTGAAGGCAGAAGTAGTAACTGTGACTCATTAAGTTTTATGGCATATTTCACACAGTGATATACAAGTGATGGGAATTAGTTAATGTATTAGTCTTGTAATGCTTTGGGATTGTAAATGAAGAAGAGGATTCTGTGCTTCTGGGAAACTTGATAATGCATGTAGAAGCCAACTCATGAATACTGCTGTAGCATCACTTGCATAAATGTTCTCAGTATATTTTTCTTTAGTTTTAAATGAGGAACCCAAGCTACAAAGTATTTCTACCAGGATTGCATGCTTCTTTCTAGTCACAGCTGTGCAGGCATGAGCACCAGGAATTCACATTACAATCTACTTGCTGAGTTTCAGTGTTGTGGCTCTATCCTCTCACCACCAATCTATTCCTTGTGTGTGCGCAGGGATGTCCTTGCCTGCTTTAACCATAAAATAATTTGAACGAACAAACCCTGCCATTTGTTTCTTCTTTTTCAATGACTGCTGTTGTGCTCTGTAAGTTGAAACTTTGTTTATGCCATCCAAAAAAATCGGGGTTAGTGAGCTGTCTTAATATCTTATCTGAAATAATGAAGCTTGGAATTTGAGAATCTTTCCTTACTTAGAAGTCAGTAAGTTTGTGTCCATGTTCATTGTTTTAATATTTCGTAAGGACGTGAAAGAAGCATATATGTGTATATATACATGATATTTCCTAAAAGAATAATAAGATTTTTGATCAGCCATGCACACACTAAGAGACTTCTCATTCAGAAACAGAAACTTAAGAGTGAACAGTTTCTCTAAACCAATGCAAATTACTCTTACTGCTTGCAAGAAGACTGGAAACTCCAAATGTTACATTATAATGTACATACATAATATAGTTACATTTATTTTATAGCTATTCTCTCTCTGTGATACTTTTGCTGCTTGGGAATTGTTATTCAGCTACTAATGCAAAAAATTGTATTAAAATGTGTCTTTTCTGTCTTGGGAGAAGTAACCACAGAACATGCTCCTAGTAAGAAACCAGGCCATTTGCATTATATGTTCCAAGTATTTTAGGTTGTTAGGTTGTGAGGTTGTTCAATATGTATACTAATTATAGTTGTGATACTTAGAAATGAACACGAGGCTTGTTTAACAAGGAGGAGTACAGTCTTCCTATGTGTAGATAAATTATAGAAGAACATAAGGAGATGATGTCTGCTTCTGCGCAGGTTCTCTCTCATGATCCATTATGTTAACCTTTAATATTTTATTAAAAAGCTGTAATTTAAGCAAGTTGATATGATAAAAATCTGGTGTTTGGCTTGAGCAGTCAGATATCAACTTCAAGTTTCTTCACAGGCAGGCCATGAAGCAGGGAAAGAACTTAGCTAAAGACTGTGCTCCTCCAAAGAGTTCTTTAAAAGTTCAGCAATTCTGGAAAAGAATCAGCTTTTCTGAAGATCTGAGTGACCAGGGATCTCTCCTTCTCCAAAATCGTCTCTACTCTTCTGATCAATGCCCCCATAGACCACTCAGAGAACTGGCGTGTGAATGGAGTCCACCCAGCTGGCTCAGTACCAGAGAAATCAGAGAAATCAACACTTCTTGCTTCAGATTACACGAGGAATCCCTTGAGTTTCGGAAGAAATACTTATATGCACTTGATGGGAAAGAAATAGCTTTTCAGAATGCAGAAAAACCAAAATTCCAACCCTTGTCCAGTCACTGACAAGGCAACAACCTTGCCAATTTGTGTGTGCAGCAAACCCAGTATGAGCAACACTATCTGTGTCTCATTTTGCAATGTTGCTGTACTGATCTCTGGATGGAGTCACTTTAATCTAACTTTTATAATGTCAAAATGTTCAGCTACATTAGTGAACGGGAATACTCCACAGCCCCAAGCTGTAATTTTTAGATGACATTATCTTTTTAGCCCTAGTATTAGCCCTAGAACAGGATTTCCTTGAAGGGCCCCTAAAAAACTACTGTTGTTAAATGCGGTAAGGTGTTGAGATTTTAAGTAATTACCAACATATCTAATTATGTGTTTGAGTCTTTAGTGTAACAGATCTGAACACCAAGTCACATCTTAGTTTGGGGTAATGGAATTGAATTTTACTTGAAATAATATGTAACCCTTTGGCAAAATTTCATAATTTACTTGAGGAGTAAAGCATGTTGGTAGTAATTATAATTGATTTTATGATTAAACTACTTCAGTTGATTCAAAAATACCTCACTTAAATTTTGGGATGTAAGCAACTTACTACTATTTACTGTCATTTTTGAAGACTTTCTTACATTGCTGACTGGTAGTTATTGCCAAAATATACCTAATAAAATATATAAAAATAGCAAGTATATGATTATTAAAGAATAAGATATTTTTCAATTCTTTCAACCTCAAAACTTGGATAAAATTAAAACTGGCCAGGGATGTCAAGGACAACAAGAAAAGTATTATACTTATATCAGTGAGAAAAGGAATACAAAGAAACATGTGGGACCCTACAGAGTGAAACGGGAGACCCGGTTATCCACAACATGGAGAAGGCTGAGGTACTCAATGACTTTTTTACCTCAGACTTCACCAGCAAGGGCTCTAGCTACAGTGTCCAAGTTGCAGAAGAAAAAGTCAGGGACTGGCAATATGAGGAACTGACCACTGTAGAAGATAGGATTCAAGAACATCCAGGAAACCTGAAGCTGCACAAGGCCATGGGACCTGACAAGATGCATCCGCAGGTCTTGAGGGAACTGGCAGATGGAGTGGCTAAGCAACTACACATCATGTTTGAGAAGTTGTGGCAGCCTGGTCAAGTTCCCATTGACTGGGAAAGAAGAAATGTAACCCCCATTTTTAAAAAGGGAAGAAAGGAAGACTCAGGGAACTACAGTCTGGTCACTCTCACCTCTGTGCCTGGCATGATCATGGAGCAGATCCTCCTGGAAACTATGCTCAGGCACATGGAAACTACAGAAATGACAGCCAGCCTGGCTTCTTTAAGGGCAAATCATACAGGACAAATTTGGTGGCCTTTTGTGATGGGGATACAACACTGGTGGATAAGGAAAGAGTGACAAATGTCATCTACCTGGACTTGTGCATTTGACACTGCCTCACACAANCAGCAAGCCTGTTGATGACACCAAGATGTGTGGTGCAGTAGCCATGCTGGAGGGAAGGGGTGCCATCCAGAGGGACTTTGACAGGCTTGAGGGGTGGACCTGTGTAAACTGCAAGAAGTTAAAAAAAAACCCTAGTGCACATGGGTTGCGGCACTCCCAACCACAACTAGAGCTGGGTGGACAATGGATAGAGAGCAGCCCTGGGGAGAGGGATTTGGGGAATGTTGATTGAAGCACAATGTAGGCTGACAATCCACTCTTGTAGCCCAGAAAGCCAACCATATCCTGGACTGCATTAAAAGAGATGTGACCAGCAGCAAGTCAAGAGAGGTGATTCCACACCTTTACTCTGCTCTGGTGAGACCTTCACCTGGAGCTCCGGGGTGCCCAGTACAAGAAAGACATGGAGCTGTTGGAATGAGTTCAGAGGAGGCCACAAAGATGATGAGAGGGCTGGAGCACCTCTGCTATGAAGACAGGTTGAGGGAGTTGGGCTTGTTCAGTACTTACAGAAAACATACAGTAAAGCTGGGGAGGGACCCTTTATCAGGTGTGTAGTACTAGGACAGGTAGTAATGGTTTTGAACAGAAAGAGAGTAGATTTGGAGTAGAGTTAAGGAAGAAGTTCTTCCTTGTGAAGGCAGTGAGACACTGGCACAGGTTGACCACAGAAGCTGTGGCTGCCCCCTCCCTGGCAGTGTTCAAGGCCAGGTTGGATGGGGCTTTGGGCAACCTGGTCTGGTGGAGGCTGTCCCTGCCCATGGCAGGGTGGTGGGACTAGATGGTCTTTGATGTCCCCTATCCCAGCATAGACCTCATAGCAATATGGGTCAAGTCTGCTCTTGGGTGAGAAGATTGAATCAGGCAGGAAATACTGCCCGATTTGGGTTTGTACCTGCTCCCCCACACCCTCAACAAAAAATTTGCATCTCAATGCAGACAAGCAGTCCAGAACTGAAGGCAACTGGATACAAAAGAAAAGGAAAGAGTGTGCTAAAGACACAGCCAAGTGCCTGTGACCTACCATGCCAGCAAGTGCTCCTTACACATCTATACATTTATAAAGTCTGTCTGAAGGAAGCAGATTTCACGCCTAATGCTCCCAGCCAGGTGATGAGGATGTGCCTGACTTCCCTGAGCCCGCCCAGGGCAACACTTGCACAGCAGCTGGTTTGAGGCAGATCCACAGTGGATGATCTGTATTACTGTGGATTCAGCACAATGCCATCCTTCCCTGATGCTTATAACGCTGCTAACTGCCCTACTCCTGTGGCGTGTTGTCACAGTGCTGAAATAATCTGTTTGCATCAGTGCATTAAAACCTTGAGAAAACCCTTTGAAGCTGCTTCAGGAGAAGGCTCTGCTTCCCTCTTTTATGCAATGCTGCTGCCTCCCCCAGGACTGCCATCAAGCCAGGCCTTTGCACATATGGTGCCTATGTATATATGAAATCAAGGACCAAAAAGAGCCCTTAAATGTGCTCTTTTGAAAGAGAAATTGAAATGCTCTGTAAGTAGTCTGAGCATCTGCCCCCACAGCAGCCTGATGGAGGGCATGACCTCACTACATGTAAATGAAACACATTCAATTCAAAATGACCTGACCCCGTTTGCCACCCAGCTCCTTCAGCTAGGCGCTTTCTGCTTGTGGGACGAAGGTCACCCACCTCCCCCCAGGCCCTTGGGAGTGCAGAACAAGGAGAATCATTCTCCTGCTCCCTGGCCTGACATGTTTCTCCAAGATCAGGATGCAAAGTGATTTACATTCCTAAGTACCAAGTCATGTTTCTTTGAAACTAGGATGTGGGTTTCTCGCTCGGGAGCAATTTTAAGAAAAGGGCAAATTTGTGTAGCTTCTGAGAAAGAGGAACCAGTTCACTGGGGTCAGTGTTAAGCACAGCCACTACAGACTCCCAAGCAAGTCTTGCACAGTGGCTAAAGCTGATCTGTGATAAGCTTTAGCAGAAACTGGCTGAAAATTAAACCTCTGTGTTTGCTCTGCTTGAAAATGCTCATATTTCAGGCATTTAATCTGCTCAGATGATTTAATCCTGTAGCTGTGCATTCACCTAGATGTCTTTGTCCTTTCTTCAGTGTTTATTCTCAGTTGCCACATTCTTTGTAGAATGTCTATTGGACTTGCAGCCTACTTACCATGCTTTGGGGCATTGTACACATTTTAATGACAGCTGAACATAAATTTTCAGACCTACTACTTCTTTCCCCTCCCAGACATAACACATTAATATCTGAATCTAACTGCAGTAAAAAAGCACTATTTTTCACTCATGCAGATTCAGTGTCTGTTGTAGACACAACCATTTTCCTGCCACAAATTTTCTCCTCCAGTTTTATCCAGTGATTCAACAAAGATCTCTTGTAGTTGTCCTTCCACAGGTTTTCTAAGATTAAAACCAGAATAAACATTTATCACATTTCCAGGCTTCCAGTCATTTGGATGTACCTGAATTCTGGACCATTCTTGCTTCCCATGCTTGATAAGAGTCCAATTCTTCACTGAGAAGCACATAAAAGCTTAACTTGCTCTCTCAGTGCTACTAAATAATAGCCCAGACCTCCTGTTTCAAATGATTACTTAAATTCATGTGATCAACAAAACTTCTCACAAGCTTTAAACGTTGAGGATTTTTAACAGCAATAATGCAACAACATTTTTGTTTTGTTTTCAGACATGCTGAGTTCACTGACTAATTATTCTTGTTGCAAAATACTTCGTGAGGTGTTCAAGTCATCTTCTGAACACCTCTCAGAGCTGGCAGTGCTTACCAAAACTTTAACTGCTCAAGCAGAGATACCTTGACAGGGTTAAAACACAAAAATGTGTGAGGTTAATCTTGGTTGCGTGCAGGTATTGTTCTGAATTTCTTATACGTGGTTTCTCTTTTCCAAATAGCGAGTTAAACAAAATGGCAAACTGTGCCCTGAACTGGCAGGAAAGTTTCCAGTTTGCCCAGAGGCAGTGGATTCTGCCCAGTGGTATGTAGACTGCTGGGAAAAAAAGGCATGATTTGCTTTCAGAAACACACTATAACATTGACAGAATAAGTGAAATGAACTCCTCCCCCCCCCAACCCATCTCTTCTTTCTGCCTGCGTAGCTTATTTCCTTATTAAAAGATTCTTTCTATTCTTTCCACAAAAGTAACTCTTTCAGTAAGATTCATCACACTAGACAAATTTAACTTTCTACCAGCTTTCAGCCACAAGTTCACTGCCCAGGAGTCTCTGTTGGAAATTTGATGTAATACTATGACTTAACACACACAGCTCAGCTAACTAGGTGCAGTACCATAGGTTCTGAAATTTGCAAGGCTTGTTATAAGATTGTGGATTATTTTTAGCTTTACCAATTCAACAGCTGCTTCGTTTCAGTGTACAATGACTTGTTTCAGTATCCTTATGAACAGTTACCATACTCTTTTGTACCTCTTACTTAAGAGATGAAAACAAAAGCTGTCAGGCACATCTTAAAAGCTAGGACTCATTACTGGAATCTTACAATCCTCACAGGGTTCTGTGGTTTTCAGATTTGATACTGGAAGCTGATGTGTGAAGGAACAGAGTTAGTGACATGTTATTCCGCATGCTTTGTCCAAGAATGAATGATAGGATACTTCTGGAGAAAAGGCAGGGTTATAAATAAGTAAGCAGAGAAAAAAATTCTCATGCTGAAAAATTGGGAAAATATGCATTATTGAAAGTAATTTCTTGATAACTTAGCTGTTCCTCGGGGTAACATGATGGTTTTTTAAAGCCAAATTTTGGGAAAGGTTTGCCTCTGTAAAGGAAGTGTCAGAGTGTTAGGTAGAGGTCTTAGCAAGAACTCAGGCAGGGCCCATGAAGCAGAAGCCAACGTAGGATGCTGCAGCAAAGAGGGAAAAGGAGAAATCTGATCTAACCCATTTCAGCAGCTCCCATGTCAGCTGCATTATCCCAGCAGTAATATCCAAACCTGGAAGCTATGGCAGTGCTACCTGCTGCAGCACCAACCATGTCTGAGCATATGAATCCTCTACATTTGTGTTGGTATTCTGTACACATACTCCTGAAATCAAAGTCATGTCATGTCCTGGTAAAACATTAGGCTTGCAGGCTCTCTATAAGGTCATCTGGCTTCATCTGTCCAGACAAAACAGTCATTTTTGGTTAACTTCTTGTGACACAGTGTTGGAGATTTGTGTGTCTCAGATATGACCGCCGTTGGATGTCAGAAAATGTTTGTCATCTACAGTGGGATGTTAGCTTAAAAGGATGCAGGCCAAATCTTCAGTATACCAGCGTTTTGACTTGGTAAATCTGATACTAAAACCAACTACCAGATACCTACTCCAAATATATGCTAATGACAACTTTTCTCCATAGTCTAATGTCTGTTGCAGGTCTTATTTTAAAGGATTGTTGGTGGCAGAAACACCTAAAAATGTTAGACTGAAAACCTGAAACTAATTAAAACATAGTTAAATAGTTGATATTTCATATCTATATTACGGTGCTGTTTCAAGTCACATCGTATATGGAGCTTTTTCTATGAAGCACTTTACTGCTTTATGCATCTGTTAAAAGATTTAGAATGGAAAAATTCAAGGTGTGTCTTGTGTGAAAAAGCCCAATAATAAATTCCTGCTGCTTCAGCACATTATTTTAACAAATATATTGAGTGGAAAGATTGGCTGAACATTTAACATGCTACTTAAATTCTTACCACCATTATTTTCTGAACTTTCAAATAAAAGCAGTGCAATATGTATGGATGGGTTTTGAAATATCCGTTGTTAGTTCAGGTGTTCAAATTAAGCTCTCCCTTCAATCAAAGCTTGGCACTTAATCCAAGCTTCCAAACATGAACTAAAAGAGTTTTTTCTCTCCTTTTTAAAAAGGTGTATATATATGTTTTGTCACATCACAAAACACTTTACATAATACAACTTCTTTTACTTTGCCCTAGTGCAACTTCCAGTCTGTAGTAAAAGTTACTTTATTGTCAGAAAAATACAGTGAAAACTGTTACATAGCTGAAATCCTAAAATGATGCATGGATTCCCAGCACAAGATTTGTGACTTTCATGGCAATAATTGCATTTTTAATAGAACTTACCTTCCTTATAAAAGAACTGCAAATAAAACTCTCTATGGTAAGCTCCAACAGGACAACCACGGACCCTAGAAGGAAGAGGACAGTATTGACCATAGGAAGAAGAGGTTTTGAAGAACCTCTGCATGCACAAACAAATTTCCCACAGTGAGGGATATCTGGTTCAAAGTCAGGTTCCGGAAGTGATACTGCCATTGCCACTTCTGGGGGGAGGCTTTGCAGATCACTGCTATCAGTGGGTAAGTAATTCCCATCCAAAAGCCCAAAGGCTGGTCAAGTAAATCCAAAATTTAAAAAGTGAGGTCAGAATGGCTTGACTCAGTAGACTCAAAAGTAAATTTGGCAAGAAACTCTTTTTCCATCCTGCAACCTTTTTATTTTTAAATATTTTCAAAATATTTCTTTTCTGGAGTGAGATGAAACCAAGATCATTTGAAGCTTTTTTTGAGAAACAGGGAGAGAGGACACTCCTCTCCATGCTTGTTATGAAACCTCCTGCTTATGAAACTTTTTTGCCTAGGATGCTTCTTTCTCCTCCAGACACAGTCATGCCCACAGGAGGGCAACTATGTGTTCAGGAGGAAAGATGAAGCTTTGTACCACCACCAGTAATCAATTTGTCACCTTTCATGTCTGCTGGACAGAGAACTCCAGGCCCTCAGAAGTGTTCTCTGGGTACTTACCATGCCCCAGTTCCTAACTTAATCTGGACACAAACATGAGCATGTTCCCCTTACAAATATCTGCCTTTTGTTTCCAACATGTCTTTAGGGATGTTGTTTGTGTGTGTGAAATGCATCGTTTTGCTAATATGGGTTCAGTAGTTGGTATTCATCTGGCACAAGAATCTACCTCCTTAATATGCCAGGACTTTCTCAAAGGCTCAGTATTCTGAAAATAGTCTTCTTTTTAAATATATTTTTCCCACAAAATTACTCTTTGTCTAATTTGACCTATTTTTCTTAAAACAAATTGAAGATGATCATCCTTCCCAGCCTCAGTAATTATGATGACTGTAGTTCCCATTTATCTCTTCTTTAAAGTTATTTTACTTGCTTACTAATTTGGTATAAAAAAATCTGTATTTTTCAAATGGTTTCCAATGTTAAATTTATTCTTAGAATCTGTAAGTGCACTGATGAAGAAACGTTAGTCCAACAATTTACAATGTGTTCATATTTCCTAGAATATTGGAAAGGCTAAAATTCCACATATTCTACAGTTTGTATTAAAACTCTGTAGCTGTCTTGTAACAGCAGCCAGCAGAGTTTTGATGTAGCATTTTTGTTCAGTAGTGTGTTTTGTCTAGTTAATAAAATGACAAAAGCAAAAAATATATTTGTCATGAGGACTGAAGTTATGAGCTTTTGAAGAAAATGGAACAACAAATCACAATAAAGGTTTTGTTTATCATGGCTCAGTTTTGCTGAATGTCTTAATTTCTAATATTAAAACTGATAGTGAAAGCAAAAAGAGGTGTGATATGAAAACTCCTTTGTGAAATTGCATATAACTACTCAAATGAAAAGTTTAGTTCAGTTTGCAATCCAGAAATGTTATTTTTTCCTCCCCAAAATAGGTAATTTTATGTTGGAATTGTTGATCACAAATGTTTGTGTGATTCATTGTGAAAACCTGATCTTGAATTAAAGTTAAAAAACAGTATTCATCACTTTTAACTAGTCAAACTCCAGATGGTAGTAGTCCAAGCCATATGTTTGTAGATCTTCTACATATTCACCTCAGTTTTTACTTCCCTTTTTTATAGCTTACAGAAATATTTCATTGCAATTAAAATCAGAGAAAATAAAGAGATAGGAAGCAGATGAGTGTTGTGCTCCAAGGAGTATCAATTGCTCACAGTTGCACTGAAATTTAGGTTGCTGAATGCATGTTTCAGAGGGCAGACAGGCCTGGGGGACAGGCTCTGCCCTTCAGCTTTGCATTAATATTTCACATAATTCAGGGCAATTGTAAAGTTTCAACTACTCTTCCTTTACTCAGGATAAGCAACATCTTTTGCCTTTGTGTGACCAGTTCCTCTTACATATGGGAATTTCTTAGGGCTATAAGGCAGCTTGTCCCATTACTCCTCACAGCTAGTGGCAATGTAATAACAACGATGTTTTATACGCTGCTGGACAAATCACTCACGAAAATGTCAAATATGCCATCTAGGGCACATTAACAGAGAGTCCTGCTTAGTTCTTCCTTGCAGTGGAAAACTGAGACTTACCTGGTCTAGTTTCTGCCAGTTCGACACCCACTTCATCACTGATTCATCCAGAAAATGTTTCTTTGGTTAACTTCTGAGAAAGCCTAGTAAGGGTTTTGACACTGTTCTATGTAAATTGATATAAATGACATTTGCGGCTTCTCTCCACCCACAACACCTGTTACTGTAACAAAGCTCAAGTGTTTTCATGTTCTGAACAATTTCATGTTGCCTGTATATGTATTGCCTACTTATCTTGGAGAAAGTTGTTTGTTTTGTCCTTGTATTTTTTAGTAACTGGAATGAAGCTGACTGGGTTTTTGCTTTTTCTTTTTTTTTTTCCTCCCTGATAAACCACTGCATTTCTGCTTTTTCAAGTTTTTGTGAGTCCCTTTCTGTCCATCAGGCATTTTCATGATGTCAGATCTGTTAGCATCTGGACCACTTTCTACCTAATGTGAATGTCAGATGCATTTAAAAATCATGTATTTGCTCCTTATCCTATCCAAAAGTCCACCCCAATATTCCTAATGCACTAGTAATAACTTGGATTGCTTGGATCCTCAGATGAGTGGCACTGTGGAGTCAGCTCTGGTTTGGCCTTTGCATGTAGAGTTGAGTCCTTGGTGACTCAGATATCCCTGCATTCTTTATCATTAGTAGGTCTACTGCTGTCATTCTTCCATAAAAGCCTCTGGCTTTCATGAAAGGATCATCATATCTCTAGTTATATCTGACATATCATATCTCTAGTTAAATAGGTCAAGGATTGTTTGGTTTTTTTTCCAAATCCAATGAAAGTCCAAAGAAAACTAAAGACAGTATTTTCCCATTAAGTGATGCCTATAATATACTTCAAAGAGTTTTAGCCATTGCAACCTTATGTTTATAAACAAGGTGAAAACCAGAATCAGGTTGCATCTTGAGCAAAGTTGTAAGATGACCTCTTACTTGAGGTGTGTTTTTGGCAAAGACCTTGGGCCTTTAGTGGAAAGGGTCTGAGTGATGTGACGTACAGTTATCACCATCAAAGCAACACTCTCCAAGCTCTTGTTCTCAGGCAGGTTTCTCAGAACCATGACCTGGTGGTGACTTTTGGACAAGTGTTATTTTCCTAGGACACTTTTGCAAGGCTTCTGCAGCATTTGTTGGCTGAAGTGAGTGAAGTGGAGTTGGGGGGGATGCTGAGAGCATGAAAGATAAGCTAACTTAGCAAGTGCAGGGAGGGGAAACCGTACTTCCTCCAAATCATTCTCAGCACTGTTTCTAAGCTGTTTACTTCCTATTTTGATACCTAGAGCAACAAGAGACAAGGTTTCCAAGCAGGCTTCGACTGGCCTTGGGCACTATTAAGCCTCACTTCCTTTCAGGAAGCAATTGTGATAAGGTCTGGGACTTTGTTCAGGGAGGTTTTTTCCATCAATAATGTTGGGAACACAGTACTCTATTCTTCTGTGGGTTTATGAAGAAGTTTTGAGGCACCTTAGAGATTTTTTTTTTTTCTCAGTGAGCTCTTTATCCACCCACCTACATCTGCAACAAGGCCCTAAGAAAAACAGTCCCCACTAAGTGGTAAAACAAGGGGCAGGAATGAACACACAGTACAGAAATACGCCTCATAGTGTCCTGCTCTGATGGTTTAACTAGGTCATGCAGTGGTTATATTTAAGTGTAAGATGATACCTTTTATTTATCATATTTTTATTTACCATGTTCTGTTCTTTGCAGTTTTGCCAGCAAGATTGCTGAACAGCATAACATATGTACATACTGTGTCCACTAGTCCTCTCTCCTCTTTACCAGAGATAGTATTGTTGAGCAGGAAATTCGGAAGAGAAAAAAAAATCTTTGATAAAAGGCAAAGTTTCTCCCAAGCTTTTGACAAAGACTTGAGATGTCTGTGATGCTTTAAGAAACCTTTTGCACCCCCCTGCTGCCTTGCATGGGCACATCAATGCCTATTTCTTGATTTATATGCTATCAGTGTGCTAGTTGCGCAGCCCTTGTTTTCTGGCTACTTCTTTCTGTGTTTTGTAGCTCTCCCTCTCACACACTACTTGATGATAGAGTTTTTATATTTGCTTTGTATTTGCCCACATTTCACTGAAAAGCAAGTATTCACCCACTGACCTTTTACAGTTGTGTTGTTGATGCCAGATGAAAGCATTTTCTGTGTACAGTAATTGTGCTCCATTTCTGAATGATCTTTGAAAATTATTGATTGGGACAGGATTTGATTATTCCTTCCAACTACGTTACATCTGGGTACCTGAAACAGTAGGTGTTGTTGCTGTAACTTAGCTCCTTTCTTAGATTGCTCTGTACTGTCCCTGCAGACCACACTCGGTGCATTTATTTCTGTGAAAAGGTGCCCAGCCTTTTACATTTTCTTTTTGACTCTGATCATGATTCTAAAATGATGAGCATGTAGCTCAACTGAGTTGCTGGATTTTTACAGACTGTTTTTGTTTCTCTGTGAGAATTAGAAATCCTCACACCATCTTAATTTAAGTAAAACACATTTTAGAGGAAGAAAACACATTTTGGAGGAAATATGCTCGCAGGCTTGCTCTGTAGTTGATGGGTTGCCAGCATCTTTTTGGCTCCATTTGGAATGTGTGAGAAGTGGTGTGACTTTTTTGAATGGCTAGAAACTGTAATGGTCTCCTGGGGTTTAATAAATGAATAAGAAAATGTCAGGGTAATTTTCATGAATATTATAAATTACACATGGAATGTTATTTAAAAAGTGTACAAATAACGGGGTGTGTGGGGGCTTATTTCTTCTCTTTGCCAGCTGCACTGGAGAATTGAAAGCTGTAGGTAGATCTGGGGCTTTGATTTATTTATTCTGATGAAAGTAAAAGAAGCAAATGTATGCATATATGCATATACATGCATATATATGTATATACACATACATGTGTGCATTTGTAATTTCATTCCAGAAGAGTAGCTTTCAAAATACTGTTTCAAAACAAACTTCAAGCTATTTTCTTTAGAGAACATGGAAGGTGGTATTTAAAGGAGAGTGTTAACTGAATAAACACTCAGGTGATTTAAAGCACAGGTTTACATTTACATTCATTTTCCACACCGGACCAATGCCCACAGATGTGACAGTGGGAAGTGCAAAGGCACAGTGCACGTCATGGCAAAGGTGGGATCTGTGCTTCTTCGTGAGCATGATATTGCCAGGTGGCTGAAGAACTAGCTGCAAAACACCAGATCTATCAAGCATGGTTTGGCCATGAGGCACTGGGTACTGTAGAAAACCAGGGTGGTATTGTCACCCTATCGATAATTCAGTTGTCTCAAAGAAGCCTAATACTTAAAACTGTATCTATCTAAAAAAACCCAAACACAAACAAGTAAAAAAAACCCCAAAAATCCCCAAACCCCGAAGATTAGTAGGAAACTCCCATGAAGTTTGTTTCTTCAGCATCTTTTTTTTTCTTTTCTGTTTTTATTCTGGTAAGTACACCAAGAAAGTTCAGGCTTTGCTGCTTGATGTTAGCATAAGGCTGTGACCTACTGACAGAATTAGGAATACAGAGGCTGGTGAATAGGATGATATTTTTTCATTTCAGTTAAGTATCTACTAATTAGTCCTGTATTTTATTAGTCATGTACAGCATTGGTATTGTTGCCTCTCTCAATTCACGAACTGCACAGCCACTGAGTGTAATTCCAGAATTTAAAACCTTGTTGTAACTTCTTTAGTAGAGAACAAAACCAGCCTCAATACAAATGAGAAGCACACCCTATTGGGTATTATTTTTACATGCATATTAATTTGTAATCTTGTCCATCCAAATCCCTGGATGTGTTTCTAATTTAAAACATTTTATGAACAATGTGCTCCCAACAAACCAATCTATTTTTCCTGCTACCTCCTACTGACAAATGGCCACCCAGCTATCAAAAAAAATCAGAGAAACAACACATTAAGCAAGTACATTTTGAATTATTTTATTTTAAATCTGCCAGAGCAGGCCCTGATGGAGCACAAAACTATTGCATTTGAGCCAAGAGTAATGATGGGGAAAGGCAGGCCCTTTAACTTAGCCAAGGTCAAGTCTAAGTAGAATTGTGAATTTCAATTAGCTTCTTTACTACATAGAGAGGCACCTGGAATGTCTCTGTAGCAGATTGTGCAGAGGCATTAATTGTGATAATTGCAATAAAATCTGATAGATATGATTGCAATGGGATGAATGGCATTTTCCTCATGCGTGTAATACATCAAAGGTGTCTGTAATGAGTTGACAGGTGGCTTATAACATTGTCCTAAGAGTTTACATTCTGATTTCTCTCTCCTTTAATTTTGGTAGATTTTGGACACTTCATGATGCATGAGAAATAAAATGATTCAACTATTTTGCAGGTCTCATTTAGAACGTGTGAGGACTCAGTTCTTCCTTCGTCTTATTCAGACTAAACATTTAATAACAAGCCACATAAAATTCCTACTTGGGAATTTTAGCAAGGGAAGTTGGTTTACAATGTCCTGCTTACACCTTATAAAGACATAAATTAAATCTTGTAAGGCTTGATGCACCGTACCTCATTTGTTTATTTTGTCTAAAGCAAGTGCCTGAATGTTTGTTTGTTTCTTAGCTTTATAGAAACAAGCACTTCAATTAAATTCTCTGCAAAGAGTTTACAATCCTTGCATCATTTTATATCCTCATAATTGGCTAAGACCATCTGAAAATTCAAAGCAGCTGAAGGAATAGACTTGCAGCCAGAAGAACTAGGGAGATGGGACTGTGGTTCCCTTCTGAGGCATATTGAATAACCACAATAATTAACTTAGTATTTCGCTAGTTAATTTTTTTTAAAGCCTACAAGCACTGCAGGGAATAACAATCACCTGGAACACATGAGCACTGAAATCAAACCATGGACGTCAGAACGGGAGACGGAGTATCTTCATCTTTCCTTTCTCAGTGCCAGAGGACAGACTGTACGTTTTGCCCAGAGGTCTTGTAGAGGACTTCCCTTCCTACTAAGTCCTCTTCAGAGTCTGCTGTGGAATGAAGTTTGACTCCACACCCCTCCTGCTGGAAACCTGCCTCCAGAACAAGAAACTCCTGAAGCACTGTGGGTCAGTGCCTTCTGCATCACCCAAGTTGCGTCCTGTGAACTCTCTCCTGACACTGAGGTCACGTATGTTGCATGCTCTACGGGATCCGTACAAGTAAACTACTCCATGGTGTATGGTGAGTGGTCAGCTACAGTGGGAGGAGGACTGCGAGGTATAATGTACAATATACAAGTGCATGGGGTCTGGACCCTCCCCTACATGGTTACTGTGGAGTCGAGAGTGTGGGGTGTGCTGATGATTCCTGGGGTGATTGCTGGTTATTCTTAAATAAACAGTGGGAAGGAGAGGAGGTGGTATAGCATAACAGTGCTGCAGTTGCATAAATAAAGTGGCTGAGAGAGGGACACAGGGAAGAGATAGGGCAGGTTCATATGGGAAGTCAGACTCCCCATAGACACAATTTCAAAAGAATATAAACATCTATGTATGAGTTTTAAAATTTTATACAGGGGATGATTTCGTTGTCCCCTTCTGAATCTGGTTTGCAGCTCATTTGCTATGCCTGAGTTTTTCCATGGGAATCTACTTCTTACTGTGTTGCAGCCCTATTATCTCCCATCCAGTGCTGGAGGGATCTTGGGAGAGAAACTGTAGAAATTTTACTTGCATACTTAGTGTCTGCTAAGATTTCTGGGGCCAGGACTGAACAAAGGATGCTCTGTTCTTCCATCACTGCATCTATCCACATCCTCCTACTTCCAAAGTGTAGGTTGGCCTGAGTTGGGAAGGTAGGAATTACACTGTGAAGACCCCAAATTCTCTCTGGTAGAAATAAATTATCAGTATTAAACTTTGTGAGAGACAGTGTATATATAGTCAAAGATATATATATATATCATGTCATTGACCGATGCAAACAACAGACCTCAACTTACATGATTAAGAGAACACCTTCCCAGCCATAGACATAAGTATTAGCTTTCATTTTTATCAAGTGGATCATAAATCTTAAGACCATGTCATTCTCTGTGCTCGTACTAGACCAGTTAAAGCCTCTTTACTAATTGTTTTTGAAATTCCTTGTGAAGACTTACTGTAACTGAAAGGCAAAGCATGGATAATACTTCAGTTAGCAGGAATAATGGTTTTCAGAATTGTAGGTCAGATTGAAGTATCCTGGGGCAAAAAGAAATTATGTGGGATGCTGAACTAAGACTGCTTCCTTCAAGGGTGATATTCAGAAGATGAACTCCTACACCATACCATGGTGTGTCAAAACCCCATTATAACAAAGTTAAGTCCAAGCAGCAAAGATACAATTCCAATATGATTTTGGAAAAGAACAGAAGTAAGCTGGACCATCCAGAAGAACTGCTTTGAAGAGCTCACTCATTTTTTCCATAGCAGAGATATACAGGAGCCTATGGCAGGGAATGGCAGGAATGTTCAGTAATAACTGGAACTCAGTATAAATAATGAAGGGGTGTAAAGAATGTGTATGACTGGAATGTAAAACTCTAGAAGATTTAGAAAAAAACTTAAAAAGAAAATAAAAGCAAATACAAATTCTGTAGGGATTACATTCTTGGCGCCATCCTTTAGAGGGGAAGTTAGTAAAGGAAAACCATTACATGGTGAGGAGGGTAGGTAAAGGGGAATGTAGGTATTGAAAATAAAAATTTTTAGGGATATGAGCTAAGAAATATACACAAGAGCTACAGGAAGAAGGAAACATTCAGAGATTGTGGTTTCTTCTTCGTCTGGAGAATTATACAGCATTCTCCTGACTCCAAGTGGGCATTACATCAAAAATGTTAATAGGGGAGACTGTGTTTTCCTCTTGTGCTTTATAGGTGGTTAAGCATTTTCTGACTGGGACAATAGTTGCAAGGACAGGTTCACTGATGGTTGGAAACAACCTGGATTTCTAATTTTATTCTAGAACTGCTAGGTTGGAGGTAATCTTCTGTAAAGGCATGGGGGATATGTATTTGGCCTTTGCAAAGAGGGCAAAGGGCAACTACAGTAGGAGCTCGCCTCCCCTCAAATGTGTATCACAAGGCCAGGATGGTTGCAGCTCATGCACTTTCTTTCATGTGTTAATCTGCCTGAACAGGAGCTGGACAGGCACATGTTTTTTCTGGTGCCAGTCAGCAGTAATTACTGTGTGCACTGTCCCAGCAGCTGCCTGCATGGGATTCAGAAAGGCCAGACTGCTTTGGCATTGAGCCTCTGTGCCTGAGGCACATTTGAAATGTCTCTTTTCTTAGAAAATTTTCTTGCATGAAATTAGTCTTTTCCCCAGAGCAGGATTCCCAGATTTCACGGGCACAGTGAGGACAGTGGTGGGGTGTGGCTGTGCTGCTATGGGCATCCAGTCTAGCTGCCACTGCATGTTCATAGGTTAAATCTTTGTAACCTATTGCTTTATCTCCTGGGCCAGACACTCGGAATAGTTTTGCACCATTTGAACTGGCACACCTATGCAATAGATATAAAACCCATTATGTACATTACCTTTATGAACCAAACTCTGTAGTGTTTCAGCAAAATATTCTTGCGGCATAAATAGTTCCAGATTATAAAAGTGTTTAGGAGCTGCAGGTTGTAGATAAACACCATCTAGGATTTTGACAGTGCTAGTGTTGGTCAGGTGCCTAAAACTCCACTGGCTTCAATTCCTAATTCCCTTTGTTATATGGGCTGTGGGGCTTTTAAAGATCCATACACACAGTAGGAAAGAGTTTCCTGACTGTATATGATGCAGTTCAAAATGTACCAGTTCCTGGGCAGAAACTGCAGCTTCAAATAAGTGGAGCTGAAAAGAGAGAAAAAAAAAAAAAGAAGCCTAGATACATGAAGAGTTTGTGCAAGATGAAGTCAGGACTCCCTGGATTCTGTGATTTGCAAATTACTGGCTTCGTTTGCTGGAAGTTTACATTTAAAACACAAACTAGAACATGAAAATGGGAGCAGCGATAAGGTATAGAAAATCAACTGCAAAACCCAGCTGAGATTCACCACTTGATGTCAGGGAGAGAGCCCCATGGAGGCTCTCTCAATGGTCTAAACAAACTGCCAGATTGCGGCTTGCTAAATCCTGAAGTGATTTGCTGTTTACAGATAAATCCTGGGGTCTAGATTGCTTCTACCAGGACCAGATTCTAGGCCCATTTTAAAAAAAAAATATACCCTTCTTCCTGAACATTGTTCATGGAAAGCTTAATGGGAATTATTCTGGCATCAAATCTGCCCTGCAGTGCAAATACAGGCACAAGGCTCTGCACTGTGGAAAGCCTCTTATCTGCTAGTACACCACTTCTTTATGTTCACTCTTTCCCAGTAAATTATGTGCCACCTCATGTCTTGGCAGAGAGACTTCCTTTAGTTTGTTTGCCCTTTGTTTATAGTTTTCTGTTATCATAGATTACCTCAACGGCTGAAAAAGCGAGTTTTCCTTTCAAGGGTTGTGTCGGAAAGTTGTCTGTAGGAAGTACTACAGGTCTTGGTGTCCTGCCAGTTCAGCACACTGAAGTGACTGCTTTCTCTTCGATGGGAAATCCTACTTCTTATTCCCAGAGGGTTGCTTTAGCACTTACACTTTCTCTGTGTGTGTGTATGTGTGTAAATATGAGAGTCTGAATTATATCCTTGTGGTTAGGAAAAAAGACATTTTACTAGGGAAGCAACTTGTTATGACCTTAGGTAAAATGCCAACTGCAATAAAAAGTACTTTCAAATGTCATTTATATATTAAGCAAGATTTAAAGATATAATAAAAAAAATCTGTGTAAAATAAAAGCTATATAGCTTTTTATTCTCGGAGATAATGAGGTAAAATGTAGCTTGTCTCATTCAGACTACTGGCCCGATTTTTGTGGTCAATACACACTCAGTGGGAGTTTTTTCAAGGAAGCATGATAAGCTCAGGCTCTAAAACCAGACCTGATCATACTCCAGAGGTTTTCTAGTTTCTATCCAATGCAGAAGCTGGATTGTGACAAGCAAGCTTCGCAAGAGTTTTCCTCCATTTTTCCCAAGGAGTTCACAAGATGTTCTCATTTCCAAGGGGGGTGGGTGTGAGGGAAATGAATGAAATCCAAGGGAAGTCTGGGGATTGCAGAAGTGTGTCTGCAGGGAGCACATATTTTTTATCCATCAGCCCTGTGGAGGACACATAAAAAAATAAGGATTAAGGTTTGTTTGCCCCCTTTCTGCTGCAAAACATTTATGGTTGTGGGCCAGTCATTGCTACAAGAACTCTGGTCCTGCATCTGCTGCTGAGGATGATCATTCCCCATCCGCTGGAGACTGGCAATGAGTCTTGTCATCTTAAATCAAGAAGTTTCTGTATACTCTCATCTGTATTGTAAAACAATTAAAAATCTCCAAAATCTCTTTTTTAAGTCTTTCATTACCTTATGTGACTCCCAAGAGTCTTCTTACAAAACTGAGTCCTGATTTTCATTGCACAGTCCTCTTCCTCCTGTTGCTTAAAGGACAAAAGTGTTTAGTAAGCCAGAAGTTGCTCCTTCAAGCTTATTGTTCTGAGTCTGAGACTGAAGTAGAATAAACAATTCAATCTTAAACGAATGAACAAAATTTTTAAAAGATGTATACTATTTATGATATATTAAATTGGATAAATAAAGAGGAGGCTAAGAAACCTAAATGCTAACAACATTATCCACTGTCTGAAGAAAACATATATCAAGCTACATTTATCTCTCCAGAAGAAAAAAACCCACCTTCTTTTACTATTCTGATTTCTATTGAAGTATTATGAAAGATGATGAAGCTTTTGAATGATGAGTAAACAAGCTTAGATGGGAGGAACTACTTTTTTTTTTTTTAAATTTCAACCTTGCTACCTCTTGGCTCAGCAAGAAGAATCAAAATAAATAATATTTCAATTCCAGCAATTTTCCTTTATCTCTAACACTTTTCACCCACAAGTGGGAAGTTAGTTTCAGTTTGGAAGCAAGAAATCCTGAGACATTGTTTGAGGTCATGATTATGAGACATCTCTTCCTCTACGTGCTCCCAGATCAGGTGTTCACTTCTCCTTTTGGACTTTCCAGCTATTTATAAGGTTTTTCTCTAACCCCTCTGACAGTCATTCATCCCAAACCCTGTCTGAATTCAAGGTCTGTTCTGTGTTTCAATGGTGTCTGTTGTAGCTGCACCATGCACTGAGTTACATACAGGAGAATTATCTTCTGTGGAATTTTATGATTAGAAATCACTACAGCTCAGAGACCAGGCTTGGGAGCTGGTGTGCCTCTAACTATCTGAAATCCTCTCTTCTCTTTCACATACACGGCAATTTTCATTTCTTTTTCCTGACACTGACAGAACACAAACACTTCATGCTAGAGCACAGGATATTACCGTCAAGGATTTAACAAAAGACTCGAGGAGACTGGTACATATGTACTGCCATGCCATGCTACAGAGCCAGCTCAAGATGTCTGCAAACCTACAGAGAGAATAGGGGCACAGTCCTGGCAGAAGCTAAACAAATTGTTGATTTTGGTGTCTAAATAAATCAGAATATACAACTCATATATTGACTGAAAACTGTGTTGATCTTAGCTTTCAGCTCTCAGTCTGTGTGATAAAAAAAAAAAACATAGAAAAAAGTAGGTTGTATTGCAAATGGTAGCTGCTGAATGTACATATTCCACTATTAAAAGACAAAAAAGGGGCAGAGTAGGGAAGAAAAAAGAGCCAGGACACAGAGGCAGGAAGACACAAATTTTTGCAACAAATGCTAGTGAAAGTAGCAGCAAATACCACAGCTGAGGCAAGCAGAACGCTTTGGAAAGTGTTATACAGATGTGTATTAACAAAGAAGTACTCAAATTATGAAGAGCAAGTTTACCAGGAGCAAGGTAGATGTTTTGAACATTCTTTATAACCTGAACTTGTCTTGGTCCCATGGATAGAAGACTTGAGTTACCTTTGTACTGCTAAATAAAACAGGATGACTGCCCGTTCTCTTGCCCTGAGATCATCTCAGTTGCAATTCATCCATGTGTTGCTTGGCTCTGTATCTCTCCAGGTCCCACATAGGATCCTTCCAGACTTGAACAGTTATTCTTTTGTCTGGTTTTCCCTTCCATCTCCAAATGCCTGAACTAAAGTGAGGACCATGTTATGGGCCACTGCTGGCCATTGGTATTCTCACTGCATGAAACCACAGGTAGGCATTGCATGTAGGTCATGAGGACATCCATGCTGCTTGGTAGTGCCAAATCCTACAGGAGAGCATTGGGGAACTTAGTCAAGGGGAGAGAGACACGTAAGGTGCAGTTCTACCCATGCTCTTCTATGGGAGGTTGGCCTGAGCTGAGATGTGTTGACAGTCAGCCTGGGTGATCAGCAGTCTGGCACACAAGCTCATCCCTGACCCTTTTATATGCAGTGATACAGACATGGCATACATATCAGTTAATTGCAAAAAATAAAGTCTTTGGCCAATTTTACATTAAAAAATAGTTCAGTGAATCACATCTTTTTTTGGGAATTGGTCATGACAATTCAGCATAAGGACTAAGAGTACAGATGGTTCCTGCTGTTGCATTTAAATTTGTCAGCAGTAAAGGCTTGCAAGATTAAAGGAGAAGTACTGTCTCAGTCACCCAACTGTCTTCAGCTGGACTCTCTTCCAGCAGACTTGAAATGTTTAGGAGGAATTTTCCTACTGAGTCCCAAATGGTCAGGACCAGCCCTTGTGCTCCTGGTTCTCCTCTGTATATGAAACACGTCTTGTTCCACAAGTGTGTGAATTACTAGTCTCAGATGACTAGAGCAGAAACGTTTTGTTATCAGTATACAGCTTGACAGTCAGTCAGCCATCAGCCTTTTTTAGGCAGATGTTCTTTGCATACAGTACTTCTCCAGCATGGCTCTCCATCGAGCAGATTCTGTAAGCACTCAGTTCATGTGCATTTTTCACACCTTTGGCTAGTGCAAACACAATTGCATCCTGGTGCCATCATTTAGGAAAGTGTTTCTTTACTTGCAAAGTGCATAGTTTGCTTAACACTATGAGAATGCTATGAGCAAATGCTGATGCATTTCAGAGTAGGCATGGTCTTGTTACTTTTGGCTTGAAAATTATTCCAAGAGCTGTAATGGAGGCAGAGGAATTGCCTTCCTTTGCACAATTGCTATTCCCTGACCGCAGTGTTCTCTGATAACAGGGGATGTTTCAGAGATAGTATCAGATCACCAGTGTTGGTAGGACTTCTTCAAAATGCCAAAACAAACAAGAATGGAAAATTGCTAAAATCAACAGATCTTAATATTGCATGCAAATGCTTGTCAAAAATCCAAGTCTGATAGCACTCGATGTGAAATGCTGAGTTTACCCATACAAGTAAAGCGGTGGTTGGGCCTTTTTCAGCTCTGATGGGCTCTGGAGGTTAAGCTTGACAGCTCCTCCTGCTGAAACTACAGTCAGAGCTGCTACTGGTTTTTGTGGTCCACTGAGACTGGGGCAGTGATGGTGGAATAAAACCCAACAAGTCTATGGTGTGGTCACTGCCAAGTCGCCAGGCTCTAAAAAGTGGAAAATGAATGCTCTTTCCTGGCTCCTGGGTGATAGCCAGAGTGGGTAGATTCTGTATACCATCACAGGTGAGCCTAAATCCCCTTTTCATGTGGAAGTTGAAAAATTGAAAAATGGAAACAGTAAAGAAATAATGAGGGATCTATTTCCACCTCCCTGCCACTATCCAAATCACTCCCAAGACAGTCATTGAACAATGAATCACTGCAAGGACGATTTGGGTTTTGCCCACTGATACAAAGCATCTTATTATAAAAGACTCATGCTGGTTGATGAGGCTTATTCTCATCATGAAAGTGACTCAGGCAGATTGGTCCCCTGAGAGAAGTTATACCCTTCAGCTCCAAAGTAAGTTTTGCAATATTTAACTCCAGTACAGTGAAACACTGTGGAGTTAAATTATGTACATAATCAGAAAAACAACAACAACAAAAACAACAACAAAACCCCCAAACAAACCCCCAAAAGCCCACCCCACAAGACACTGACAAAATATGTATTGTAATAGACAGTTACTGTCAGTCACTGCTGAGAAATGAGTAAAGCCATTATGGCTGAGTAGCAGAGGTCAAGTGCTCCCACTTTCTATTGTTACTCTAAAAAGGAGCTGCCAGCATCAAATGAGACTTTATTTAAAGCTTGCTGAGTTGTAATTCCCAAGAAGTGAGACAAAAGCATGTTAAAAAAAATCATATGCAGACAAAGTCTTCATGTGATGGGGAGGGCAGAAGGTCTGTGCGTCAGTCAGCTACAGCCCTTTCATGTAATGTGGGATCTCAGTGGTAACAGTGGGAATAATGTCTCCTTTGCTTCCTCTTAAAAACATGCAAGAAGGACATTTTGAACTACAGGATCTAACTATGGCCACTTTCTTTCTCAGGAATTGAACATCAGCAGTAGCATTAAGACCTCCTGTCAAATGGCCTGGGGACCTATGAGTGCAGGGAGGGGCAGAGAAGGCAAGATGAAACCAGTAGTGATGTTGGGTCCTGGGAACAGTCGCTGCCCAGTCTGTATCACAAGGGAAAAGACAATTTGGACAGCCAGATTGTCACTTTACCTGCCTAAGAGTCCTGGCTGGGTTGTAGCCATCACAAACAGGAGGACGTTTGAGCCCCAGATCTTCACCATCTGCTACTGTTTGCAGGTCCAGGGGGCGCAGGACACCTGATGGATTAATTTGGTTTGACAAGTTAGCTCACAGACAGTAGTTTTTAGCACAAAAATATTTATAGAATGGGAAAAGGTGGGGAACTGTGCCTTTGAAGAGTCCTGGCATGCACTGGTTGGAACTGGATGTTGTGTTATGCCATATTTGTGCTATGGGATACTGACCAGAAGCCTTTGGTTTCCCAAGAAGCAGTTCTGTGTAGGACTCCTTGGCTCTGGCTGGGCACAAGTTTTCCATCAGTTTTGTAACTTGTAAATTTCCCAATCTCTGCATGATTTTGAAGAGATTTTGTCTCAGTAAATCAGCATAGACATGGCCTTGTGTTTCTGTTCAGTTGCAGAACAGGAAATACAGTTTGAAGCTCCTCATTATTAGCAAGTCTCTTGCAGGAGCCAGTGCAAGTGATTTTGTGAAATCATACAAACACGTCATCTGGATGGCAACCAGACTACTGAGTGAGGTTACTGCTTCATAAATGGATGATCCTAAAATTACTGGGAAACTGATGAGGTTGGCAACCTAATAGTAGCTGTGGAAAGAATGACACATCTCTGCACCACCATATGGCTTTCTGAGTGTTGTGTGCTGTCCATCTACTGCTTTTTCCTCGTGTCGAGTTGAGATGTACAAAGACTTTCAGATGCTGCCCTTTCATCCTGACACAGCTGATCGTGTTCCAGTGTCATATGTTGCAGCCTTTCTGGCTTATGTCTTTCACACGAAACTTTTCATGGCTTCATTTTACCAAAAGTACATAAAATAGAAATAGTTTGCCAGTCCATCATTGCTAGCTATGCCATAGCTCATTTTTTTTAAAGTCATGGCATCTTGACAGTGTGGGAGACAGTACTGACAGCTGTGGTGTCATTTGTCTCCGTTCCCTTCAATCACAGCTTGTTTTGTAAATTCAATCCATTGCCCTGTCCTTTGCATCAGCACATCTCATGACAAGAGTACACGAGATTTGGCTTTTTCTGATGGGTTTATCTCATGTCTCCATCAGTGCCACAGATCATTTGCTGACCTTAGTTCCATCTACTCATAACAAACATACATTTTTAGTTCCTATAAAAAGGGAGGGAAAGCAAAGGTGATGTAGTGAAGAATTTTGCATTACCCTGGATGAATTTATGGATGAAAGCTTTCTGTCAGTACAAACATGCTTCACATGAATAGCAGATTTCTTCACTTGCCTCAAATTCTGTTCTGGAGATGAAAACCAAGAATAATTTTATAAAATTCCCTATTTTAAATTATGTATTTAACTGATGAAAAAGATACAGTTTGAAAAGCCTACACAGGTTCAGGGTTTTGGTTTGGTTTTATTTTTTTAATTGTTTCCCAACATTTCTCAATTATCTACTTACTAGAAAACAGGACGTGTGCTGAAAACAAAAATCACTTAATATGAAGAGTAAATGCATTTTCTGCTGAGAAAAGAGATGGAATTGTGCTTTGACAAGCTTACCTTGCTTTGAGGATCAGTTTATGCTCCCATGCAGTTCAGTGGCAAAACTCCCACTCACTTCAGCAGTGTAGGACCAACTCCAGAGACAAGAGAGAAGCAAAAAGCTTTTGCAAAACAATGGAAATATGATGAAGAGGAATTATCAGGACACTCAGCTGCTTTCTTGGTGAATGGAACAAAAAACAACAAATAAAAGTTTGATCTTTCAGGGAAAAAGTTCTGTTTGGAAAAGGATACTTTCAGGAAAAGATATCACACTGAACAGAAGAAAACTTCGTTATGGAAGAAAAACTGTCTGCTGAGAGTAAGCAGGACACCAATATCCAGGAAACTGAACTTTGGAAATGAGTGTGCAGTGCTCTGAACACTTCCTAAGAGATATGGTGGAACATGCAGCGGCTGAATGCATTCATCTTTTACTATGGAGCTTTATGAACACAAAACATGCCAGGTAGTGCCTGGGGGAAAAAACAAACAAACAAGCAAACAACAAGTTTGAGGAATGCAGTGAAATTTGTTTCTTTCATATTCTGTTAGACAAAGTTGTTTTTTTTTTAAACTCTGTTTGTTTCTAAGGTCTGTTAAGGCTTGTTTGTTTTCAAAGCATTTGCTTTGTTCTGCATCTTAACCAACCCAAAACAAAGACCTCTTGTTCCTGTTGGGAACCTATTCTCTCTCAATGCAAAGCATTTGTGGGAGTCCAGTTTCTGCAGACTTCCTAAGTGGTTTAAAACAACCCAAAACATTAAGATCCTGGCTATGCTTTGCCGTCTACATTTTAGAAGGGGGGAAGGTGTTATTATTGCAGACAATTTAAAACCATAACAAAATGTGGGCTCTAGTTTAATTTGAGAACGGAAAGCAAATGGTATTGTAAAGCTCAATGTTTATAGGAAAGAATGCTTTTCCTTTCAGCCTTTTTCTTAAGTCTGAAATTTGTAAAAGGAAGTTCAAAGAGGATATACACATTAGTTCCTACTTGGTTATTTTCCATATGTGAGGTCAGTAGATTTCAGAGGATTAGTCCAGGTTCCTGAACAGCTGAAAAGTTTTGAAATCACCTTCCTGAGGTTTTTAAGTAGGGTATTATAGTTTGTAAAGAAAAAGGTCTATTTGGGCAGGCTTCCTGTGTTGCTTGTTTACTTAGAAAGCAAGAGTAGAGTGGTCTGGAATGGGAGATGAGTGTAAGCAAAAAAAATTACAGCATCTTTTAAAGTATATCCATTATGGCAATGCTTTAAAACTCATCAGACTTTAATAATCAGCATACCTTTCAATTGCAGTGAGGCACCACCTCCTTCTACACTGCTGATTATAACCGAAACCCTTTGGGAAAGTGTGATTTATAGTTTCAGGACTACTTTCAGTGTATCTAAATGAAGGGCCCAGTTTAGTGATTCACAGTTTTATAACCAAAACCAGACAGTAATAAATACATTTTAAACCACCTAGACTGACATTGTTATTTCAAACTATTTTGTACATCAACATGTAAGTTTTTCAGTTCTATGTAGTCTTTTATCTCAAAAGCAGCAGTAATTAATTTATTGTTGTGAGATCACAAAGGAATTTCCTCACAAAGATTTGGTTCAGGTTACTAGAATTGAAAATATTCACCATTTGGGTTCAATTATGCATTTCCCAGCTTCAGTTCAGAAGTGAAGTGAAATTTAAGTGAAGGATCTTGAGTTGATATTTATTTTTTCTCTACAAACCTGCAAAGACTTTCTCAAAGATTTAGAATTAAAAAGCAAACCTAACACAGTCAGCTTACAGATACAATTTGCTCAAGATCTGACATCTCCTTCCACTCACCTGTTTTAAGAAGATTTCCTCGCAACCAAGCTGTTCTACAATTAAACTGCACTATCTCCCTTGTATCCTAATCAGCTTATTTTGATAATTATGCGTGTTCCCAAAGTATTAGCAGTTTAAATAGCAGGTAGGCAGGTGCAAGGGAAGATGAGTGAATGGCATCAAACCTCATTGTACCAGTAACTTCTTATGGAAATACACTTCATATACATAGATATGATGAAGATGTTCTCAAGGGACTTATTGTATTAAACGGTTAATTTCAAAATAAATTATTTGAAAGTTTATGAAGATGATGAGGCTGGCACAAGTTATCAGGATGTGTTCTGTAGATCGGGCTCTTCCCACGTTTTGTGGGTTGGCACTGCCTGGAGGCCAAGGTGCCCACCAAAGCTGGTCTATAATTCACATTCCTGAAATGGAGAGGGGAGAGAAAATATAATGGAAGACTTTTGGGTCAAAGAAGGATGAAGAGAGATCATCCACTGGTCACCATCAAGGGCAAAACTGACTCAGAAAAAAAAATCAATCTAATTTATTGGCAAGTAAAACAGTAGAGCAGTGAGAAACAAAACCAACCAAACCTTAAAACACTTTCCCCCAAAAACTTCCCTTCTTCCTTAGCTTAATTTCACTCCTGATTTCTCTCTCTCCTCCCCTGCAGCAGAACAGAAGGATGGGGAATGGGAGCGTTGGACAATTCATCACATGTTGTCTCTGCTGCTGCTTCCTCCTCAGGGGGA